>PJEM01003176.1:75673-87915 GCA_004023845.1 Helogale parvula
GAAGTGGGGGGCGGGGGAGAAGGAGGAGAAGAGGGAGAGGGAGAGAAGGAAAGAGGAGGAGAGGAAGAGAAAGAAGACAGACAGGCAGGGAGAGGGGGAGAAAACTACATCTTTAAGCCTCTAGATCGTTACAAAAGTCAATAAATCGCCCTTTTGCTAACACTTTCCTGAGTCTAGTTTCCGTTGTCACCTGCAACCGAAAAAGGCCACCTTGCACAAAGAACAAACACAGTCCCGTGGGGGCTGAGAACAAGGGGGCGGTCTGCCCGTTTGGGCGAGCAGCACTGGGCAGGGCCACACAGAAGAGAGGACTCCTGAGCTGGAGGATGAATGGCACCTACCAGCATTCCGGGGGGAGGGACATTCCTAACAGAAGGAACAGCATGTGTAAAGGCTCAGAGGCATGGAGTTTCATGTGTGAAAGGGTAGATTTTTCAGGACTCTAAGGCTAGGCTTTCCCTCCCTTATCCAAAATGCTATGCTTCTCATCATTTTTGGAACAAGAATTTTCTATCACTAAGACACTCTGCAATCAGGCTGGGCGTCATAGCCTGTCTCTCCCGCCTTCACCAGGAGGGCTCCTGGAGCCGTTTGTCTACTAGGGAGCAGCGCTGCCCTCTCTCACTCTCGCTCTTCCCCACATTTTCCAAAAGGCTCTCGTTGGCCTGGAAGCCAGCCTCTAAGCATGGACTCTACCCAATGAGGTGGCCGAGAAGCCCCCTGTCTCCTGTCACTCCAGCTGGAGCCCGGCCAACAGAGGACGGCAGCAAGGCAGTGGTCCTCGCCAAACTGGGTTCCTGCAAAACTGTAAAGAGGATTTGCTTCGAACATTTTAGCACAGAGGGGGCTCCCCTAACTCAGGTGGCAAATATTCTTCCCTGCGGACTCACGGATCTTCCTCCCCCTGAAGACATATTTTCAGTTGGATTTGCTTCAGTGAGACAAGTGACCAAATCAATAGGATGACCGCCAGGATTTTGCTGCCGCCACCATGGCTGGCATCAAAAGACTCAAGAAAGGTTGGGTCCTTGGCTACAGGGCACACCTGAGCGCCCCAGGTGCCGGCTTCATCCATGTCCCCGGCTTGGCTCAGGGAATCCCGGGCGGAAAGGTGGTGACAAGCCATCCACATCCGTCCTGAGGCTGGAAAAGTGGCCTGGAGCACATGACCATTGATGGCGGCCTGGAGGCCTCTTGGACCCCAAGGGCCAGTCCTTAGGTCCCTGCCCCCTCGCAGCTCAGACCCACAGGAAACTTGGAGATGAAGCCATGTTCCCAGGACACAGCAGGGGCTCTCACCTGCCAAATCTGGGACAACGTGAGCATCCGAATTAAAAACAGTAACAATGGATTGTAATCTATTTGTTTAAGTGAGAATCTATACTGATAAGAAGGAAAAAAGGAAGGAAGGGAAAAGAGAGGGATGGAGAGAGGCAGGAGGTTCCCTTACGGGAGAATGCCAACTCATCAGTGTCAGAGGAATAACAGTTAGAAAACCTCATGCTGCAACCGCGATAGTTATAACTGATGGAGATAAGAGTCCTCGCCCAATGGGGGGGCGCGGGACGCCTGGTGGCTCCGTCGGGTCCAGCATCCGACTCTCGATCTCAGCTCAGGTCATGATCTCATGGTTCACGGGTTTGAGCCCCGTGTCAGGTTCCCTGCTGGTGGTAAGGAGCTTGCTTGGGATTCTCTCTCTACTCTCTCTCTGCCCCCCTCCTCTCTCACTCTCTCTACTAAAATAAACATTTTTTTAAATAAAAAGAGTCACCACCAAGTAAAAGTTTAGAGAGGAATAGGATATTTGCATGGTGTCTATCATTTATTGATTACAAAGAGAAAAATATGGTAACTTATCATTGAGAAATCTGGCAGGCATTGCCTTACAAGCAAACAGAGGTAACACGACCAGGGATGGGACAGATGGACGCCAAGTGCCCTGTGGTTGGATGCACTGAGGACACAGCATCCTTACCTAGTGTCCTGGTCCCCTGAGGAAACAGGAGACAAAGCCAGAAGAGGCACCCTCAGCAACTGACCTGAAGTGTTTGAAGTCCTGACGCCTGAACAGAGAGACAGGAAGGACAAGAAACTATCCCAGGTTAAAGGAGGCCCAGAAACATCCCGGATCGGGAGAGATCTATCTATCTATAGATAGTCCCAAATACTATCCCAAAACGTGCGTGTGGATTGTATACTAAACAATTATTGGCGATTAAACCATTGACGATGGACAATGATTGACAGACAATTGTATGGCATCGATCTTCAGTTTCCTGAATTCGCTCTAGACTCTTCTTGTTCTCTGAGACCACACAGCAACTGTTTCTACTGTCGGGCAGAGGGGAGCAGAGTGTCCAGACTTGGCTTCAAGAAACCAAGGCTCATCACCCCAAAGGCTGGGCACGGCGCTTCCCCAGCCAACATCAGGGTTTTCTTAGCAAGCAAAGGACCGTCACTGGTGTGGCAATTAACAGTGTGTGGCATGGTCCACATTTTTGACGCTCCGCAGGTCGGCACTGTAGAGAGAAGGACTCAGCCCCCATCCCCGGGCTCAGCGTGTGTGCCCTTCGGCAGTTCCTGTGACTTCCCCATCCAGAGCTCAGTTAGGAAGAGTCGCTGGAAAAAGTGAGTTGATCCGGGCTTTTCCAAAAGGAAATACATAAATAACTTTTTAACCTGTCCTGGTAAATATCAAATAAATACATGTGTATTTTGTGTTTTACTGAACTTTCCACCATATTGCAACTATCTCCCGGGGCGCCTGGGTGGCTCAGTCAGTTGGGCGTCCAACTATGGCTCAGGTCATGATCTTGCGTTCGTGGGTTTGAGCCCCACGTCGGGCTCTGTGCTGACATCTAGCTCAGAGCCTGGAGCCTGCTTCAGATTCTGTGTCTCCCTCTCTTTCTCTGACCCTCCCCTGCTCACGCTCTCTCTCTCCCTCAAAAATAAATAAAACATTAAAAAAAATTTAGAAAAAAAGAAGCTATCTTTCAAGTTCCCATTTTAGTCTCAAAAGATCTTCAAACATCTATCCATTTGTTCATTCAACAGTGATGATGCAGATCTTCGTCTGCTGAGAGAAAGGAGACAGTTGGGGAACAAGACAGGCATTGCATTGTCCCTTCTTTTTGAGGCTTACAGTTAAGTGATTTAAAAGAGAGAGAAAGGCTTATAGTAAGCGGTCAAACAACCCAACACTCAGTTGTATTGATTAACAGCTAAAATATCCGTAAGCTAGATGGAGTCATGAACTTTTATAACAGGGACCTCAGACCTGCTTTAGAGGTGAGTGAAGCCTTCCCCCAAGAAGCTGGTGTTTGCGTGGAGAGCTGAATGAGGGAACAGCAAGTGCTAAGGCCCTGAGGCAGGAGGGAACATAGCACACCCAAAGAACTAAAGAAGCTGGCCAGAGTGGTGGGAGCACAGAGGAAAAGCCAAGCGCGAGGAAAGGCCAGAGAGGTGGGCAGCAAAGACCACACAGGACCCTGGAACCAGGCCATCCAGGACCCCAGACCACACAGGACCCCCGGACCAAGGTAAGGATCTTGGTTTTCATCTCAAGCGGTGAGAAGCCACTGGACGATGTTGAGCGTATTTGCCTTTCTCAAGCACCACTCTAGCCACAGGGAGAAGGGCAGACTGGTTGGGGCCAAGGAGGCGCTGGAAAAATGAGTCAGGAGGCCACCTCGGGAGGCTCGGAGGGGATGATGGTGCATGGATCAGAGCGGGGAGGGGGTGGACGTGGGCAGAAGCAGACGGAGCCAAGAGTTTGGGCGATAGACGTGCCCCGTGTAGCTGTAGCTTGGATGTGAGGCATCAGGGCCGTGCAGAGACAGCCCTTGAATGTGGGGCTTGTCAAACAGAGGCTGGTGGCCATGGGGGTGGAAGCCAGGGAGAGGGGGGACTAGCCAGGGGACAGAACTCTTGGTCTGGGGTCAGACACATTGGGTTTACAGGACCTCTGAGTCACCTAAGCAGGCTGCCGGAAGCAACCAGCAGGGAACTGAGAAGCCGGGGGAAGATGCAGATGTGGGAGGCGGCAGCACCTAGACAGCAAGCAAGCCAGGGGTCGTGAGCCAGACCCCCGCGGAGAGCCCAGTGAGACGCCAAGAGGACACAGGGCGGTCCCCTGGGCCGGCAATGCCACCTGCCCAAGAAGAGGGCGAGGAGCCTGCCAGCCCAGAGGGGTGGCCAGGGACCTGGGCCGAGCCCCAGGGCAGCGCACCACGGAAGCCAGGTCCCTGCTCACGCCACTCCTCCTCCCCCTCTGCAGACCAGGAAACCACACTGGGAGGGGCTGGATGCGTGCCCCAGTCACCCAGCTTTTGCTGGACACACTGCAGTGATAATCCCCAGCTCTCCTGCGCTCCATCTTCCGCTTGTGTGTGCGGCACAAAAAACAGGATAAAGGCACCACCTGAGTTTCCTACAGCCGCTGTAACAAAGCGCCACACACTTAGTGGCTCAAAGCAACACAACTTTTTATTATCTTATGGTTCTGGAGGGCGGGCGTCCAAGAGGAGTCTCACTGGACTAAAATCAAGGTGTCAGCAGGGCTACTGACAGAGACCCGAGGGGACAATCCCAGTCCTGCTTCTTCTAGCTGCTGGCGTGGTTGCTGGCATGGCTGCTGACGGCTGCTGGTGTGACTGCTGATGGCTGCTGCCGTGGTTGCTGGTGGCTGCTGGCGTCTGCTGGCATGGCTGCTGGCGTGACTGCTGGCGGCTGCTGGTGACTGCTGGCGTGGCTGCTGGCGTGGCTGCTGGCGTGGCTGCTGGTGGCTGCTGGCATGGCTGCTGGCGCTCCCCGGCCCGTGGCTGCATCACCTAGTCTCTGCCTTCCCCGTAGCCCGATTCCCTCCTGCCTCCCTCTTAGAAGGACCTTTGTGATTATGTTTGGGGCCCTCGCAGACCATCCAGGATAATCTCCCATCTCAAGATCCTGAACTCGGTCACTCTGGCAATGTTACTTTTGCCACGTAACGTGACCTATTCACAGGCTCCATGGATGAGGACGTGGGCACCTTTAGGGAGCATTATTTGCACCCCCCCCATAGGCTCCCACGGCCACGTAGAGGACTAGAGATCTGAGAAAGTTCTGGAGCAGCACCCCACCTGCACGAAGACAGATATCTGGTCTACCCTCAGCAACAACCGGGGGCGCAGAGACATGAAATCAGAGCTCGCTGCGCCAGACTCGTGGGCTTTAACACGTATCATCTCGGTTCGTTTTCCTGAAGTTCAAGGTATGAACTTCCATTGTCGCTGTCTGATAGAGGAGAAAACCAGGTGCAAGTGGGGGGAGCGGGGGCGAAGGTGGCCTGCGGCAGAGACCTGAACCTGGCCTCAAGCCTTGTCCCTGGCCCTGCACCACACCTGCTGAAGCGGCATTGGTCAGGGACCTGCTGCAGGGGCAGCCCCAGCTCTGTGCGCCCACAGAGCCCTTCCCCAGAAAATCCCCCCTTCTCCTGCTAGAATCCTCCAGTGCCCAATGAGCCCCGACTCTACCACCTCGGGTGTCTCTGCAGTCCATCGACGGCCTGCGGCCTTAACAATCACCACCTTACACTGTTGGAGGGGCTGCGCTTCCCACCGGTACCCGGTCAGGAAGGCAAAGCCTCCCCCATTCTGCCCTGACCCACACTCCTGGGCTGCGAGCCGCTGGGCGCACCGCCCTCCCTCCCCCATGTTCCCTGTGGCTCAGTCCCGCTCCGCTCCGTGAGAGGCCCGTGCACCCCGCCGCCAGGTGGAGAGGGCCAAGTGTGGCAAGTTGCGGGGAAGAGGGGACACCTGTGGCCCCTGTGGCGCCCTCCACCCTGCCCCCACGTGCCCGGAAAAGGTGAAGCATGTGCGTTAAGGTGACATGTTCACAGGACAATTGTCGGGATGGGAGGAGAAGCCCCTGGAGGAAACCAGGAAAGCATGCCTGTGGGCGGGCGGAGATGGACAGACCAGATGGGGGAGGTCCGGCTCATGCGTCCTGCCCCCCAGCCGTGCTGCAGGCCCCGCCCCCTCTCAGGCCCCACCTCCTCCCACACCCCACCCCCAGGAGGGAAAAGGGCGAACCTCTTCTCCTTGGCTTTCTTATTACATATGATGATCCTTCCAGAACTATCCAGCAGAGACCCCTTCCCTCTCATTGTCAAGACCAGGGGTCCGCAGACGTTTTCTGTAAAAGGACCAGGTACTAAATACTTAAGAGCCGCGTCTCCGCAGCATGATCTTTTGGGGGGGGGTTGTTTTTGTTTTGTCCACCGGCCTTTCAAAATCTAAAAGCCACTCTTAGCTCCCGGCGGTAGTTTGCCGGCTCCTGGCCTAGAACCATTCCATTCACACGCCCCACTCCATACCCACCTCCAGCCAAGGGGAAGCAGGCTCATTATGCTTGGCTTCCGCCGAGCATCCAAAACCAGTGTTCCAGAAACATCTGCCAGAGATACCTGGACAGCACGAGCTGTCGTCGGGAAGACCGCTCAAGCTGTCAGCCGCTGGGTCTTCCCTTCCAAGGAGGGGAGGCAGAGCCCCCTGTAAGTTTCTGTGCCCCCGCCGCCCCCCCTCCATAGGCCAGAGCAGACAGAGAGGAGCATATCCTAATTCAAGACTCTGCAGACAAAAGGCTCCATCTTGTGCCTCAAAGGCAAAGAGGGAACTGGAGGCATGTTCTAGAAGCAGGCCAAGAATCTCCCACACGGTGAGGCCTGAGGGAGAAGGAGGTTAGGCCTCTACCCTCACAAGACAGCTGTGTGCAGGAAAGGCAAGCACACAGGAATACGCAAGTGGGCCAAGGTGAAGTGAAAAGGGGAGCTGCTTAGGTAGATGACCAGGGCGCCCCCACACAATGGAGGAACCCCTACACGTGGCCTGAGGGACGAAAAGAGGCTGATCTGTTTCAAGGAGGCAGAGAAGCACTCTCCTGAGAGCAAGATTGGCACGTGCAAAGGTCCTGAGAAGCGGAGGAGTCTACAGTGTCCGAGGAAGGACAGCTGTTTGTGGCTGCCGCGGTGCAGGCGGGGGTGCCCGGGGGCGGGGGCAGAGGAGGGGACAGGATACAAAGAAGACCAAGTAGCAGAGCCAGACCATGAAGATCCCAACAGACCAGTCAGGAGATTGTACTTTCTTCTAAAAGCAACGGAAAACCAATAGTTGAAGCAGGTGACTTGATTTACATTTTTGAGACAATGAACATTACTATCACTGTGTGGTGTTTCTTAGGTTATTAATGTGGCTGAAACCCTTATCAGCCTTTTAGAACATTAAAACACTGCCCTCAGGGCGCCTGGGTGGCTCAGTCAGTAAGCGTCCAACTTTGGCTCATGATCTCACAGTCCGTGGGCTTGAGCCCTGCTTCTGGCTCTGTGCTGACGGCTCAGAGCCTGGAGCCTGCTTGGGATTCTGTGTCTCCCTCTCTCTCTGTCCCACCCACCCCCCCCCCCCCAGCTCATGCTCTGTCTCTCTCAGTCTCTCAAAAAAAAAAAAAACATTTAAAAAATTAAAGAAAAAACCCACTGCCCTCGTTCTTCCCGTGCCCCATCCCTGTGGTCCCAGTCTGCTCTTAGGAGGAGGATGTTACTGTCGTGTCCCATCAGACCCTTGAGACTGTCCTCTGTGCCCAGCCTCTGCCCTGACCAAGTGCCACCCCCCTGTTTGGGGGACTCTCCACACATGGAACCTCCTCCAGCCATGTTCCTCCAAAGCCTCTTGATGGGATCCCCCATGGAGAACAGGACGATGTGGTGCGGACAGAGGGAGGGAACACCGTGTTGAAACTAATTCGCAGCTTCCCTAGGGGATTCATGGGGCAGTGAGGTCAGCCGTCCCGGACACATGCCACAAGAGCCCAAAGTTGGGGGCAGGGTACCGACTGGGCACTTTGTGCTCCTGCCCTCACTGGGTACCCTGGAGTCTGCCGCTCACCCACCAGATCGCGCCTCACGCTGCCCTGAAAGCACAGGTGAGGACTCAGCCGAAAGGCACCAGTGCCCCCTGCTGGCCGTGCTCTTCCCCAGCAGCGCTCACAGAGGTGGGAGAAATCAGCTGTTTGTCCTTCACCATGTTAAGCCAAATGTAGCAATTTATAACTGGGTAAAAAGAGAAGTATTCTGTCAGCTGATGGCTTGTTCTGCACACATATCCTCAAGCATCAAGCAACTGTTCAACAGATTTTTTTAAACAAATTGACTCTTTTTTTAAGATTGTGTGGCTAATAGGAAAAGTCAATCAGTTGTTAAATTTTTTTTTACTTTATTTTTCTTATGCTTATTTATTTTTAAGAGAAAGAGCAAGATCAGGGGAAGAGCAAAGAGAGAGGAGAGGGCAGAGGATGTGAAGCGGGCTCTGTGCTGACAGCAGAGAGTCCAATATGGGGCTCGGACTCATGAACCGTGAAATCATGACCTGAGTCAAAGTCGGATGCTTAATCGACTGAGCCACCCAGGTGCCCTCAACGTTTTTGTTAATGTTTATTTATTTGTCAGAGAGAGAGAGAGAGAGTGTGTGTGTGCATGAGCAGGGGAGGGGCAGAGAGAGGGACATAGAGAATCTGAAGTGGGCTCCTCACTGACAGCAGTGAGCCTGATGCAGGGCTTGAACTCACAAACAACAAGATCATGACCTGAGCTGAAGTTGGATGGACACAACCAACGAAATCACTCATCACTCAGGCACCCAAGGCAACGGGTTTTTTAAAGGCATAATAACCCACTGCGACGACTTTCTGGCCACATAGGTGTCCCGAAGTCTCCCTCCTCTCAAGCAGAGCAGGGAAACTCATCTAACTGGGCCACGGCTGCTCAGATAGAGACATACCAGAAGCGCCTCGTGAGCTGCTGGGGCTACGCAGCATGGAAGGCTCATGACTGGTGTTTGCGTAGACAAAGGAGTCTGATCAGACCTCCAGGTGACCAGCAGGTGCCCAGAGTCTGCAAAACCTGGAGCCACAGTGCTGGGCGTGGCCCTGTGCGTGGCTCCCTGGGTGCTCTTGCCCTCCCACTTGGCCTCATCAAGAGCTACAGTACCCATGGAGCACGAGTTGAAGTCCTGGCTTGATGGGGGTCATGGATGAATGAGCTTGAGCTATCAAATGTAGAGGTTCTTCCACACAAGGTCGAAACGGGAGAGAAAGAGGCTTTCCTGGTACCTTGAGTAGCCAGGACACCGCTCCTCACAGCGTTGAACCACATGGGAACCCAATTTGATGTCAAGTTTCTTTACAAGCACAGACTCATCCAAGGGGAGTGAGTTGGAGGATCTTAACAGCTAATGGCATTAAACTACCTCACGTAGGGGCTCTCCCCCCTGAGGGGACCAGACACGGTGGCCCTAACGCCTTCCTCCCGAAGACGGTGGATGAATGTTGAAAATTCACCTTTTCTGATGACTCTAACTTGATCTTCCTTACATGGACTTTCTTTTCTCTTTATTACAATTATTGTTATTATGAAGAATCTCATGCATATAAAAAAAAAAGCACAGAAGAAAACGTAATGAATGTGACTGTACAGATCACTTTGCTAGAGAAATCAAGCATTTCAGACACAGAGGCTCACAGCTCTTATCTCCACCCCAGCTCTGTCCCCCCCCCATCCTTCCCAGTCCACAGAGGACACTGCACTGAACTCGGGATGCCTCCTTTCTTCATCGATGTTTATAATTTTACAACGTGTGTATCCCAGAGATGTCAGATTGGCTTGCCTGTTTTTAAGCATCATATTCATAGTATTGTGCCAATTATTCCACCATGATACTTAATGTCAATACGGCATTGTCTGGAGAGACCACACATGTTGATGCACGTGGTTGCAATGCATTCGTTTTTCACTGCTGTGTAATATTCCACTGCAGGGCCAGTCCACAGTTTATCCGTCCATCCTCCTAACTGATGGACATTTCAGCTGTTTCTAATTCTTCCCTATTGCAAGCACTGGTGCAGGGGACATTTCCAAACACATCTCTTTACCCGTACGTGTGAAGGTTATCTCTGGAGCATGTGCCAAGGAGCGGAATTGCCAGGTCTTAAGGAACGTGCGCCTTCAGCCCAACCCGATATTGCCAGGTATGCTCACATCTGGCTTTGCCGATGGGCTGTCCCACCAGCAGTGTGTTTGCATTCTCTGTCCTTCACCTTTGGCCAACCCTTGCCAATCGGATGAATGGGAAATGGTGTCTCTTTACTGTCTTAATTTGCGTTTCTCTTCCTCTAGACCTGAGAGCTGACACTTGTTTATTGTGCACTCTGGTTCCTCATCTGTGGGTCGCCTTGGTATTAAGGTAGTAAATTGTCCTTGCTGCCTAAGCTGATCGAGCCAAGATGCTTGGCGACATGTGGGTTGAAGTGGCCCGGCCGAAATGTCCATCCTGATGCTGTTGGCTCTGCTTGCGTAGGAGCGGGAGATCATCCATCTCTAAGGTCACTTCTCAGAATCTCTGAGCCCAGCAAGACTGCTGACTTTTCCCAGCTCTGATGGTGCCCTGTGGCCACACCTGGATTGTCCCTAGCGCGACTGTGATTCCCTTCATCTCCTTGGCAGAGCCCTGACCCCACAGCCCCAGGGCTGCGCCAATGTGTTCAGAACCAGGGGAGATGAATGCTGACCGAAATGAGGTCCCCTGACTACACTGGAGTTCACATGTATTCATCTCATGCCGAGTAGTTTATCAACATGTGCAGAGACGTAGCCATGAAAATGCGTGCCACGGCATCATTTATAATAGCAAAGAGGAAGCAAAAGAGGAAGAAATACAAAAATAAACAAACCAACCATCAAATGGCTCTAAATGTCCAACATCAGGTTCTGACTAAATAAGGAAGGATCCAGCCCTCCGTGGAATGTACTTTGGAGCCACCTGGGGCCATATTGCAGGAGAACATACAATGTCAAGGGATGGCGTTCAGGACTCTTGACGTGGGGTCCGTGGACTCTGGAGGAGGTCCCCTCTCTGGAAGGGAGATGCCACCACCCAAGATGCTAATTGAAGCACCCTGAGCCCCACTCCAGCCCAACGGAACCTGAACTTCTGGCTGGGAAGTCAGGAGTCCTCACGGGCTTCCCAGATGAGTCTTCCGTGTGCTCACGTGTGAGACACAATGCCATGGGGATTCTAAAATAGTTCAGAACCACGCGGGCGTATTAGGAGGGGAAAGCCCGTCACGTGCAAATTCAGTAAACATAAAAGCAATCCTATTCATGTGTATGTGGGTGCGTGTGTCCTGATAGGTACTGAGGTACCGAAAATTAACAGCAATTACCTCTAGATCACAGTTTCTCATCCTGGGCATGATGAACCCTTGGGTCCAGATCATTCTTTGCAGTGGGGGCCATCCTGAGCACTGTAGGGTGCTTCCCAGCACCCCTGCCATCTCCCCACTAGATACCTGTAGCACTAAAAATGTCTCCACGCTTCGTCAGATGTCCCCGTGGGGACAAGATGGCGCCAGGTTGAAAACCACAACCCTAAATAGAAGGTACGACAAGTCATCTGTGACTTTGGTTTTAGTCTATCTGCCCATTGTCTTTCGTTTTTGGTTGTTTTTTTTTTTCTAGAATGAACTTAACATATTTTGGTCATGTGAAAAATGTGGTGTTTCTTAACATGCCATTGCTTGTGCTGTCAAACAAACAAAAATACACTCAGAGGAAAAGATATTCACATTAGTAGTTATAGGAAACAGGCTAATTTTATTATGATCTTAAAGTAATTATGGCAACACATAAAAAGGCCTTCCAAATATCATTATTTCTTAAGAGGCTTTAAAATATTTATAACCTGTGGAATAGGCATCCAGATTTTAAGTATATATCTTAAAAAAGCAAGTATAATATATAGGAAATGCTTTACAAAGCTAGTGGATTTTTGCAGAGTCCCTTAAAAAAAACCAAAAGGTATTAATTAACACTCTAACACCAACAATAGGAAAACTGTGGTGCATTCATTTGATGGACTTTAATACAGTATCAAAATGATATTTAGGAAGCACTGAGAACAGTGCAGGAAGATTTGTGCTCTGTTGTTAAGTGGGGAAAAATAGCTACAAAATTGGACATGTCCAATCGCCACTAGCAGGTACAATAATGACAATAAAAAGAATCCCATGAATCTCATTTCACCTATGAGAAACATACGGTGTGAAAAAGTGATTGTCATCCAACAGTGACGTCCTAGGTGATTTTTTCTCTCTACTCTTCTAAAATGCCCACATTTTCTATAATAAGCATGTATGTATTTCTTTTTTTTTTTTAAGAA
>PJEM01003176.1:88015-190111 GCA_004023845.1 Helogale parvula
TTGTCCTGCGCAGACGGTCACAAGAGGCAGTAATGTGATACCAGAGAACAATGTTTATGAATAAACAAACAGAATACCCTTTCCCCCCAAGCTGGGATCACATTCTTCGAATACAGAGGGTCCTGTTTAAAAGGAGAGAAGGGGCACCTGGGTGGCTCAGTCGGTTAAGCGGCAGACTCCTGTTTCAGCTCAGGTCCTGATCTCATGGTCAGGAGCTCCAGCCCTGCGTCGGGCTCCAAGGCGAGCTCTGCACCGGGCACGGACCCTGCTTAAGATTCTCTCTCCCTCTACCGCTCGTGCTCCCTCGCTCTCAAAAAAATAAATAAATAAAAGGAGAGAAAAGGATTTGGGTTTGATCACAATGCGCGGTGGTGCTCTAACTTGCTCACACGCATCCAGCATGACAGACGACTCCGGCTCACGGGAAATAATTACTGCGGACAAAGGCAGCCCTTCGCGCGTTTGCCAGGCGGTATTTGCCCAGCCTGGTCATTCCCAGGTGGCTCCAGTGAATTCTCTTGTTAGGTCACTCCTCGGGCTTGGATGTGGACACAGACTATATCTTACAATAGACCTCAAAGAGAGAGGCAGCTGCATGCATCCGGTAGAAAATAGAAAAAGGCATGGCCAGGTTGACTACAATGATCCAGGGTTCAAAGCCAAAGACGATCTCCTCTAGTCCGTTGTCATACTCGGGGCGGCAGCCGAAGGCGGGAGGGATCCAGAGCTGCAAGAGGAGAGGAACCCGTGCTAGCGGCTGCCCGGGAACCCCCACGCACCCCCCAGGCGCCAGCCTGGACTCGCGGATGCAGAGGCACTCCTGTCTCTGCACGTCTCCACGGAGGTCTCCAAATCCAATCAGCGTGCCTGTCTCTTCTGCCTTCCTCGGCCCCCTCCCGAGTGAATGCCGCTCACACCCCCCTGATTCTCCCATCCCCACAGCCCTCAGCTTGGTCAGGACCTCAGTGCCCCCACCTGTGCTGCTGCAATGCCTGTCCATGTGTCCATGTCCCTCACCACGCCACTCATGTCAGCCTCCAAAGGCTGGATGTGCCTTTCTCCTCCAAGTCTTCAGGGCTTTGCTCCTGCCTCTTCCTCTATCAAGGGCTCTCTGTCTTCCTTCTTCGGCTGAATCCTACCTTCTTCTGAGTCCTGAGACACTACTTCTTCCAGGAAGCCCTCCTTGATCTAACGAGTCTGGGCAGGAGCTCTCTATGTGCTCCCCCAGCCCCCAGGGTTTGCCTACAGCAGAGGGTACCTGTTCCTCACACCCCCCTTTACATACCAGCATTGGTGCCTGGGGACCCTGGCCACGCAGGCCTGTGCCAGTGAGCTCTGTGGCCTCCTTTCTGGCTTGACCAGGAGAGACAGCCCGGGCCCTGTTCACATCCCCCTGATTGGGGGAGGGGCACGTGCTTTGGAGCCATACCTGGGCTGGGGGCACTTACAGAGTGTCATTTACCTCCCCAAGCCTCAGTTTCCTCATCTGGAAGATGGGAGTGCAGACACCTGTCACAAGGAGCTCACGTGAGAACAAGATGGTGATATGTTTGCAGAACCAGGGCAGTGACCTGTTGTTACTCGTGTGCCCGGAAGCCACACACCGGTCCCGCCTCCATCTCCTAGGCCTGCTTCTCGCTGACACTGCACACTTCCGGAACTTTCTCCACCCTAGCACAGTGGCAAACATGACGCCCCCCCACCACCAATTCCACCTCCTGGGAGCCACATCCTTGTGAAACCCCTTCCCCTTGACTTGGGCTGAGCCTAATGACTCGCTTCCAACATCAGAATATGACAAAAGTCGTGAGACGTCACTTCTGAGACTAGGTGGCAAAAGGACTTTGGAGTCCATCTTGCCCATGCTCTCCCACAAGAGAGGAAGCTGGCAGCCCTGCTGTGAGCCGCCCTGTGGCGAGGCCGTGAGCTGAGGGAGGTCTCAGGCCAGCAGCCGCAAAGGGGCTCACGCTCTCAGCCCAACAACCCACCAGGAACTGAATCCTGCCAACAGCCACATAGCGGCTTTGGAGAGACCCCCCCCCCCAACACACACACAGCAGTCAGCTGAGCAGAGATATCGGCTAAGCCACGCTTGGATTCCTGACCTACAGACACCATGACCTTAATGACCAGCTGTGTTCAAGGTGCTGAGTGGGGGGCGATTTCTTACGCAGCTGCAGGTAACTGATACACTGCCTTTCGTTAGCATCTCCATCCAGTTCCCTCTGCACCTCTGCCCAGTGCGTCCTCAGGCTCTGTGATTCTTAGGGCACCTCCCATCCCTTGGGCTGGCTCTTCCCGGCTCCTCCTTTGCTCAGTCTCCCACTGTTGGCTGGCGGGCTCCTCCCTGGGTCTTCTTCTTTCCTCTACACACACGACCCCTGAATGAGCTCACCCAGCCTTGGCTGTAAATACCAACGATGGGCCAATGATTACCCAGTCCGAATCAGCCACCTGCTCCTCCCTCGAGGAGCCCATGGGCTACTCGGCCTCCAGCTTGCATCTCAAACTCCCCCTCTCCTCAGCATCCTCTCCCTCCCCATTGCTGGGAAAACTCCAAGGGCCACTCTCATTGGCCCTCTTTCCCTCCACACACTCCACCTGCTACCCCGCCCACCGGTGAGCCCCGAGGACCGTGCCTCCACGACTCCCTGGCGGGAGTGGGGCCATTTCTGCCCATGTGCTCCTGCCTGGCCACCACTGTCCCCTCCTACCCAGACCACTGCAGCCACCTCTGGATCATCCCAGCCTACACTGCTCCCCTGATTGGTCCACTCACCACTCAGCTACCAGACTCGTTTCTTGTGTAAGGAAGACCACACCCCTTCCTGGAGCAAGCCCCCGCACGTCTCCCCAGCTACTTGAAATGAAATCAGCCCCCTCCGTGGGATTATAAAGCCCTCTTCTGGCTGATCCCTCACCAGCTCCCCAACCCTGCTGCCCGGATGCCCCACACACCCGGGTCCCTGTCACATGGCCCACCATCCTTGCCCCGGGGCCTGACGCCGGCTGTTTCCCAGAACACTCACCACCGGGTCCTCCCCACCTCCCGGCACCCAGGCCCCTGTGGCCCCCCGAGGAAGCCCCTGTCACCTGCCTGGGTCTCCTGATCTGAAACAGTGCCAGGCGCTACCTTGCACCTTCTTCACCCGTTCTGGGTGGAGCACGCTTCACTATGAGGGTCTCCTGACTGTTTATTGCCAGCCCGGACATCTGGTTCGCAAGCCCCCCACGACCAGGAGGACGGCCCCGCATCACTCACAACCGCACTGGCCCTCTGGAGCCACCCAGTGGATCAGGAGGGAGTGGGATGGAAGAAAGACAGAGGGCAGAGAAAGGAAGGACAGACGACCTGAAATTCAGGCCTGCGGGTCTGCTGTGGAGTATTTGGTCTTCATTCCAGTGGGCGGTGGGTCTGTGCCCCCTTCCTTGAATCTGGGGATTGCTGTCACTGCTTGACCCTGAGATGTGGCAGGCAGGACCGATGCCACGCAATGTCCACGCCCAGGCCCTCAGAGGCTGGCACCTCCCGTCCCAGCAGGCAGCAGGTTGGCATCCAGGCCCCAAGTCACCACATAAGGACCCCCGACCCCGAGACCACCATGCCAGAGACCCCACATGTAGACACCGCAGCCGAGGGTCCCGGTTGAGCCCCCTCAGCCACCCCCACCCCAGCCGTCGGATCTTGGACGCTCCCCATCCCAGCCTGCCCACCAGCCTCAGTCGATACCACGAGCAAGAGGAGAACTTCCCAGCCAAGCTCTGCCAGAATTTCCAACCCGCAGGATCCTAAGACCTAACAAAATATCTGTAATCTTTGTCCTGCATCCGGGGTCATTTGTTACACAGCAGGAGGAGACCCAGACGTCTGCCTGCGGGCTACACCCACCGCGGGTCTCAGAGGCACCTTACAAATGGACGCATCCAGTGCTAAACCCAGGGTCTTCCTTCCACACTGAGCCCCTCCCGGCCTGCCTCCCCTTCAGAGTCCCCAGTCTCCACAAATAGTGTCACCATCTCCCCAGGAACTCAGGTCAGAATCAGGGAGGCTCTTGACATCTGTCCCCCATCACACGGCACCACGTGGCTGATCCTGGGGGACATTATGCTAAGTGGGACTTGCCAGCCACAGAGAGACAAGTACACACCACGTGATCCCACTCACATGGGCCACGCGGTGCGGGCGGACCCAGAGACCCGGTGGGATGGCGTTGCCAGGAGCTGGGGCAGGGCTACGGGGCTGTTCCCATGGCTACGGAATTTCAGCAAACAGACTTCAGAGATGGGTGGTGGTGACGGTTGCACCGCAGTGTGAGTGCCCTTCAAACTACTAAACAGCGCGCTTTAAAGTGGTTAAAGCTCAAGGTGCCTGGGTGGCTCCGTGGGTCAAGCATCCGACTCTTAATTTCGGCTCAGGTCGTGATCTCATGGTTTGTGAGTTTGAGACCTGCATCAGGCTCTGCGCTGACAGTGCTTGGGATTCTCTCTCTCTCTCCCTCTCTCTGCCCCTTCCCCACTTGCTCTCTCTAAAAATAAATAAACTTTAAAAAATTAAAAATTAAAAAAATTAAATGATTAACATGGTAAATATTAGGGTAAATGTTTATGTTATTGACTACAATTAAAAATTAAACCGCATTAAAAAGAAAGGGCCTGAATCAGCTCCTGTCACAACCTCAACACCCTTTGATGATTTCTGGCTGCGTCTGCATTCTGTCTTGGCTGCGGCCGGGCTACTGAGACCCTGTGTGGTCCACACGGGCACCTCCCTCGTGTCCCTTCCCTTGCTCACCGTGCTCAGCCATACGGTATCTTCCGCTCCGGGGGCACGTCCAGCAAGCCCTGCCTGGCCATGCATCCACGCCCTCCCCACGCCCGTCATTCTGCCCAGACTTTCCTTCCCCCAGAGCAGCCCTTCCCTCCTCCCCCTACATTCCATCGTCCCACCCGCCACCTTCCATTGTCCGCCCCATGGCCACCGCTGTCCCCACGGACCTGCACACCTGTGCCCCCAGCAGCCTCTGTTCTGGCACCTGGTCCTGGAAAGCAGCAATTCTCACCCTCTGCCACGTGCTTCCCGCCCTCGTGGGACGGACCCGGGTTTGCAAGGGCGCCCCGGACATCACCCCGCAATGATTTCTGGCTCACTCCTCGGTGAACAGAGACAGGGCCTGGGGACCCCGGGGGCGGAGCACAGAGATGAAGAGGTGACACGCATCTCCCTTCCAGGACAGAGCACTGAGTCCGGCCGGCGGGTCCCAGCAGACCGTCAGTTGCCACCCGATGCTGCCATGGCTGATTTTGTTCGAGCCGGTCCGAAACCGCAAGCCCCGTGCCTCACCGGCCATCAGGCCAAGAACCCGTGCGGGAAGTGGCTGTTCTGAACTTATGGAGAAGGGATATATTCCTACCTCTGGGCATGCACAGAAACAATACACATTAGGGGAATTCCAGAACCAACTCTGACTTTATAAGATCTAAGCGGAGGCCACCTGGGGGGCTCAGTCCATTAAGTGTCCGGCTTCAGCTCAGGTCATGATCTCATGGTTCATGGCTTTGAGTCCCGCGTCAGGCTCTGCACAGTGTGGAGCCTGCTTGGGATTCTCTCTCCCTCCTTCTCTCCCTCTCTCCCTCTGCCCCTCCCCTACTCACTCTCACTCTCTCAAAACAATTAATAAAGTTTTTAAAAAATCTGAGAAGTGTGTGTGGTTCAGTCAGTTAAGCATCTGACTTCGGTTCAGGTCATGATCTCACGGTTCGGGATTTCAAGTCCCACGTCGGGCTCTTTGCTGACCGCTCAAGCCTGGAGCCTGCTTCGGATTCTGTGTCTCCCTCTTTTTCTGGCCCTCCCCTGCTCTCTCGCTCTCACTCTCTCAAAAATAAACAAATAAATACGTAAAAACATTAAGAAAGAAAACTCTGAGTTGCCACACCCCTCTCTGGAATACAGGCGTCACATAAAATGCAGCCTCACTACAGTCACTAGTCTGTCTCTTTCTCCTCTTTCGCTCCTTCGTTCCCTGCTGTGCCCACGTGGTTCCCAGCACACAGCACATGCTCCGTACGTAATGTCTATTCCGTGAGAGAGGAGGGCCCGCCCAGACCCCAACTTTTCTGGGGCCCCTTCTCCCTTCAGAGCTCCCCTTAACTGTCTGTCGGCCCGGAGGGGCACCGAGGTCCAGGCCCAAAGCAAGAATCAGCTTTGATTGGCAGGCATGTGGCCATTTCGGCTTCAGATGGAAACCCCAAAGTTGAGGCCTTAGGATGATAGCATTTGTGGGCCGTGGGCAGGCAGTGATGCAGAAACAGCGTGGCCCGGCGGCCTGGAAGCCGGTGGCTGCAGAGAGCTGACTGTGACAAGCAGGCGCCGTGGAAGGGGTGTCCCCACCTCCCACCAGGTCATTGGGAGGCCTGTGGGGTGCCAGAGGTGGCTGCCCCTCCTTTTTACCAAGCCCTGCCGTCCTTCCATGAACCTCTAGAACAGATCCTGGCAACACAGGGGGATTTCTGTCCCTTTTTCCTCTCGCCATGCCGCAGCCCCTGCCCTGGGTCAAGGTGCCATCATTTCCCATCGGGGCTGCCTCAGGGCTTCCGTCCCGGTCTCCAGCCTTCCCGCACACCGCTGCTAAGGGGATCTGCCCAAAACACAGCCCGAGAGGGCCCTCTACGGCCTGCAGCCTGCAGACCAGACTCGGCCAGGCTTCCGATGTTCCGCTCAAGCCAGACCCACGGACTGCCCGGCCCCCATCTTCCCCGCACCGCTGCTCTCCCTGACCTGTATGGAATTCATGCTACACTGCTTTGCCGCCCTCCAAATAGGCCGTGGTGTCTCTGCCCCTGTGTCTTTGAACAGTGTGTGCCCCTGTGCCGAACGCTTCCGCTTGCCTGGGCCCCTGCTGAACGTCCAACGCTTCCCTGAAACCCAGGCAGCCAGGACGGAGTTACTGTACATCTTCTAATTGGCTACTTCCCATCAGAGGCCTCCCTGGCAGCTAGGGGTGGCCACGGGAAAGCCGCTGCCCGGCACTAGCACTTCCTCATGGCTTAAGCCCGGATGTGATGCTCGGTGCTACAGAGGCCACTTTGTGACCATGTGGCAATCAGCATCGCACAAAGCATGGTCCAGTGGAAAGATGAACAGTACCGGGGCCATTGATCAAAGGGTTCAGCTCCCAGACCAACCCTGAATAGCCCACCTTCAGAATTCTTACCTTTAAGGCTGAAGAGGGGCGCAGTCGGTTAAGCTCAGGTCATGATCTCATGGTTCATGAGTTCAAGCCCTGCATTGGGCTCTGTGCTGACAGCTAGCTCAGAGCCTGGAGCCTGCTTCAGATTCTGTATCTCCCTCTCTCTCTGACCCTCCCCTGCTCACACTGTCTCTCTCTGTCTCAAAAAAAAAAAAAAAAAAAAAAGACTGAAGAGACTGCTGGCCACGCTTTCTATTCTTTGCAGCCAAAAGCTCTCCTAACTGAGTCTGGGCCTCACCTCAAGCATCCTCGACTCACCGAAGTCCCTCCCTGGACCCACGATCCCATTCCACTTAGCACGTGCTCTGTCCCAACACTGGTCGTACCCCCGCATGTCTTCCTGGTATCCCGTCCCTTATACTGTGACATCTCTGAGGAAGAGGCTCCTGGGGAAGGTCACCCCGAAGAAGTGACTGCCAGTCGACCCTGAGCTGGACCGGGGCACTCAGAGGCTCCTCCTCCGCCCCTCCCTTGTCCTCAGAAGGTGGGTTCTCCTTGCCCTTTTCGCCCCCAGAAGTTGCTCCTGAAATAATGATGTGGCGTTGAGGTCGCCTACATGGTGTACGTGACCGGACCCCGTTAAGGCCTCTCTGGGCACAGAAACTACGACACAGCAGGTGCAGGGACCACTCATCTTGCTGCTGCCCCACGCCAGCAGGTTGTAAGTTCCCTTCGCCTGTTAAAACCATCACCTGCCAGGCTGAGTGCCTCCTTCTTCCCCCTCTCCCTGCCCTCTGTGGGCAGATCTGTCACAGCGCCGTTTCAGAGCTCACCCCGGGGGGATCGCCAGCTCGCAGAGATGGGGTCTGCTCCCCTGCGATCAGCAGCCCGACCCCAGCCCCTGGCCCACCGCAGTGCTCGGGAAGTGGGTCGGTAGAGGAGACACCTTCGTTCCAGCCTAATTTTTTAACCTCACATTTAAATTATTTTGGTAATAAGCTTCCTTCTTTGAAAAAAAAAAAAGCAAGGAAAATAGACAGATCGTGTTGAACGTAGGTAACGTAACGCAGATTACCGAAATATTGCAGAGAAACAGAAAGGCAGTGATGTTCTTCAAGACTCTTCTCTGGCCATCGCCTTGCAGGAAACGGGGGCGGCCAGCCGGGCCCAGGGCCCCCTCCCGGCTCCCCTCGCCCCCCTCTCTGCTGCAGCCATCTCCCAGACCCGTATGTCCGTTGGCTGTGCGTGGTGTCATCTCGCTGCCTGGGGAAGCCACGTCCCCGGTCACAGTGGTGCCCTTGAGACAGGAGGAGAGGGACACACTGCCATTGCAGACTGTGACCACTCGTAGGGTCCTGATGTCCTCGGACAGCTTCTCGGGCTCTCTGTGGATGGACTCGATGATGAAGAGGTTCTGGATGTATTTCTCGACCATCACCAGCACGGAGTAGGGCAGGTTGAACCAGGTGTAGGGGGGGCAGGCCTCGGCACAGAGGAGGGCCAGGATGGAGCCCCAGGAGATGAGCCAGGAGCCGGAGGCGGTGCCCACCAAGAGGTCCACATCCAGCTTGCGGGCCGGGTTTCTGGACTCATCTAGCGATCTCTCGTCAATCCTGTAAATGCGGATTCCGAGCAGCCCGGCGGCCCCCATGAGCGTCAGCAAGGTGATGGCATACAGGTAGAACATGATGAGCGCCGACTCGCTCTTGGTTCTGGAGCGCCCGATCTGAATCAGATACACCACCACCACACCAATCGTGGTGGCCAGCACACTCAGGCCCAGGACCGAGCCCGCCACGACCCCGCGAAACTTGAACTGCATGTTCTGATGCTGTTGACCATCAACGTTGCGTCCAACGTTCTTCCAGAGGACGTAGAGCATCATGGAAGCCAGGATCTGATACTCTATGTTGAAGGGGTAGAGGTAATAGGTCCCGTGTGAGATGGCGGAGCAGAGAGTCGGGGGCGAGCAGTTACACGGAGGCGTGTGGTCGTCCAAGACTGGGGGCAAGAGAGCACGCGTGCGAGGGCGGTTAGCGTGGTCAGCGGGCAGGCAGGAAAGCACAAGGAAACAGGGTCACTGAGGATTCACATGTGGGTTTTCCCAGTGAGTTAAGCCTTTGTGTTGTGCCTTATCCTCATGTTTAATACGGTGGCTAAGTCAGCGGCCATGACTGCCCCCAAAGAGCACTAACTACACGAATCACATTTCATCCAGTTTATCCGCACACCAGCCCTTGTAAATGGTACAAAATTCACCTAACATGCAAAAATGTCCACAAGATTTTGCCAAACAAGAGGAGCTCTCTGAAGAGGATGGAGCGTAATTGCACTTTTATAAATTATAGACGTATAGTGGATACACAGACAGACAGACATAGAAGAAATCTGGAAAGATTAAAGCTAGAGTGTGGACAATGGTCATCTCTGCGGGGGGAAAGTGGCAGGCAAATTTTTCTTTTTTTTTTCTTGTTTTTTTCTTTCTTTTTTTTCAGTAAATGAAAGTTCTATTGTGTCTCTTCCCCCAGCTTCATGGATTTACGGAGATGTAATTGACATGTAACCCTGTGTAAGCATAAGGTGTCTAGTGCGTTACTCTCCTCCAAGTTTCGTATTCTCTAAACTTCCCTCTAAACTTTCTAACTGCATATGATTTACATGTGTGATTTTTAGATTATTTATTTTTATTTACTTTTTGAGAGAGAGAGAGAGAGAGAGAGAGCACTCAAGCAGGGGAGAGAAAGGGAGAGGAGGGAGAAAGAGAATCCCAAGAAGGCTCCATGTCCAGCACAGAGTCCTGCACGGGGCTCAAACTCACGACAGTGAGATCGTAACCTGAGCTGAAATCAAGAGTCAGATGTTTAACAGACTGAGCAGCCCAGGTGCCCCTAAAAATTTTTTTAAAATAACTTTTGAGGGAAAATGCCCCTTCTCATTAGCAAAGCTTTTCCTCTTGAGAATATTGGATGCCAGCGTATGTGGCGTGAGATGGATCCCATCAAAGAGTTAATAGCCGGCGGGCAAGCAGGCATCCCCTTCTGGAAGGCACTTGGCAATGGTATAAAGAGAAATTTCATAACAGGGAGGGGAAAGTGCTGTAAATAAATCATAAAATATGTAACAAACCCTTAAAGAGGATACAACTGTAGTCTCTGACCTATAATTCCAATCTGTTTTAAGGAACAAATCAGGGGCGCCTGGGGGGCTCAGTCGGTTAAGCCTCCCACTCCAGCTCAGGTCACGATCTCACGGTTTATGGGTTCAAGCCCCGTGTGGGGCTCTGTGCTGACAGCTGGGAGCCTGGAGCCTGCTTTGGATTTGGTGTCTCCCTCTCTCTCTGCCCCTCCCCTGTTCGTGCTCTGTTTCCGTCTCAATAATAAAACATAAAAAAAAGAACAAGTCAAAATATAATCAAACCAAAAAGTGCAATCAAAGAATTAAGTAAAATTGTGTGTGTGTGTATGCGTGCGCGTGTGTGCACTAGAAAGAGAGAAAAAAAGAGAAACATTTCAGTGACCAACAATTTAGAAACTGTCAAGTGAATTTTGATACATTCATACAATGGGATAGTAGGCAACCACTGAAAATTATAATTAAGTTGTGTTTTAATGATACAGGAAAATAATCATGTTATATAACAATGGAAACAAATAAGAATACATTGTCTATACAGTATTTTTTAAATGAGTATCATGAAGAGGCCCCTCAGTGGCTCAGTCCGTTAAGTGCCCAACTCTTGGTATGGACTCGGGTCATGATCTTATGGTCGTGGGTTCAAGCCCCACATCGGGCTCCAAGACGACAGCACAGAGCCTGCTTGGGATTCTTTCTCTCTCTCTCTCTCTCTCTCTCTCTCTCTCTCTCTCTCTCTCTCTCTCTCTCCCCCTCCCTCGGCCTCTCCCCTGCTTGTGTGCATGCACTCACTTTCTCTCTCTCTCTCAAAATAAATAAATATGCATATAATTTTTAAAAAATGAATGCAAATCACAGCCAGCACTCACTTATGAAATAAATTAAGTGGGTAGCTGCCAATATATTTTTTAAACAGAAAGGACTTGTCATGGAATAGAATGGAATGGTATCAAATGCAATAGAAATTTGAAAGTGTCTCTGATACCAGAAGGTTATTATTTCCTGGCATAGGTGTCCACACGTACAGGTGGGCATTTGGGCTGCAGGGCAAGATCTATTTCTTAACATAGGCTGTAGTAAAAAAAAAAAAAAGACTGAATATACACACTATGATCTTAACTATATATAAAGAAATAGGACCCTACAAAGAAGTAACCAAATGTAACAGCACGTCATTGCATTTCTGGGTAGGTGCTATGGTAGATGTTTTTCTTTACACTTGGTCATTGCTTTAATTCGTGACTTACAGTACCAGTTATCAAATCAAATGGAGGAGTGCCTGGGTGGCTCAGTCAGTTAAGCATCCGACTTCGGCTCAGGTCATGATCTCACAGTTCATGGGTTCAAGCCCTGTGTCGGGCTCTGTGCAGACAGCTCAGAGCCTGGAGCCTTCTTCGGATTCTGTGTCTCCCTCTCTCTCTGCCCTCCCCTGCTCATGCTGTCTCTCTCTGTCTCTCAAAAATAAGAAAATTTTTTTAAAAATTAAAAAAATAAAATCAAAACAAAAGCCTGCGGCAGCACAAATCACCTTCACTTTTGCAGAACTCTGCACTTTTCAGTTCACAATGGGTTTCTCACTTTTTACAGCCCAATATGCTATTATGCAAAATCAGAGGAAGAAATCGAGGAGAAATGTTCATATTAATGGAACAAGTCCTTTCACGAGTCCTTTCTTTGTAAATCAGTCTAATTCCATCTCTCACAGAGGTTCCTGGAGCCAGATCAAATCCGGGTTCCATCAGGTACTTACTGTGTGAACTTGGGTCAGTGACTTAAGTTCTCTGAGGTCTGATGTTTTCATCCATATGCTAAGGTCAACACTGACGACCCCACAGTGTTTTGGGTCAAGAATTAAATCAGCCGCAGGAAGGGACTAGAACGGCGTACCCGGCACTCAGCAAACAGCAAGTTTGCATTGTTGTCATTGCGGTTACTGTTATTGCCACCAGCGAGGACACGAGGCCAGACGAGAGAGAAAGACTTTCCAGAGAGTCGGCTACCAGAGTAGAGTGGGGGCTGGGGAATGAGAAATAGGGCGTATGCCCTGACTTCACTGCCCCCACCCCACTAGTGCGGAAGCAGGTGTTCTGTTCTGTTTTGTTTTTTAATTTTTTTTAATTATTTTTTAATGTTTTATTTATTTTTGAATGAAAGAGACCACGTGAGCAGGGGAGGGTCAGAGAGAGAGGGAGACACAGAACCGAAGACAGGCTACAGGCTCTGAGCTAGCTGTCAGCACAGAGCCCAACGCGGGGCTCGAACCCACGAACCATGAGATCATGACCTGAGCCGAAGCAGGACGCTCAAGTGACTAAGCCACCCAGGCGCCCCAGTGGTTTTTTTTTTTTTTTAGGTTACTTATTTATTTTGAGAGAGAGAGAGAGAGAGAACAAGTGAGTGAAGGAGGGGCAGAGAGACAGGGAGAGAGAGAGAGTCCCAAGCAGGCTCCGCATTGTCAGCACACAGCCCGATGTGGGGCTTGAACCCACGAACCATGAGCTCACGACCTGAGCCTAGATCAAGAGTCAGATGTTTAATCAACTGAGCCACCCAGGCATCGTTGGTAAGGACAGTTTTAAAGTTGCCCAGGCAAGGGGCCTGGGGTCATACAGAGAGTGTACATGTGTGATACAATAAAGCTAAAGGGACCCCTTAGAGCACCTGGTTCGGGTCTCCTCACTTTATGAATGAGAAAAGAGAGGCCCAGAGAAGTTGAATGGTTACCAAAAGTCACACAGACAGGACGTGATGAGAACATCCCCAAATCTGGGACGTCTGGTTCCCAGCACATTTCCGCTCTGCACATTCCTCTCAGCCCCACTGTTCCAATCAAGAAGAGACAGGTCATAAATGCGAAAGAACTTTGGAAGGAGGTAGAGTGGTGTGGCAGGCTCTCCGACAGGGGCCGGGTGGGGGTAGGGGGTGGGGATAAGGACGGGCCACAAGTGCAAGCCCGGTAGAGTTCAATAAAAACTTCAAATGAACCAAAACCAATTAACGACAACCCTGAGACCTCTCTGGGTATTTCAAAGCTATACTTTTCATAGAAAGAGCTCGTAGTAGAGGCTTAATTAAAAACACAATGACTGCCAGTCTTCCAGAGCTGTAAACAAAGACCCTCCCTTCCACATCAAACTGTACCCGTGAGAAATGGTCCCCTAAATGATACCCCTTGAGTCCGGCAAGTCCCTGAACCGCTGAAGAAACCATTAATTATGCTCAGCGCGACACCAGGATGAAGGACTCAGGGGGTTTTGAAAGGTTTTCAACAACAGATGATTGTCTGGACAACGTTGAGTTGGAAGGACCCTAAGGCTCTTTGGAACCTGCCTCTCCGACTCTGAACACTGCTAGCCTCTGGGGGCTCCTAGCAGGTCCCAGCAGGGGACGGGACCACTCACCTATTGTGACATTCCCGAAGCCCAGCGTGATGAGACGTTCTTTGTGCTCATTCAGTTGGTGCTTTGACTCATTCAGGACACCGTTGGTCCAGAGAAGCAGGTTGGTAAACACCGAGTGGATCACCCCAAACCTGAAAACCACAGGGACCCCGTTACTGAGCAGCCCTGGGAAGCTCCGAGCCCCACGGGGTGAAATGGAGACACTGTGCACACACACTCCCACATGCACTCACATGCGCCTGCACACACTCCCACATGCACTCACACACGCGCGCATGATTCTGAGCCGTGATTCTGGGCTTGCCCTGCAGCTCAGACTCTAGGTAGCACCCCATCTGCGGGGGAGATGGTGCCCTGGGGACTTGCAAAACTGCAGTCTGGGCATTCTGCCTTCATCTTGAACCTGCCAATACTCAATCATTGTCAAAGAGACAAGAAGAAGTGGTCTTGGAAGCAGGCATCCAGTGATGGAAGCTTACTGAAAGCACCGACCCCACCATACCCCAAACCTTTCCTTCCGGAAGGAGAGAGAACCATGATGGAAAGAAGAGGGGCTCCCCTGGGAACATGGAGAGCGGGGCATGCTCTTACTGTTGGCCGGCCAACGCAAGAGTCACCAACCACCCCCTCTGTCTTGCCACTTACCTCCAAAGAAGCTGAATCAACTATAGCCCAATATGGAAAGAGCCCAAGTGTCCATCAACTGATGAATGGACAAGACACACACACACACACAGACAGACACACACACACACACACACACACACACCATGGAACACTACTTGGAGATGAAAAAGAAATCTTGCCATTTGCCGCAACTAGAACTGGAGGGCATTATGCTGAGCGAAATAAGTCAGTCGGAGAAACAATATCATATGTTCTCACTCAATCGTGGAATTTGAGAAACTTAACAGAAGACCACAGGGGAAGGGAAGGAAAAATAAGCTACAAGCAAAGAGGCAGGCAAACCATAAAATGCTTTTAAATACAGAGAACAAACCGGGTGGAAGGGGTAGGTGGATGGGGGCGGGGAAAACGGGGGATGGGCGCTGAAGAGGGCACTTGTTGGGATGAGCACTGGGTGCTGTATGCAAGTGATGAATCACGGGAATCTACTCCCGAAGACGAGACCGCCCTGTATGAACTATTTGTTAGCTGACATGACAATAAACAATTTAAAAAAAGAAAGAAACTGAAACAAGTCAGAGACTTGCTGTCTGGTCTCCCCTGCAGCCGGGGATGACCACTCTGACCAGTGGGATGCAAAGTCAAGTCTACCGGGCACTACTGAAAACTTCTGCTTTCATGACAAAAGGGATGAAACTAAGAAAGCCTACTTAGTGTCCCTCCCCCCTTTATTTCCAGCCATGAATACAGACTTGAAGGCTGGAGTTGTGACAGCTACCTTGTGACCATGAAGCAATCAGGATGGGATGAAACACTAACCCCCTGAGAAGGGCAGATTCTGTCCAGCATCTGCCCAGAGGAAAAATGGTGCGACGGGGTCCTCACCCCTGACCTTTCCACTGAGGTTTGAACCCCAGCCAACCCCTCTGGGGCTCCCACAATCGACTGCTAGCCAAACTTGCCTCATTTGAACCTGGCTTCCTGCAGCAGCTGCACGACGCCCAGGCACAAGTGGAGAAGGAAACAGGTGGTTGCCCCTGTGCTGGCCCAGCGGCTATCGACAGGGGCCAGCTCACCCCGGGGCGACTGGGAGGCACTGAAGAGCCTGATACAAACGCAGACAATGCCGTTTGCCTCGGGCAGGCTGCCTTTTCTTCTACTTATAATGCACACGGCCCCTTTTCTTCTCTTCTTTCCTGGTACACAGGACACCATCCAATCCCAGGCCCACTGAGCCTGATGACATAATGCCAACACACCTGCAGCTGCGGACCGTCTCCATGGGCTGACAGCCTCCTGTTGGTCCGACCTGGAAACCGTCCTACAAACTAAGGGCAGACACTTCCTCATGGCAGGCCGCCCTTCCATACTTGGGTCTGATGGCCCCAGACCACAACAAACAGGGTTTCCACGGGCCACTTCTGAGCTCAGTTTGTTTTCAGCTTTGCCTGCACAGCTTCTCACCCTTGGGAAGAAAAAAGGACTCACGCAAGCTAAGGGGAATTCTCAGACTAGGAGAAAAATCTCAGGATGCGAAAAGCATGGGACCGTAGAATATTGGCTCAAAAGACCAGGAAAAAAAATTACAGCAAGTCTGGGAGTGGTAAGTTCTAAAGCCTTTAGGAACTGTCAATGAATAAAGCAGGTCTGGGGTACGTTGGGGAGTGGCGGGGACTGTAGCAAACAGAGCACAGCCCCCACTCAGCTCTAGCCCTTTGCTGCACATGGCTTCAGGCCAGACCTTCCAGGTTTTCTAGAGAAGTCTAAATCCAAAGCCTAAAGGTGGCGAGTGACTCAAAAATGTTGAACACGTCTCTCTACAAACCAAACAGGCTAAATCAAGCTCTGTGTGTATTCTGTTGAAGCCTCTCTCTGTCCAGGTTAGGAAAGGGGCCCCGACACAGGCAACAGACTTGCGTCCAATCACTTAACAAGCAAGGCGAGCACAGAGCTCTGTGTCCCATCCCTCGGAGTCCCCTCCGGTAACAGATGTCTGGGTGCATGGCCTCAAGCCGTCCTGTCCAAAAACTGATAGTGCAAGACGCAGAGGTGAGCCACACGTATAATTTCAGATTTTCCTGTGGCCACATTTTTTAAAAGTGGTAAAAAAAAAAAAAAAAAAGAACAAGTGAAAATAGTTTGAATAATTTTCTCTTAAACCCGATCTAATTGGCTATGATGTCAACGTAGAATCAATAGCGACAAAAATTATTATTGAGATATTTTATGTTCTGTTTGTCATCCAAGGCTCCGAAAACTGGTGTGCACTGGACATGTCCCGCGCATCCCGGATGGAAGGAGCCACGGCTCAAGTGCCCAGCAGCTCAGCCACATGTGGCTGGTGGCTGCCGAACTGGGCAGCGCAGATGCAGACAGCAAAGGCGAAGACACTTCTCTGCCTGGAGGGATGTGAGCCCGATGTCCTGGGGCTGTGACTGCGTGAGTGACATTCACAAAGGGAAAGACTCCACCAGCAAATCGCAGTCTCTGCGATTTACAGGCAACAATCAGAGCCCCCCCCACCCCCGCTTTGCACAGGCAAGCTGCTTGACCTTGGGCCTTTCTTTGAGCCTCAGTTTCCTCATCTGTTGAATGGGGCTGGTGGTCAGATGGCTGGGCTCACGTGAGAGAAGTCCTCGTGAGTAACGCGCTTGGAAGAACGTGCTTGATGCGTGGCCACGCCCCCCCCCTCAGCCAGGAGTGTCTGGGCACAGATGCTCCACACACACCTGCTGAAAACCTCTTGCCCTTTCACCCCCACGATTCTACTTCTAGGAATTTACCCCGAGCAAATAATCAGAGGTGTTCAAACACCAAAGATATTTGACCGAAGATGTTCATCACAGTAGGGTTTGTAACAGCAACAGACCTTCCAGAAGGATTAGGTGGTATGGACTGGCTTGTGTCTCCTCAAAATTCTTCTTTTGGGGCGCCTGGGCGGCTCAGTCCATTAAGGGCCCAATTTTGGCTCACGTCATGATCTCACAGTTTGTGAGTTCAAGCCCCGCGTCGGGCTCTGTGCTGACAGCTCGGAGCCTGGAACCTGCTTCAGACTCTGTGCCTCCCTCTCTCTCTGCCCCTGCCCTGTTTGCAGCTCTCTGTCTCTCAAAAATGAATAAAAAAATTCTTCTGTTAAAGCTCTGACCTGTGGTGTGACTATTTGGAAACAGGGCCACTGAGGAGGTCATCAGGGTCACAATGGTGAGGTCACAATGGTGGGGTCCTGACCCAATGGGACTGGTGTCCTCAGAAGCAGAGGGAGAGACGGCAGAGGTGTCTCTCTCTCTCTCCATGAGCACTGAGGACAGGCCACGTGAGGCCACAGCAAGGAGGCAGCTGCGTCCAGCCCTGCGGTCACCTTGACCTTGGACTTCCGGCCTCCAGAACCATGAAGACTGTGCGTTTCTGTTGTTTCTGCCACCCAGCGTGGGGCATTCTGTCACCACAGCCCAAGCAGAGTAACACATCAGGGCTGCTGGCGAGGCTACAGTGGCGGGCCTCTGGGCCATCAGAGAGGTCGTGGTGCACACACACGCTGACCGGAGGAAATGCGAATGATAAAATGGAAAGAAAAAGCGAAGCATGAAGAGCAGGACCACGGTTGTGCACAGAAATGGAGGGGCGCGGGGGGAGCTCAGTCAGTGGAGCAACTGACTCTTGATTTCAGCTCAGGTCGTGATCCCAGGGTGGTGGGTTCAAGCCCCGAGTCAGGCTCTATGCTGAGCATGGAGCCTGCCTGAGGCTCTCTCTCTCCCTCTCTCCTGCTCCTCCCCTGCTCTCCCTCTTTCTCTAAAAAAATTTTAAAAAACTAAAAGAAAAGAGGAGTGAAAACAGTGTCTGTTCATGGAAACCAGCCCACAGTGTTAACGGTCGCTGCCACCAGCTCGAGGGCGTCTCAGTCAGCTGGTGCTGTATAACAGAACAGTCCATTCTTTCTCACGGTTCTGCAGACCGGAAGTCCCAGGTCAAGGTGCCAGCACGGCTGGTTTTGGTGAGGGCTCTCCCATGGCCTCTCTTCTGGGTGTATAGAGAGACAGAGATCTCTCTAAGGGCACTAATCACAGGGGCCCCACTCTCAGAACCTCATCGAACCCTAATTACCCTCCAAAGTTCCTGCCTCCAAATACCGTCACACTTAACCGAGGGTTAAGGCTACAGCATGTGAGGGGAGCCTGGGGGCTCAGCCGGTTGAGCGGCCGACTTCGGCTCAGGTCATGGTCTCGCAGTCCATGGGTTCGAGCCCCGCGTCGGGCTCAGGGCTGACAGTTCAAAGCCTGGAGCTGCTTCAGATTCTGTGTCTCCTTCTCTCTCTGCCCCTTCCCTGCTCATGCTCTGTCTCTCTCAGTCTCTCAAAAATAAATAAATATTAAAAAAAGTTTTAAGAAAATGCTACGACATGTGAATTTTGGGGAAACACAAACATTCGGTCCACAACAGTGGCATTACGGTGATTTTTAGACCCTATTGTAGCCTTCCAATCTTACTGGGTAAGAGGTGCAGTCCTTAGCGGGCGTCTGTGGGCAGAAGAGCAGACAATACGCGTATTCCTTGCCCCCCAGCCTGCACAGCGGGACAGCCCAGGACAGAAATCCCAGGCCAGCCACGTGGGCTCCGGAATGCTGGGCTAACCCCTAACCTGCACCCCCTCACACACCCCTCAGGGCAGGGGAGCACAGTCCCCACGAGTTACCCTCACGGAGCCCGTGTGCCGACCAAACGTGAGGATGGGGTGGATGTCTTTGCTCTGCTCTTTGCTGGGTCTCAGGGCCCAGAACACATGGGTACGGATTTGTCCGTTCCTCTCCCAGGAGGCGGGAGCATCAAGGCCACGCCCGTCCCTGCTGCTCCTCCTGAAACAAGGGGCGTGGCTTCTCCTGGAAAGGCTGGTGTTAAAGATCACCACCAAGGCCAGCCCTCAGGGCTGCACAGGGGATAGCACGGGCTGCCCGGCTCCCGGGACATCCCACCAGGTGCCTGGGACGCCCACCATCCCTGCATGTTCCCCACCCCCGTGTCTGGCAGCGGGCCCTGCACACCCTAGCAGCTCATTCAATACTTGACTGCTTGTTGAGGCTGATGCTTTCTGCTTAACAAGGTTGGTGCAGGTTATTTCCATTTCAATAGTCTATCAATAGTCTATCAAAACGGTTCTATCCAGGGATCGTCCATAAATCCTTTCTTAAATTTTTTAATGTGCACTTGTTTATTTTGAGGGAAAGAGAAAGAAAAAACTACGAGAAAGGGAGGGGCAGAAAGAGAGGGAGGGAGAAAGAAAGAATCCCATGCAGATTCCACACTGCTAGCACAGCGCCTGATGCCGGGCTCGAACCCACGAACTGCAAGAAAATGACCTGAGCCGAAATCAAGAGTCTGATGCTTAACCTACCAAGCCACCCAGACCCCTTCACAAATGAATCTTTTTAAAAAAATATTTATTTATCTTTGAGAGAGAGAGAGAGGGAGAGAGAGAGAGAGAGAGAGGCAGAGTGTGAGTGGGGAAGGGCAGAGAGTGAGGAGACACAGAATCCGAAGCAGGTTCCAGGCTTTGAGCTGTCAGCACAGAGCCTGACACGGGGCTCAAACTGACAAATGTGAGATCATGACCTGAGCCAGACGTTGGACGCTTAACCAACCGAGCCACCCAGGCACCTCAATCAATCTTTTAAATACCTGCTGTCATTTCAAATGGTGCTGGGGGAATTTTCTGTTCCTCTGGATCTGATAAGATATCTTTCTCTAAAGCAAATGCCGATTCTTCGATTCACTGGTACGTGGGCACCGAGGGCTTTCTTACATGATAAAAATACCTTCCATATAGTTAATTCACCCCATTATCCTATAGATTCTTTCCCCTGATCCTCACAATCACTGGAGAGAAAGGTGACAGAGAGAATGACAGACGCCATGCTGAGTACTTGTTATGCACCAAGCACAAGCTTTATGTCAGTTACTCCATTCAGTCCTCAGAGGCTGGCTCTGCTAACATCCCCCTTTACAGATGAGGAAAACCGAGGATCATAGAGGAAAATATCACAGACAACAGAGAGGGAATTCAGGCCCACAGGGTCCTACTTCCAGGGCCGCCCCCAGGAAGAGACCGACTCCTCCCCCAGCCACGGGCAAGGGCTTTGCTTGTCAGGATCCAGGGGAGGGTGGGTCTCCTATTTAAAACCCAAGCACAATGGCAGTGATGAGTCTATGTGTTCTAAACGAACACCAAGTTCCACAGGAAGGCAGTTCCCACGATTTTTACCTTTCCAGGGTTTTGAAAGACTGGATGATATCCTTGGCGTGCCCCCAAAGAAAATACACCTGGGAAATAAAGAAAAGAAAGATGCATCGGTGAAAAACATCGTTATGTTTGCACACAGAAAGCTCTGAAACAGAGTGGGGAGACGCTGGGGACGTCAGTGAGCTCCCATCCCGAGGGTCCCAAAGGTGGCAAGTCACCAAGTCCCTCTCAGGGAAAGTACCACCTCCCCGTGGGTGCCATGCTCCAGAGGTGAGACTCCAGGTTTGCGAGAAAGTGCCGCCAAGACAGGGTGAGGCTGTCAGCGGGGATGGGGCTTGGGGAGGGGCTGCCTGCCTGTCACGATCCCCGTTACCCGGTTTCTATCACTCGTGTTAGGCTTCCCCCCAGAAATATCCAACAAACAGTTGCTATGCCAGCGGCCTGAAACCAAATTTTGAGTGCTTCAGAAAAAAAAAAACTTTCTTTTAAATGAAGGGGGCACCTGGCTGGCTCAGTCAGTTAAGCATCTGACTTCGGCTCAGGTCATGATCTCACAGTTTCTGAGTTTGAGCCCCGCATTGGGCTCTGTGCTGACAGCTCAGAGCCTGAAGCCTGCTTCCAGATTCTGTGTCTCCCTCTCTCTCTGCCCCTTCCCCGCTCATGCTCTGTCTCTCAATAATAAATAAAAACGTTAAAAAATATGTTAATTAAAAAAATAAAAAATAAATTAAAAAAAATGTGTTATTTATTTTTGAAAGCGAAGGTGTGAGCGGGAAGGGGTGGGGGCGGGGGGGGGGGGTCAGAGGATCAGAAGCGGACTCACACTGGCAGCAGGAGCCCAATGTGGGGCTCAAACTCACGAATCATGAGATCATGACCTGAGCTGAAGTCAGTCGACCAACTGACTGAGCCCCGCAGGCACCCCTAGTGCTTTAAATAAGGAGCAGATTGGTGCAGGCTGGTCCAGCATTTCACTCTGTTACACATGCCACCCAGGACCCTGGCCACACGGCCACAGGGCAGGGGCTGATGGGCAGCCGGTGTGGGACCTAAGTGCGAATCACAGGGCAAATGGGAGAACCTTTTTCTGTGTTTGTCTTTCCATGAATTGGGGGGGATGAGGGCCCCCACGTCGGAGGGGATCGTGATCAGTTAAACAAGACCATCCGTGTCAACGACTCAGAGCAGTGCCTGGAGACAGCGCATTTCCAGGACACGCTGTCCACTCTCGATGTACTGGTTCGCTGGCCCTGACTGAATGAACGCCTCCTATGTATCCAGTGTTACTTGAATTCCCAAAACGTGCTGGGCTTTGGGTCATATACACACGCACATGGGCACCCAGTACGTACCAGACACTGATGGGCACTTGATAAATTTGACTCGGTCAATCTTCATTTGCAAGTGCATGCTATAAAAAGAAAACCAGATGCACCGAAGAAAATTCACTTACACCTCCTAACTCTTCGCATTGTTTACCTAAGACTGACTTGCCTGCTCTGAAAACACTTTCAGGGGAAGGTTCTTAAAACATCTGACAACCGGGGCACCTGGGTGGCTCAGTCTATTGAGCGTCTGGCTTTGGCTCAGGTCATGATCTCACAGTTCATGGGTTTGAGCCCCGGGTCGGGCTCTGTGCTCAGAGCTCAAAGCCTGGAGCCTGCTTCAGATTCTGTGTGTCTCTCTCTCTCTGACCCTCCCCTGCTCATGCTGTCTCTCTCTGTCTCTCAAAAATAATAAATAAAAAAAAGACATCTGACAACCTAAAAGACAGAGAGCAATCACTCCTGGTAAAGTTGCCATTCAGTCCAACAATAAGGAAACAGTTCAGTAAGAAGATTCATCAACAACTTCCAAATTAGATAAATACTTAACTGAATCCTTCGTAAAGACCACACGGCAACACAAAAAAAGTTCATAATTTTTTCAAGTGAAACCTCAGAATAGAAAACTCTGCATTCTCTATAAAACTTTGACAAGAATGTACACTTAGGTACAAGGAGGGGAAAGAACACAAAAACAGCCACAGTTTTGCGCTGTTATCTTCCTTTCCAGTGTTTGCAGTAAGGTTGAACAACATTTTATTTATTTATTTTATTTTTTTAATGTTTATTTATTCTTTGAGAGAGAGAGAGAGAGAGAGAGATGAAGCGTGAGTGGGGGAGGGGCAGAGAGAGAGGGAGACACAGAATCTGAAGCAGGCTCCAGGCTCCGAGCTGTCAGCACAGAGCCCGACGCGGGACTTGAATGTGTGAACTGAACGATCATGACCTGAGCCGAAGTCAGATGCCCAACTGATTGAGCCACCCAGGCGCCCCAAAAATAAATGTTTTTTAGTTATCATGTAATCCAGCAATCCCACCCCTGGCTGTATGTCCCCAGGAACTGAAAGCAGGGTCTCAAAAAGATATTTGCACACGCATGTTTACAGCATCGTTATTCATAACAGGCAAAAGGTAGAAGCGATCCAGGGTCCACCGATGGAAGGATAAAGTACGGTCCGTCCGTACAATGGACTATTGCCCAGCCTTAAAAAGGAAGGAAATCCTAACCTGCTCCGACATGGATGAGTCATGAAGACATTAAGCTCAGTGACATGAAGCCAATCACAGAAGGACAAACACTGTGACTCTGCCATCTGAGGAACCTAGAGGAGCCAGCGTCACAGAGACAGAAAGTAGAATAGTGGGCACCAGGGCTTGGAGAGGGGGAATCTGTAGTGTTTAATGAGGACGGAGTTTTAATTTTGCAAGACGAAAGCATTCTGGATTTGGTTGCACAACACTGTGAGCATACTTAACATGACTGAACTGTAGCTAAGACAGCAAATTTTACGTTCTATACATCTTAGCACAATTTAACAATAAAATTTTTTTTAAAATACTGTTTTTCATTCTGCAGTCATCTAGCGTAGCAAAGGCACGTAGTAAGTGCCTGCTGGGCACTGGATCCTTGTTGAATGGACTGATAAAATGCCTTAAATTAGGAAGATAGAGATCTGCAACTCACCACGTACCAGAGTGATAGTTTGAAGACTCACATCTGTCCAGGTCATTCCTCTGCCTAAAGCCTTCTAGGGCTCCCCGTTGCCCTCAAGATATAAAGTACAAGCTCCTCTGTGGCCATGAGACTTGACCAAGTGCTCGCTGCAACGTGCTTTACACACATTATCACCTTTCATCTTCACAACAACCCCAGGAAGTAGACTCTCTATAGATGAAATCCCTGAGGCCCAGAGAGGTTAAGTCATTCGCCTGAGCTCACATTGCTAGTATGAGCCAGAGCCAGACGAGCTGACCAGAGTCCATGCTCATGAGCCCCTCACAAAACCACGGCTCCGTCTGTGCCGTCGCCCCAGCTCGCCTCCCCCCTGCCCCACACACTTTTCCCCGTCAGGTGTGGGAAGACCTCACATCCCCCAGTGACTCTGACTCACCTCACCCCTCTCTCTGTGACATCTCTGGGGTTCTTCCTGGCAGAAGCCACCCCTCACCCCGAAGCTGGTGCTCCCTCATCACTGTGTTCCTTTGCTCAAACCATCAAGCCCCCATGTTGTCATCTGTGTTTGTGAATTCGTCCCCATCTTACTGACACCTTGGCAGGGGTCACATCAGGGCTCTTTACCCTTGCATTCCTAATACCAGGAATACTATTTGTCAGGTTCAAAGGGAAGGAAGGAAGGGAGGAGGGAAGGAAGGAAGGAAGGAAGGAAGGAAAGGCGGGAAGTAAGAAAGGAAAATTATTTCTTTCTGGTCTCTAAGGCTTTCCACATCATCACTGGTATCACTATAAGACTCAGTTATCATGGGATTTGACTCCCCTGAAATAAATAGCCACTAAATAGTTGGTGCTCCCATGAAAAAATATCATAGAATGAATTTAAACCACCACAATGTCTTTCCCACAGTCTGAGGCCAGAGTCCAAGATGAAGGTGTGGGCAGCGTTCCCCCGAGCCTCGCTCCCTGGCCTGTGGACAGCCAGGCGCCTTCCTGCTCTGTCCTCACACGGTCTTCCTTCTCTGTGAGTCTGTGCCCTAACCCCCTCTTCGTATAAAGACCCCACTTCTATTGGATTAGGACCCAACCATATGACCTCATTTAGTCTTAACAAGCTCCATAAAGACCAAATCTCCAAACACAATGTTTCCGTGACCCCAAGGAGTGACCATAATGGCCCAAGGTCTCTGTTGGGGGCGATGAAATGTTCTAAGATTGATCGTGGTAATGGTTGCACAGCTCTGAGAACATACCAGACCACTGACTTGCACATTCCAAATGGGTGACTGGCACGGTACATGAATTACAGCTCAATGAAACTCAATAAAACATATTAAAATTCACTCCCAAGCCTTTTCTGGTAGACTCAAGCGTGGCAAAATGTCCTGACTCTCCGTTACGGGTTCCGCCTCATAGGATCCCCACAAAGGCAGCCAAGAGGACACAAAGGCCATTTGACAGGGGAGGCCACGGCAGGACTGAGCCTCAGAGAAGGACTCACGCCCCCGCACGCTGCCCCACCCCCACACCTCCCGTTCCACACGCACTCCGCGGGAGCCCAGTCGACACACATAAACATCTTAGGGGTTACCTGCACCAGAGTATGTGCCGCGTGTGTGACAGGGAAGACCCCTTCAGTGGCTGATAAACATTCAGAAAATCCAACGAAGTACCCAATTTTAAGGCATCCCAGGATGATGGTGATGGCCGCGAACAAGGTCATGCTACCTAAAGTGAGGGGAGGGGAGAGCACAGAAACACACACGTGTGAGCGCGATATGCACGGATGTCGTCTCAAAATAGCGACATTAAAACCCTCACGAGTAGAGTCAAATGATTTTCGCAAGGGTGCCAAGACCAGTCGGGGAGGGCAGGGCAGTCATTTCTACAGCTGGTGCTGGGCGAGGGGACATGCAATCATGAAAGAATGAGTTTTACCTTCCCTTACGCTATATACAAAAATTAACTCCCAATAAATCAGAGATGTACACGTACAACCTAAAATGGTAAAACAGCTGAAGAAAACGTAGAGGAAAACCTTCGCAGTGCTGGATTGGGCAGTGACTTACTGGATACGACACCAAAAGCGTGAGCAATCAAAATTTAGATGGACGAATTGAACTACCTCAGACTGAAAAACTGCCAGGTGTCAGAGGACACTATTAACCTCCACTGAGGATGGGAGAAAAGCAGGGCGCCTGGGGGGCTCAGTCGGTTAAGGGTCCGACTTCGGCTCAGGTCATGAGCTCGCGGTTCGTGGATCCGAGCCCCGCATAGGGCTCTGTGCTCACAGCTCAGAGCCTGGAGCTGCTTCAGATTCTGTGTCTCCCTCTCTCTCTGCCCCTCCCCTGCTCATGCTCTGTCTCTCTGTCTCTCTCTGTGTCTCAAAAACAAATAAACACTAAAAAAAAATAATAACAGAATGGCTGAAAATATTTGCAAACTATATATCTGATATATATGTCAGTATCCAGAATCTATAAATAACTATAATTTAACAACCAACAAAAAAATCCAATTTAAAATGAGCAAAGGACTTGAATAGATGGTTTTTCAAAAGAGATACAAATGACGAATTAACACATGAAAGGATACTCAACATCACTAATCGTCAGGGAAATGCAAATCAAAACCACAATAGATCGCATCTGGTATATATTAGGATGGCTCCTGTCAAAAAAAAAAAAAAAAAGGAGAGAGAAAGATAGGAGAGAAGAAAATAAGTAGCAAATGTTGGCAAGGATGTGCAGACATGGGAACCCTGGACACTGTTGATTGCAATGTAACATGGTGCACCACTGTGGAAAAAAGAATGGCCGTTTCTCAAAAAAATAGAAACAGTATTTCCACGCGACCCAGAGACCCCACGTTTCAGTGTATACTAGGAGGGATCAAAGCAGGGACACAAAAGGATATTTGCACAACCACGTTCGTGGCAGCATTATTCACACTTTCCAAAACGTGGAAGGAAACTAAGTGTCCGCTGACGGATGAATGGATAAAGAAAATGTGGACCAACCACCCGACAGGATAGCATTCAGCCTTAGACAGGAAGGACATTCTGACAGCTGCGGCAACACAGCGGGGTCCTGAAGACGGAAGTGAAAGAAGCCAGCCTCGAAAAGACAAATACTGCGTGATTCCACTTAGATGAGCTTCCTTAGAATAGTTACATTCATGGAGAGAGAAAGTAGGGTGGGAGGTGCTGGGGCAGGGGATGGGGAGAAAGATCAGTTGTGTAAAGGGTGCAGAGTTCTAGTTCTGCAGGATCAAAGAGCTCCAGATATAAATTGCATGATGTTAACATCTTAACACTACTGAATGGTACACTTGTAAACAATTAAGTCAATGAATGTTATGTGATGTTGCATTACATTATGTTACGCTATGTTATTAACAATTAAGTCAAGGGGCTCCTGGGTGGCTCAGTCAGTTGAGCGTCCGACTTTGGCTCAAGGTCATGATCTCGCAGTTCATGGGTTTGAGCCCCAAGTCGTGCTCTGTGCTGACAGCTCAGAGCCTGGAGGCTGCTTCAGATTCTGTGTCTCCCTCTCTCTCTCTGCCCCTACCCCACTCACACTCTGTCTCTGTCTCAAAAATAAACATTAGAAAAATTTTTAACAGGGGAGCCTGAGTGGCTCATTCGGTTAAGTGTCTAACTTCGGCTCAGATCATGATCTCATGGTTCATGAGTTTGAACCCCGCATCCAGCTCTGTGCTGAAAGAGCCTGCTTCGGATTCTGTGTCTCCCTCTCTCTCTGCCCCTCCCCAGCTCACCTTCTGTCTCTCTGTTTCTCTCAAAAATGAATAAACGTTAATAAATTTTTTTAACAATTAAGTCTATAAATCTTATGTTATACATATTACAATTAATTACACACATATAGCAAGATAGTACTGTGTCCTGCTTATCACTGATCCCACCCAACGCATATGCTGGGGTCTGACAAATGATACACGTCCAAAAAGATTAGCCCAATAAACAGAAGGCCTCTAGGAGCTCCTCCCACCCCCGCCCCCGAAAAAAGGGTCATTGTAAGAGTGTCACTGTTCTGCTAAAAAAATCTGTCCTCTGATCCTAAAATCCTGTTCCCTAGAGAATAGAGGTGAGGGGCACACAGGCCTTCAGGGACTCTTGTGCGAACTTTGCAACTCTCCAAAAAATCTAAAACTTTTCTGAGATAGAAAGCATATTTTTTAAACTGATAGGTAGGGGGTCCATAACAGTGTCCTGGAAAGGGCCCAGACTTGGGGGAAGTGAAGAAAGGAAGCCTTCTTTGATGGTGTATCCGGCATGGTTTTGACCAAACAAAAAAAAACAAACAAAAAACACACATAGGAAAAAAAAAAAAAAAGATGGAAAAGAATATACAAAATACATTAAAAAGAAACTTGTAACAAATGAAAATATTAGCAAGATCAACATAGTGACTGTGTAGACTTGATCAGCGTCAGAGTTCCTAATCCTTCTCCCGGGCCCACACTGACCGCCATTCGCACCTTCTCTTCCACGAATGGGAGGAAACTGGACCGTGTGTGACATGCGCTATGGCGACCTGGAGAGAGGACAGGGTCCTCACCCAAGCTATAACATTACAGGTCCAGCCCAAAAAGCCCGCCATGAAAAGTAATGCAATCTCCCGGCTCCTTCCTGTTGCTCAAAGCCTTATAGAAACAACTCTAAGTCACATTTTTTTTAAATCCTGGCAAGCCCCCAGTGAAATAAAAAACTCAGTAAGAGCGGAGATTCAATCCCAGTGCTTTGAAAAGGTCTGGCAAATGCACGGTTCGTTTTGATTACAGGGGAAATAGTGAGACGAGGTGAGGCAGGGTGGCTGGCGTGGCCAGGGCACAAGCCGCAGCCCTGGGGACCCGGGCACCAGTTCCAGCTGTGCCACCGACGGCATGCGTGAATTCAGATGCGTCACTTCCCTGCTCCGAGCCTTGGTTTTCCCATCTAGAAAATGAGACTGCTCTTCATCACTGGTTCTCAAACCTGAATATGCATCAGAATCTCCTGGAAGGCTTGTTAAAACACAGATTGCGGGGCTCCATACCCAGAGTTTCTGCTTCAATAGGATGGGGGGAGCCCCAAATTTGCATCTCTAACAAGTTCCCAGGTGAGGCTGACACTGTTGATCCGGGACCCCACCTTGAGGGTCTAGAAGCCCCCTGTCACTGACATTTCAAGAGTTATGATAAATACATCATATACCTTCTCGTAGTCTTAAAGTCCTTCCTTTATCCATCCATTTACTTATACAACAAATATTTGGGGGACTCCTACTATGCATCAGGCATTTTGTCAGGGGCTCAAAGGTAACAAACAAGATTGCTGGAGAAACAAAAATACACATGTGCAATACTGAATAAACTGGGGTGTGCACAAAAGATAGAGGTGCGTGCTGGCGCCAGACTTCTCATGTGCAGCGCGGGGGAGCAGAAGCCAGCGGGAGAGTAGGTAGAGTCCGCTTCAAGGAAAGGACTGCAGCTTAGGAACCCCATTTCCAGCGAACATGTCACCTGCTTGTCAGGGCAAAAGACAGAGATTTGAAGATACGCAAAGTACAATATTCACTCCACACCTCTTTGTTCCAGCGATGGTCCAGCCACTGTCCCACGCACTGGAGACAGAAAAAGGGCAATAAAATAAAGTGTCTGCCATAGTTTAACATTCTAGTGGGGAAAACGGAGAATAAGCAAACACGTAATAAACATAGAAGAAGTGTCCGGAAGTGCTAAGTGTGTGGAGAAAAGTAAAGCAGGAAGAGGATTAAAGTTGATGATGGTCAGAAAGAACTCTCTTAGAAGGTGCTAGTTGAATAGAGAACAGAGGTGGGGGGAGGGGGGAGGATGTCATCCACAGAACTCGTTTAACACAGGGCTTTAGCCAAACACCCGGTGAACTAGGGGAGAGTCCTCATAACTGAGGAAGACAAAAAGGAAGGGAACAATGGTGAGCAAAAAATGTAGCAAAATATTGGAGAGGACGATGGATGTATAATGGAAGGAAGGGGAGGGGGTGTAAAATGGATGGATGGATGGATGGATGGATGGATGGATGGATGCATGGATGAGTGGATGGGTGGATGGGTGGGTGGGTGAATAGTCCAGTAAATAGAAAAATAAATTAATAGGAAAGAAAATCAAGGTAAGAGAAGTTAAATCCAAATGGATGAAGATAAACCAACTGGAAACGGTGTAATTTACATATTCTATAAAAACTTCGTGATACAGAATATAGTTGGGACAGACTGGGTGGGGAGCAGACACAGAAAAACCTTCCGAAGGTTTCATGGAGAAGAGATAGATAGAGACCAGGTGCAAAGAGGAACAAAAGAGAGAAGCAAGTGGATTGCGCAGATCTCCTTTCATTGGAGCAGGCAGCCATGTGCTTTCCTGGGGGGAATGTTTAGGGATTTGGGGGGATAAGAACGGAGTATAATATGCATCTGATTGTGAGAACAGGAAAGGAAAGATATCCATTCATTGACTAGAAAGACACAATAAAATGTTCAAGTGCTCCAGGGTGCCTGCCTGGCTCAGTCGGTGGAACGTGAGACTCCTGATCTGGGGGTTGTGGGTTCAAGCCCCACGTTGGGTGTAGAGTCACTCAAACATAAAATCTTTAAAAAAATGTTTAAGCGCTTCAAAAAGAAATGTATGCAAAAGGAAAATAAAACAATATGTAAAAGAAACCATAATATTTGCAAAGAAAACAGGGAACAATAAAGTCAAACATATAAATCCTTACAGTAAATGTGTGCAGGGAATGATCTCAGTCTCCCATTAATTTAGTCAACAAGGTTGGGAAGGTTGGATTAGAAGCAAAACCTAGCTTGTCTGTTTAATGAAGCCTCCTATTCACTAAGCAGCAATGGCAGAGAATCAAGGTGTGAACAAAGAGCCAATGAAAATGAAAAGAGGGCAGGAGAAGCAATATTGATACCAGACCACAGGAAATTCAAGTTAAACGTAGTAAACGGAATAAAGAAGCCCTTCATCTTTCTCACCACACGTGAAAAAAAGACATAATGTATGAGAAAGTTATAATAGTCTATTGTGTGCCAAAAAAAAAAATTAGTTTTTTTCTTGTATCTGCTACTTTAAAGAGATAAAATGGAAGACTCCAGAACTAGACCGATCTGGTAGGAGGAAACGTAAGTAAGGACCAGAAGGATTAAGTCACACAGTCGGTAAACTTGGTTTTGCAGCACCGCTTTGCACACCTCAAAAAGAGAATATATAATTTTGGATGCCGACGAAATATCAGCAAAAATCGACTCTGCTGTGAGAAGACAGTGGGTTGCAGTGGTCAGAGCCAACTGCCTGTTCTCTATCAATCATTAGGAGATGACTTTTGGCAATTACTTAACTTCTCTACGCCTCAGTTTCCTCATCTCTAAAATGGGATAATCATACAATGGACTTTCTCTCAGGGATGCAGAGGAGAGTAAACGAGTCACTACATTAGAAGCACCTAGAACGCAGGAAATTCTCTAAATGGATGCTATATCATCATTATCCGCCCTCAGGCATAAACAAGAACCTAATGAATTAGAACCAGTTCGAACTTTCCCAGCCACATCACTTGAGAACCATCCTACAAGGTCTAGTGTTGGCAGAGGGGATACCCCTGTCTCTGTGGGAGGCACCCAATTACTCCCTCGGTGTCTGGAATCTTGAACTGTAGGCTCTTAGAGGTAGAGGGGCTCACAAAGTCAGTCTACATCCCCCCATCTCATGCAAGAATGCTTCCCAGTGCATTATGACTAGCGGCCAACTGGTCTCCCACCTGGACATGCTCAGGACTGGGAGGCTCACTGTCTCTCAAAGTACACCCTTCCATCACTAGCTGGGGCTTATACTAGAATGTTCTTCCCCATGCTGACCTGCAGTCAGCCTCCTGGAACTGTCATCCTCTTCCTTGGAGATTCTCATCATTCACTCAGTAATTCATTCATTCATTCACCCATCCATTCACGTGGTGATTCAGTAAATCCCAGCCAGCGCTGGTTACATGTCAGGTCCTGGGCCAGGAGCTCAGGCTATAATGGGGGGCACATTCAGACAGGGGCTCTGCCTCCGAGAGCTCACCATCTGGTGAGACGGACAAACTGAATAACACAATCTCTGCTTGGTTCGTGTTAAGAAGAAAATGGAGGGTCCTGGGATCCACACCTGGTCTGAAGGTACCAGGAAAGGCTTCCCTAAAGAAGTAACTCCTCTTTCCTGAAGCTGAAGGCTGGTCTGGAGCTGACGGGGGTGAGGTTGCCCCTTCCTCTTCCTTCCAGACTCACACCCTTTCGTCCCTCCTGGGGCCACCCTTCTACAGATGCCGTGTGATGCTCAGAGGGTGGGACAAGGCACTCCACGTGAAGTCTGACTTCCTGTCCAATGAATGCCAAGCTGGCACCAGCTTTCTGGGCAGCCCCATTATCTTGTTGATGCTGAAATCCTGACATTATGTTTATAGTTTGTATTAGACAAAAAAAAAAAATCCCATCCAAAGAATAATAGGTAGGAAAATGCCAGCAGTTAAGCAAGAGTCTCTCACAGTGACCCCAGTCTGGGTCTTGGGGACCCACTGCTCTCCTTCCCGAGGGAATTGCTCAAAACCCCTCGCATGCCGATCTGCTCCAGGACTTGGCCGGGTGTCACGGTCATGCTCAGTTGGCTATATTCTGTGGATTCCTTTATCATTTTAAAATGATTTTTAAGGTTTTTTTCCAAGCTCCAACAAAAACAAAAGACCTTCCTCTGGGGACCCTTCCCGAAATCCCTAAACCCTCACATTACCCCCCCCCCCGCTGCTCTTCTGCCTCCCCCCACACATCTGCTGCACCTGCACATTATAATGCTGATCATTTATTTCATAAAACATTTCTCTTACAATGCGCCAGGCCTTCTAAGCATTTTATATGTACTAACTCACTGAGTCTGGTAACAACCCTGTGATGCATGGTATCATTAATCCCAGGTTACAGGCGAGGAAACTGAGGCAGAAGGGGCACTACATGTCCAGAGAGGGGGGCGTGCTCTTATCCATCAGGCTCTGCCACCCCTCATCGTCTGCACCCCTCTGTGCCGGGCCGTGCCCGATGGCCCCGCCATCCCCAGAGCCCAGCCGGTCCTGGGAGCTCAGTCCAGGCCGTCAAACAAAACCAGACCAACTGCTCTGCCCAACCCCCGGGAAGATTTCCAGGCTGTGCACTTGGCCCCCTCCTCTGCTGCTCTTTGCAAGATCCCAAGATCCTTCTGCTCTCTGAAGAAGACAGAAAGCAAACAGGAAGTAGACTTGTGTCTTCTCTGACACCTGTTGGTATCATGTCATCTCTGGGAAGCAAGAGCTTATCCCTCTTCACCTTCTCTCCGTTAAACATTCCAGTGATGGGGAGCTCAACTGTGGCATCTCTGTGTTCTGGGTCTTTGTCCCTCCCCGCCCCCCACCCGCTGCTCTCCGCCACCACCCCCCACGGCACCCGCCCCTCCTCACACACACACTTGGACCCGTGTGTATATTAGCCCTCGCTACTCATACATGGGGACAGCCTGTTTCCCAAACCCGTCATCACATTCCTGACCTTTACTTGACATCCGGTACAGCCACCACCCCTCGGCTGGCCTCACACAAGCAGCACACCTCTGCCCCTTCACTCACTTCCAGTCCCTTAAGGGACGGTGGCCACAGTGCTGTGAGCAGCCCGTTCCCAGGGGCGCCTTGGTGGACAGAGATGCAGTGGATCATATACATGGTGGGTGTCACTTTAAGAAAAAAATATTCTGTAAAATCCGATCTTATAAAAAGAGTCAGTTTGGGGGTGATCACTCACAAGCAAGAAAAAAGAATCGCTGTGACAAATAATTGAGACAAATAATGCTTCTAACATGCCTGCATTCTGAACTCAATAAACACAGCTTTCATGCTTACGGTCATTGTTCCCATAATTGTGTGTTAATGACACTTCTCAGGACTTGAGACGGAACAGTAACAGCAAGAAAATCTGACCCCTGGTAAGTACACCAGCCCAGTCTTTCACGGGACTAGAAACCACAGACACAGGACCCTAGTAACTAACAGGATGAAACAGCAACTCACGGAGTTTGCAGTCACGAAACCCACAGGGCAGGTGCGGGACAGCCAGGCTGCGGTCATTCCTTCCAGAAAAAAACCATCTCTTTACTTAGCAAACCGAGGAGATGGAGTAACAGTCCGTCATGTCTACTAAATATGTTAATACATCAATATTATTTCTTCCAAAGGACATTTTCACTTTCTCACACTCAGCAGGTGAGGCAGAGTGCTTTCTGCTCGGAGACACGCCTCACAGCCCATACCGAGACCCAGAGACTTTCTCTGAAAACATCAGTGCCCCGAATTCCACAGGTGCCTCTTTCTCATAGCCCCAGACGCCTAGGACTGTCACAGACGCCAGGACAGAGCTGACTCAAACCTGTCTTCCCAGCTGTGATTCCAAGGAAAACCTCAGCGCTGACTGGGGCTGACGCGTCTTCCTTGAAACCACGGCCTCCTGATGTTCTTTCGGGACAGTTAGCCTCTTGCTTCTGGATGAACCGCAGCCTGTTCACGGGGATCTCCGTGCTTTGCAAGCTGCGTTCAGCCCTTCCCTGGGAAACAACTCGTTTTACCGAAGAGGAAACAGGGACTCGGAAGGTGAAGGTAACAGAGCTGGACGTGGAGCCAAGCCCTCCAGGGCCAGCACCATTACCAGTATCCACACACCGCATTTGAATGGTTATGTTATCGTGTCTGTCTCAACGGCCGCCATTTATTGAACACCTACTATGTGCCCTGTCTATATGGCCACTACTCGGTGTCTAACAGACATCTTGAATGTAACATGTCCACAAGAGGAAACGTGATTCTGCATCCCCACCCCTGCTCCTCCCTCTACCTTCCTAATCTTGGGAAATGGTACCACCACTCAGCCACTGACTCAGATCACAAGGTTTTGAGTCTTCTTGGGAAGAGAGAGAGAGAGAGAGGAGGGAGAAAGAGAAGAAGAGCAGAGGACAGAGAGGTGGTAGAGGAAGGGGCCAAGGAGGAGGGAAGAGGAAGAGAAGAAGCGAGGGAGGGTCAAAGAAAGCAACTTTCCACTATAGGAAGGCATAGGCCGAAAGCCTATGTGTGTAATATTTTTTAGCCTGTGTAAATCAATATCCTCAGAATAACATTTCATTCCCATTTGCTTATTTGTTTGATTCAAACACTGGAAAGGGCATTGGAGGCCTCACCATTCAGAGTCACAAAACCATGAACCTCCCTAAAACGATTTTCAGAGCAGGAACTCGGGCCGGCCTGGAGTTGGGTCCAGCTTTTCCAAAGGCAAGATGAACTAGACACAGTCCCTGAGGCCACGAAGCCTGAAATCTCATCTGGTGACATAGCTCTTTCCCAACTAGCCATCACACAAGGTAGAAGTGGACACGGAGCACACCAGCTCTAGACAGAGAAAGCCGCAGCAGCCGGTAGGAGCCAGGAGTAAATCCTGGCGGGCAGGGTGGAGGCATCACGGGGACCAGACCTCTGAAGGGATGTGGGTGGGAAGGGGCGTGGACGGTGCTAGGCGCCCCAGCCTGAACCCAGCCACGGATCACTGGTCCTCCCAAGCGTGTGATTCCCATCCCCCACCTGCTAAAACGCAGAGGGTGGACAGATTCGGGTGGACAGCCACACTCCCTGGCAGATTTAAATTCAGACCTGACGAGAATTCACGTAGAGACGTGGATGTGTGTGGTCCGCGCGCAGTGACACGCACGCAGCCTCTCCCATGAAGGTCAGTGACTGTCCCCACAGCTGACTGCCTACTGCCTCCTCCCTCTGACTGCATCCTGTCTAGCTCCCTTTCAAGAGCAGAAGCTCCTTGAGGAGGGGAACCTCCCTATCTTGGCAATGTTTCAGTCGCTGTGTGAGTACCTAGCAAGTGCTTCTACCGTCCACCACCTCAGTGTTTATCCACGTATCCACGATTCCTTTCGCCCCCACTGCATGCTCTTAGCATCTCCTCCATGCCAGACCCCGAGGTGGCTCTAGGACTCAGAGATGAGTGTCACAGAGCTCCCCCAGGGTGGTGGCGGGGGACAGACGTATCAATGGGAACAGTGTCTCCCCAGGGCATGGTGACGGGTGGAGGAGTGTGGTCAGACCACAAGGAGCAGGGGAATCAGAAAAGTACCCCTGGAGGGGACGGGGTGAGGGCTGAGCCGTGTTCTGGAAAGCGGGTGGAGGGAACAGAATATGCAAAGGCACGAAGACCTGAAACATTGTAATGGGAACAAAGAGCCTTTCAGGCCAGAGCCCAGAATGAGGGCAAAGGAGGGGATCCAGTTAGAGGGCATTTGGGGGGCTGATCTGAGAAGGCCCTGAATGCCAGCACGGGGAGTGTGGCCTCCCTCGTGGGGTCGGTGCATCCACCGCAGGAATTTCAGCGAAGGAAAGACGGAGCGGGTTGGCGTGAGCTGTAGCTCTTAGGACGGAACGCGGGACGGCAGGGAGGGGAGGCTGCTGCGCCCGTACGGGCTCAACAAAGAGAAAGAGAGAAGGAAGAGAGGCGGGAGAGCCAGACAGGCAGCGGGGGAAGCCGGCGCGGAAGTCGGGAAGGGCCCGGCGGGCTGCACCTGCCGGGCGGGGACACTCACCGCGGAGCCAGCGCGCGCCGGCGTGCGCGTCCTTGGGGCGGATGAGGCGGCGGTGCGCGGCGCTGCGGCCCACGTACCACAGCATCCAGAGCAGCTGCAGCAGCATGAGCGCCGTGAGCAGGCAGAGCAGGTCGCGCTTGCCCACGCCCGCGGCGTGCACGGCCCAGGCCAGCAGCAGCAGCAGCCCCGCGGCGAACACCACCAGCCCGTACTGGCTGCTCAGCGCCTCGGCCAGCTTCTGCGGGACGCTGGCGCGGAGCGCGCCCCGCCGGGACCCCGGGGCCGCCGCGAGCTGGGGCCCCGACGACGCGCTGGCCGGGGCGCCCCCGGCCGCCTCCCCCTGGCCCCCGGGCATCACGGAGTGACCGCCCCGGGGAGTCTGGTTCCCGGAGTGGCTGCGGCCCGGGCCCCCCACCGGCTGCCCCCAGCCCTGCCCTTGCCTGGACGCTCTCCGCCAACACCCCCGCCTTCTGATCACCCTGCTACCCCTGCTTGCCCCGCTGCTCCCCCTCTGCCCTCGGTCAAGGTGCACACCCCGTCCGCTTACCGCCGCCCCGGGCCGACCCGGCTGGTGCTTCCCGCCCCTGACAGCGCACCGCCCACTTCCCGGGGCTCTGCACAGCCGGGGGGGCAGCCCTCCCGCCCACTCCGCGACCCACGCGGGCCGCTCCCCTCCCCTGGCGCCTGGGACTCGGGCCAGCCCTCCCCCGACGGCCGCGCGGCCGCGGGCTCCGCTGTCCACACCCCTGTCCGCCTAGAGGACGCCCGCCCACCAGCCCTGCCCGGGCGTCACGGAAACCCTGGAAGACTGCAGGTGCCTCCTGGCTCCTACGATTGCCGTGGGGACAGGGGGTCACCCTGAGTCGGCCGGACACCAGGTGGGAGCAGGGGGCGTGGCTGGGGCCCCGCGGGGCGCCTGGGTCCGCAGGTGCAAGCCGTTCCCACTGTCCTGGAGGAGCTACGACGCGGACCGCAGAGGTCTAGGTGAGCCTCAGAGTGTCCTTGTGAGTCTGTCTGTCTGCCTGTCTGTCCTTCACCCTGCGTATTTCTATGGTATGTTTTCTCTGTATGGATCTCTGGCCGCTGTCTTAGGGGTGTGTCTGGTTGGAGAAGGGCGGGGCGCTTCTCAGAGCTCGTCTCCAGGTCTGTGAATAGGGGGCGGGTCTGGGTTTTTGTTTGTGTCTGTCCGTCTGGTGTACTTGTGTGTCTGTCAGATGCCCAGATAGCCAGGAGTCACTTCCCAAGAAAGATCAACTCTGTACCCCTCCAGGGGACTGGGAAGCTGCTTCCTGGCACAGAGGTGTTGGGGGGGGGGGGGCTGGCCAGGGCCTCCCTGGAACTGCAGGTGCCGGCAGCCTGTCCCTCAGCACCCCAGCCCCTCTGAAGCTGACGGCATCCACTAGGGGGTCCCGCTCAGATGCCGCTGAAGAGGAGATTCCCTCCAGAGGTTTTTGCAAAAGAGCATCCTAAGGGCAGAGGTGCCTGAGGGCAGAGTGGGAGCAGGGAATTGGTGAGGGAGCTGCTGGGGGGCAGGGGGGCTGCAGCCTGGAAGAGGGAAGGTGGGCCTCCCGGGTGAGCCCCCTGTGCAGTAACCCCCTCTTCCCCTTGGTTAAATGCTCTCTGTTGCTCTCCTGACATTAATTTTTGAACGAGTGGACCCACGTTTTCATTTTGCAATGGCTTTTGTAAATTATATAGCAGTTCTGACTGCCAGAGGGTCCTGATGGGGGTGGGGGTAGGGGCTGTAGGGGGAAGCCCTGGGCCAGCAGGGAGTCAGTCTGGGAGCCTTGTCTTGCCTTCATTCATTTTTTTCATTTCATTCATTCACTGATGTGGCCAACACGTACTTCCCTGCCCAACTTGGAATCATTTGCCAGGCTCTGGTCTGGGCGCTGGGGCTTCACCTATGAAAGACTGCCATCAAGGGGCCAGCATCCTGGCAGACACACTGAACAGACAAGGATTTATCGAGACCGCCCTGGGAAGTTAGAGAGCATCCGATGGGAGATGCGGCTCTGCCTTCTAATCATGGCCGGCAGGGGTGACTGACCAAGCAGCGCAGGGGAGCAGGGCTGCCTGGAGGGGAGGGGTTGGATGAGCCTCGAGTCTGCCGGGAGGGGTGAGACGTTCCCGGAGGAGGCACCGCCTGCTCATCTTTTAGGAGGAAGAGCTGGCCAGGTGACAGGGGACAGGGCAGGGAAGGACATTCCAGAGGGAAGGTGAAGCGTGTGCACAGAAATGTGCGCGAAAGACACGGAACGTGTCCGTCAGTATGAAACCTAAGAGTGTGCCTTGCAGCTGGGTTTCCCCAGACCCAAGCCAAGTGAGTTAATGAAAGCACAAGTGGTGGTCACCGCAGGAACAAACAAGCCAGGTGTGGGCGTCACCAGACCCACAGGGCATGGGACACAACGCTGTGTCTTCCCAAATCTGCTCCATCCCCTTCCCTTGCTTTATTTTCCTCCTTAGCTCACGTCATTGCCTGGAATGCATGACATCTGTGGCCTGTCTCTCCTGCTGTAACGAAAGCTCCAGAAGGACACTGCCTACCTTGTCCATGGCTCTCGCTCCGGCACATGGGACAGTGGTGACCAGCACACCCTAGGTGCTCAGTGAACATGTGTTGAATGTGTCCCCCCAAAAGATGTGGAAGTCCCAACCCCCAATCCCTGTGAATGTGACCTTAGTTGGAAATGATCGACCACTCTGAGGTCATTAGGGTGGGCTCAAATCCAATATGACCGTGGCTTTATAAAAGGGGGAAATTGCAGACAGACACCTAGAGAGGGAAAGATGACGTGAAGACAGAAAGAGCGCCATCTACACACCAAGGAGCACCTGAGACCACCAGAAACTTGGAGAGAGGCCTGGAAGAGACATCGTGATCTTGAACTCCTAGTCCGGAGACTTTTGAGATGATACATTCGACACATTTGTGTCATTTGTGCCTTTGTCATGGGGGCCCCAGGAAACAAAGACCGCCAACTCCTTCCTTCTGTGGCCCCTGTGGGCGTGTCCAGCTCTCCGTCTCTCTGTTCCCCACACTGTAGACTAGTGTTTACTGTCTTTCCAACGCTGAGCGCCCTAAAGGCAAGAACCATGTCTGATTTGCCCTCTCGCACCCAGCCTGTGTTTTAATCATACATTGGAAACTGTGTAGTGAGCACCTCCCAAGTGCCAGGTACGAGGCCAGGCCTGGGGACAACAATGGGAAGCCATAGTTGGTGTCAAACGCCATGGGAAAATGGGAGGGAGAGACAGAGAGGAAGGGAGAGATAGTCCTGGCAGATGACAGGGGCTCCATGAATGTCCCAGACCTCCATAAAAGCCTCTGATTTTATTTCATTTTACAGTTTTACAACGCACAGTAGTTCATGGGCTCTTTCATGAGCCAGCTCGTCAGCATGGATTTGTAGGCAAAGACACTGTCAGGCGGCAGATAGGGGGTGAGTTCTAAAGCCAGGCTTCGAGGTTTGATTCCTGGCTCCATCTCTTACTGCTTGTGACCCTGGACACGTTACTAAACCTCACTGTGCCTCAGTTTTCTCATCTGTAAAATGGATTTCTTTAAAAAAATTTTTTAATGTTTATTTTTAAGAGGGAAAGACAGAGCATGAGCAGGGGAGGGGCAGAGAGAGAGGGAGACACAGAAGGGGAAGCAGGTTCCAGGCTCCGAGGCTGTCAGCACCGAGCCCTATGCGGGGCTCGAACTCACTAGGTGGAGCCAGGCAACTAGGTTCTGGTCAGTGGAGTGGAGGCAGAAGTGATGACGTCAATGTTCAGAGTACTCTTGAGACCTCTGTGCTAAAGACTGCAGAGCGTGTCAGCCTGAGCCCCGTCCCCACGCGGTCAGTGGCGAAGCAGACTCGCCCTGCTGATGCGGGGGCCCCGGGGGTGAGAAGTAAACATCTATGGGGCTAGGCCACCACGGTGACACACTTACCTGTTAGAGTAGTCGCACTGCCTTTCCTCGTTGAGAACACAAAGATAAATAACACACAATCCCCATCTGAAAACCAAGGGGGACTCCCTTCTCTGGGCCACCTTGATTCTTTTTAAATAGCAATGAAATGTAAGTTTCTAGACATGAAAGTGACTAAAGTCAGTCTCCTTTACTCTCTACTCATAACAAGCTCAAGATGGAGATTATCCATCTTTCTGCCTTCTGCTGATGTTTTTCAAAGATCTGAGCCATAGAGAACCCCCGATTTCTTTTTTTTTAAATTTTTTAAATGTTTATTTATTTTTGAGAGAGAGAGAGAGAGACAGAGTGTGAGCAGGGGAGGGGCAGAGATAAAGGGGGAGACACAGAATCCGAAGCAGCTCCAGGCTCCAAGCTGTCAGCACAGAGCCCAATGTGGGGCTCAAATCCACAAGATGTCAGATCATGACCTGAGCCGAAGTCTGACATTTAACCAACTGAGCCGCCCAGGTGCCCCTTTATTTTTCATTTCTAAATGTTTATGTATTTATTTTGAGAGAGAGAGAGGCCACACACATGTGAGCAGGGGAGGAGCAGAGAGAGAGAGAGGGAGAGAAAGAATCCCAAGCAGGCTCCAGGCTATCAGCATAAAGCTCACAAACTGTGAGATCATGACCTGAGCGGAAATTGAGAGCCAGAAGCTTAACCAACTGAGCCACCCAGATGCCCCAGGACCCCCAATTTCTGACGGCCGCCCCCAGCTTGGCAGTGGCAGCCATGGGGCAGGCATGAGGAGCAGTGAGCTCTGATAGCATCCAGGCCCCTGGCTTTGGCCTCCTTCAGAGTATGCTCCCCACCACCGCCCCCAAATTCCACTGCGAGACCCCCCTCCACTCCCATCTCAGTGCAGGGTCACCAGCTGCTTTCCAGAACGATTTAGTGCCGCACAGACAGCAGTGAGACCCTCTGCCCCTAGACACGGACTCCCCAGTTTCAGGGAGGAGGATGGGATTCCAGGGGGCAGAGGCCAGCGGGAAGAGCTTACCTGCCACAGACCAGAGGAGCAACGGGACCCACGGCTAGGTAGAAGAGTGGGCCCCCAGTTCCTTTGGGGGTGACTCTGTAATCTCAGAGTTTCCAAGAATAAAAGAGGTGAGCAGTGCTCATCAGTGTTCCAGGGTGGCTCTTATAGGCTACTGCAAACTGGGGGGCTTACGACGACAGAAATTTCTTATCTAGCGGTTGTGGAGCCTGGAGGTTGGAAATCAAGGTGTCATAGGGGCTCAGTCCCTTTGAGGGCTCTAGGGAGGGTCCCTCCTTGCCTCTTTCAGCTTCTAGTGGCTGGTCCTAATCCTCCTGCCCCTTAGCTCTGCATAATCGAATCCCTCTTCCTGTCACATGGCCATCATCCCTCTGTGTCCGTCTCGTCTTGTATAAGGACACTCCTCATATTGGATTAAGGGCCCATGCTACTGTAGTGTGACCTCATCTTATCTATATGGTTATTACGTCAGCAAATAAGGTCACGTGCAGCGGGACCATGGGGCAGGCCTTCAGCATATCTTTGGGGAAGGGGGCATGATTCGACCCATGACAGGCAGCCTATTAAAGCATTATTATTTGATCTCTATAACTAGAAAATCTCCAGGTAAGGTAAACAGAAATCGATCCTCAATCATTATAAGACTCTCACTCAATTTCCAAACCTGAGCCAGTTCACAGACCTGGGGTCATCGAAGGAGGAGGGGACTGGGTCTCCTTGACAAAACCTTGCAACATTGCCACAAATATCCTGGGAATCGGGGTGCCCAGGTGGCTCAGTCAGCTAAGCATCTGACTCTGGCTCAGGTCATGATCTCACATTCATGAGTTCGAGCCCTGCATCGGGCTGTGTGCTGACAGCTAGCTCGGAGCCTGGAGCCTGCTTCGGATTCTGTGTCTCCCTCTCTCTCTGCCCCTCCCCCGCTCATGCTCTGTCTTTCTGTCTCTCAAAAATGAACATAAAAAGTTTTTTAAAAATTATCCTGGGAATCTTCTCCTGAGCCTTCCCCAAAAGGGCACACAGACGTTTTTGTTTACCCTTCACCCAGCTGCCCTCGCATCACCCTCACATCCCCCACACCATGGTACCTTTGTCAAAACTAAGACATTAATGTGGATATAAAAGCATTGGGTAATCTACAGTCTTATTTGGATTTAACTACTTTTTCCACTAATCTTTTTTTTTCTATGCAGATCCTTTGGGAAACACTAGAATGGGCTCTGAATGGACATTAAGCCCTGAGCATTGGTGAAGTCCATGGTCATGGATCAGAATCAGTGTGGTGTGAGGGGCACCTGGGTGGCTCCATTGGTTAAGCATCTGACTTCGGCTCAGGTCATGATCTCGCAGTTCATGAGTTCGAACCCCACGTCAGGGCTCTGTACTGACAGTTCAGAGCCTGGATCCTGCTTCGGATTCTGTGTGTGTCTCTCTCCCTGCCCCTTCACTGCTTGCACTCTGTCTGTCTGTCTGTCTCTCTCAAAATAAATAAATTTAAAAAAAATTAAAACAATAAATAAAATGTTTAAAAAAAAATAAAGGCAGTGTGGAGTGAAGCTACATGACCATATAAATGCCAACAGAAGCATCCTGGAAGGAAAGGCAAACTCATCTTCAGAGTATGGGCCCCATCCAGGGAGGACAAATCCCCACCCACTTCATGATGGAAGGATCTGATATAATCAGACACCCACCAGACAGGTGTCCCCAGGGAAAGGTGCCCCGTCAGCAGCTCAAGGGTTAGGTCGCCTCTAGCAAACCTAATCAATGACCCGACTTAGTGGCGCATAGCAACCATTTGGCTGTGCTCACGGGTCTGTGGGTCAGGATTTGCAGAGGACACGGGGCATTGCTTTCATTCTCCGGTCTCCAATGCCCGGGCCCCAGCAGGAAAGATGGGAATGGCTGGGGGTGACTCGATGGCCAGGGCTAGCACCTCTGAAGGTTTCTTCATTCACATTCTGGTGCCCGAGTGCCCCAAAGCCGGGGCTCGGCTGGGTTCCCACACGTGCCCTCTTTACATGGCTTGGACCTCCCACCGCCTTGCATCTGGGCCTCGAGAGGGAGCAGCCCAGGAGCGCAGGAGGGAACATCTGAACACCACGCATTCCAGGAGACCCAGCAGAAGCTGAATGGTCTTTATGACCTAGCGTGAGAAGCCACATGATGTCATTTCTGGCACAATCTCTTGGTGAAGCCTGTCCAGTCTCAAGGTAAGGGAGGAGAGTCAAAAATTCAGAATGTTCTTCTCAGATCATTCTAGAAGGTTTTGCAGGCAGCATGTGTCAACCAGATCAGCCGTGGGGAGGGACTTCTACGTTGCTGAGCGGGCGCGCAGCCCTCCATCACGCACCCTGTCCGTAGAGCAAACACTGGGTGGCCGGACAGAGGACAGACACCCATAGAACATGCTGTCTCACCCCCTCCTCCACAGGGGGTGCCGCCGGTGGATGCTCACATGACTCACTTTTCACACTCTGAATCCATGCTGATGGGCCCCTCCACATGCTATTCTCCAAACTCTTTGTCACCAAGTTTCCAACTGTTTCCTTCCCAAGTGATTGACCATCTCGCCACACAGGTGGCCCGTTAGCAACCATCCATGAGTTCGTGCCAATTTGTACCCTGGCCATCTCTCAGTCCCGACAAAGTAGCCAACATGCCACTCAACATTCAGCCCACGGGGAGACCTTCCTTCACAGCCTTTCCTTCAGGGTCACCTGTGGGTGGGGCTGTAACATCACATCGTGATGGTTAATGCCACCCGATCAAGCAGAACCACCTAGAAACTAAACTGGAGCCTTCCCTCCTCCATCTATGAGAAACTCCCCAAGGGAGTAGAGGTGTGGACTAACAGAGACAGCGCAGGGGCGCCTGGGTGGCTCAGTCGGCTGAGCATCTGACTTCAGCTCAGGTCACGATCTCGTGGTTCATGAATTCAAGCCCCGAACAGGACTCACTGCTGTTGTCAGCACAGAGCCCATTTTGGATCCTCTGCCCCCCAACCTCTGCTTGTGCACTCTCTCTCTCTCAAAAATAAACATTTGGAAAAAAAAATTTTTTTTAAAGGAGACCATAGGGGCGCCTGGGGGCTCAGTCAGTTAAACGTCCAACTTCGACTCAGGTCATGATCTCGTGGTTCATGGGTTTGAGCCCCTGATTAGGTTCTGTGTTGACAGCTTAGAGCCTGGAGCCTGCTTCAGATTCTGTGTCTCCCTCTCTCTCTGTTCCTCCCCCACTCGTGCTCTGTCTCTCTCTGTCTCAAAAATAAACTATTAAAAAATAAATAAATACAAATAAAAAGGAGACAGTGCAGCAAGAATCAATCTCAAAGGCCCCTGAGCCACCTGTCCATGCAACTTACTCATGGTTTCAAGTTCAAGCTTATATGCCATTTCCACTCAGCAATGCGTTACTGCGGTGCATGCCCAGGCTTGCGTTAGGTGGATCAGATGACATCCAGTTCGTGCCACAGGTAGGTGTCCATTTCTCGAGACCTGGTCATTCCCCGTCAGGCCCTGACTCTGGTGGATGAAATTTCGCAGACTGAGAAGTCAGCCGTCGCAGATACTTTGCCCACAATTAAATCCTGAGCCCGATCCTTCCTTCGCTTGGTCTACCCTGTGGCCTCTCATTCTTTGCTGACTGTTGTAGCGGAAACACCCCCCTCAGACAAGAGGGGGAAACAGCGCAAAACAAAGAGTGCTCAGGACCTCACACCATTTCTGGGTAAGAAGGAGGCAGGATGACACAAAGGGTGGACTAGAACCCAGAGGGTAGAGCCTAGAACTCAGCCGGAGTCCCAGGAGGCAGCGCTGGTCCCTAATAGAGAGAGGGGGGCATGCGCCCAGCTGGGTTTCAGGATCTCTGCAGACCAGCGGCTGCATGCCTTGCTCCCCGTTTTTCAACAGGAATGTTATAGCGTGTGCCCTATGCCTGCCTCGTCACTGTATGTTTGGTGTGTGACGGGCAGGTAACCTGCCTGTGACAGTGGTTGTGGGAGGAGGTGGGGCCTGGGGCTGGCTGAGGGTGAGCCTGAGAGGGGCGGTGCCTGCAGCACCGCGTGGGGCCAGGAGGCTTTAGCTGGACTTACTCCTGGAAGGTGGGGAGACTGGCGTCTATTCCTAATGGTGGAGATGATGTATGAGCGTCTGGCCCTCGTAGATGCTAGTGATGTCATAGCCACCGAGGGTGTTGGATGTCGCATCAGCACCTTCCATCCTGTGTCATACCTGCTTATACACCCCTCTTTCCTGGGCTCCCCTCTTTTCTGAGATAGCAGCTAACAGTAACAGTGTTAGCAGCTGACGGCTCAGAGCCTGGAGCCTGCTTCGGATTCTGTGTCTCCCTCTCTCTCTGTTCTTCCCCTGTTCACACTGTCTCTCTCTCTCAAAGATAAATTAAGATGGGGTGGACAGAAGCAGAGAGCGCAAGGGAAAAGATCGGTTTTCTCCTTGCAGAATCTATCCAGACCTAGAATCGCAGGCACGGTCACGAGGGCACTTAGTGCCACCCCGGGTCCCTCGGGTGGGTCGGAACCAAAGCTCGCATCCTAACTTTGAGGGCCTGCAGCCTCGTGTTCTGGACCCCACGTCACTGACGGCCTTGGCTACGTGACTCTGACCTCTGCCTGACCTTGTGAGGAAGCCCTCACGTGTGCCTACAGACCCGGCCCGACGCCACCCGCTGATCACGCCCGCCTCGCCCCATCCCTGATCCCGGACCTACTTGGGCTCGCTTTCTCTCTCCATGAAGGGAGCGAGCGCCCAGTGTGTACCAGGTGCTGTAGTAGGTGTTTTGTAAATGCTCGCCTCACTACCCACAACCCTACAAAACAGATACTGTTCCCACTTTCCGGCTGGAGGAAGATTACTACTCAAGGTCCCATTATGACTCAAGGTGTGACTCCAGCCTGTGATCCTCAGTAGAAGTCCCTTCGTGGGGGAGAGGACGAGCAGCATCACAAAGCCCGTGATGAACGGAGTTGCACTGGAAAGTGTCCGTCTTCCCGAGGCCGGTCCCCAAGAGCCGAGTACAGTCACACCGGTAACTCAAGCGCTAACAGCTGAAAACACAGGTTCCGGTGTGTAGTAACAAAACCACAGGAGAGTTATAAAAATATTTTATTTAAGCGTTAAGGAAAAAGTACATGTACTTACAAACGATGAAAAGCGCCCACGTTAAACAGATGCTCGAAGCCCGGTCGTTGACACGTGATAAAATCTAAAGTGACAGGAACACACACGATGCTTTCGAGCGGTCCTCGCGCCTCACAACACCGTTGTAAAAATGAGCGGGGCTAACGGCGCAACGCACGAGTGCTCCCACGCACACCCAGCGGTCACATGCGATCACTCCCCCGACGGAGGGAAGACGCCGCAGACCCGCGATGAAACTCTGCTTGAAGGTTGACGCCACGCTTTCTCTGACGACTCAGGGATTAACACCACACACTAATTATTTCTATTTTGATCAGAGTGTTTCTATTCTGATTTTGAAAAATTCAGTCATCACTTGAGTTTGAGAATTTATTCTGACTGCAGCCGGACTGCAAGGTCACGGCTCCTCCGAGGAAACCGCTCGAGTCCTAGATGCGGGCACACGTCGGAGCGCTGCATCATGCCCGCGACGCTGGCAGGAGGCCGGAGGTCAGTTGCTCGCGTCGAAGTGACACGCGCTCAACCCTGAGAGAAAACCAGCATTTACATTCTGGGTGAGACATTCTATCTTAAAGCTGACGGATTTATTTTTTTTAATTTTTTGTTTTATTTTGTATTAGAGAGAGACAGAGCATGAGCAGGGGAGGGGCAAAGAGACGGAGACAAAATCAGAAGCAGGCTCCAGGCTCTGAGCGGTCACCACAGAGCCCGACGCGGGGCTGGAACTCACGTGAGACCTGCCCTGAGCCGAAGTCAGATGCTAAACACTGAGCCACCCAGGCGCCCCGTAAGCTGCTGGATTTACTGTTAAAAAGCACAGTTCAGTCCCCACGCCTGTACCCTCTGGCTCTCCGTTACCAAATATAAAGTCGTGTCAAATGTCGAAAGCTCCTGAACGTGTGGAAAAACTGAAAACCGAACAGCCAAAAATGTAACAGCGTCGGGGGAGGGAGAAGCAGGACACACAGTAAGGATGAGGTTCCATCCTGTAGAGACACAGGCTGACCCGGAGAAGGAGAGACGCTGGATGGCCCCAGACAGTGCAGTGTGCATGGGCGGGGGGGGGGGGGGGGGGGGGAACTTCCCACCTCCGGCGGTCACGCTCGTGCTGGCAGCGACGGGACTGTGCCCCATCCCTCCTTGATTTGGGTGCAGTGAGTCTCCCTTAGGACGCCACAGGGAGCCCAGGCTGGTAGCGGAAATGCACCCCAATCCTTTACTTAGCAGATTAACGCTCACTTCTCTGGGCCTGTTTTCATGCCTGTGAACTGAGGCACGAAGATTTCCTCCAAGACCTTAAGCAGGTCATGTGAAGGAAGGGCCCGTGTTTGGCTTTTGCACCGGGTCCCTAAGCACACAGAGCGAGTGCCTTGATACATATTTATTTGATAAAGGAGGCGTCTGATACTCGGCACACAAACTCCGCCGTGTTAGGCAACAGGCCCAGGGAGGCCCAGGGAGGCCCACAGAGGCCCACGGAGACCCACGGAGGCCCAGGGAGGCCTTCATCCGTGGGGAGAAAGATTCTGTAAGTAACACAGAAGGAAAAGGTTGACGGGTCATGAGTCCAATTCTCATGAGGTAGCCAGAACACTTCGAGGGGGTAAAAGCGGCCGTTCTTCCTACGTTCCAGGTGACAGAAGCTGACTCGGGTAGAAAATGACCTACTGTGGGGGTGTATCTCTACCGGAAGTGTGAATACGAGCTTCACGACGTGTCTGAAGGGCGGGCGCCTCACCCAGGAGGCCGTCCTGGGGAACCGCATTACGCAAGAGGGAAGGGGTCTCGGTCCCTATGACCTCAGAGCTGAAGGAAGACACAGTTGATAAGGAGTCTGCCATTGCTGTGCCCCCTGGAAACTGTCCCGTGAGTTCAGCGTGAGAAAGACCATTCTAGAACGCTTACCTCTGGAAATCACCCAAGGAGTGAGATCAGCATCACGACCCCCATGAACTGAGTAAACAGCACCAGCGGGGTGAGAAAGGACCACACGGGCCACAGGGCAGCGTTGAAGCTGAAAAGGATAAAACACACGCGGTCGGCAACTCCAGCGGTGATCTCCGCACGTACCCCGAGACCCCGCTGTTTACTCTGCTGGGGAACGTTCTCGGGGCCAGCAGCTGTGTGTGCGCGTCCCGTTCCCCAGAGGGGCGATTCAGCCGGGCCTGGAAGTATCACCAACTCTTCCCGAAGAGCCGCCCCGCGGAGGCTCCTCCCCCGAGAGCTGGCCCAACGGGAAGCCACGTCTCTCAAAGTCAGTGTTGACGCTGGAGCCTCAGTGACGAGGGCCACAGCCCGCCTCCGCCACCCACACGCTGTCCCACGATCAGAGCAGACACAGCTTCAAATAATGTTTTTGTTAGAAACAGAATGAATCCGGAAATCATGTCTAAGTTGCTCTTGAACGTTCCATTGAGAAAAACATCCCCTGGCGCCAGCGCAAGAGCGAGACAGCGTCTCGGTGCAAACGATTTTTATGGACTGAATCTGTAAGAGCCGAAGTTAATTGGGGAAAGCTACCGCCAATCACAAGGCTACTGGTGTTAATATGTAATAGTCCAATAAACGGAACTTTAAACAACGAAACTTTAAATCCTACTGTTCTACGAAAAATAACCTTCCCGGGTGATCTCACTTTATAATGTGAAACAGCAGACCCGTCTACCCAAGTCACTGAAGGACCAGGAATAACCACGCCGTGGGGCGATACAGGTCAATGCCTTGAAATTTCAACGACAGAAAGTTAATCATAAAAAGCATACACTTAAACTGAATAGGCACAAAATATATGGTTTTGCCAAAATCCAAATTCAACTGACATAGAGAAAGGAAAAGAGCTAGAGGAATATACACATTATAGAGACCAGTTGTTCTCTGCCCGGCAGGATCACGGTGGTTTATTTCCTTTGTGTTTCCTGTAATTAGCACCTTTCTCTTCAGTGAGCAAGTATTCTTTCCTACACATTAAAAAAATCAGTGGTTTTCCACTGAATACCTATTAAGAAGGACGTGGACTGTGGCATTTTCCTAGTAGCAAAGCAGTGAGAACCGCTGTAAGTCCATCCACCCAAGGGAGAGCTGGTTAAATAGATCCAGGTTATGTGATCTACTACCGTGATCGTAACTATGTGCAATTAAAAATACTGAGGCACATCCCGGGGCGCCTGGCTGGCTCAGTCGGTAGAGCACGGGACTCTTAATCTCAGAGTCCTGAGTTCAAGCCCCGTGGTGGGCACGGAATCTACTTAAAAATAAAATAAAGTAAGAATACAGAGACAGGTTATGTACGAATATAAACAAATTACCAACGATATGGCTCCATTAAAGAGAAAATGAACACTTTGGAGAAACGCTGGCCCTGGTTACTGGAACTGGATATGCGTAACCTATAAGCCAGCAATCTCGCTTCTAGAGACATGCACACACACACGTGTGTGCATCTACCTCCAGCAGACGTGCGCGCACGTGGGATTTAAAAAAATGCGCAGCACTGACAACGGCCCCACGCTGGAAACAACTCGAACGCTGTCAACAGGAGAAGCGACGGTCTGGGATTCGGCGATGGGGCGGCACCGCTGCAGGGCAGAGACCTGACGGGATGCGGGGTGAGGCAGGATGAGAGTGAGACGCCCCCCAGGACGACTGAGGCTTCGCACACACTCCATGAAGCAGCGTCCAAACTACAACTCCGCTCCCGGGGCCCGTTTGCTTTTGCGACACAGGAAAGAGACCAGCGTTCTGTCTGTTCTCAAGTTTCCAGCGGGACAGTAAGAAACATGTAGCGGACACCATGCTGCATGTCAACACCAAGTGTAAGAGCATAGGTGATATGCAAACCCACTGCTAGGAAGTTAAAAGAAACAGACAAAACAGACACAGAATATTTTAGAGACGGGAAAGAAAGCAAGTCCCACACGGGTCAGGGACAGCGTCTGTCCCCGGGAGGGAAGGAAGGTGCCCTGGGTCGGGCTGGGGGTGGGGTGGGGCGCAGGAAAGGATTACAGGGCTGACACCCTTCTCTTTCTCGGCCTGGGTGGGGGCTCACCAACGCACTGCACCAATGGCTAACTCACCCAGCTGGCCAACTTGAGCTGTTCCCGCGTTCCGTGTTACACTTCACAATGAAAACGATTTAATTAACTAATTTATAAATTACATCCGAGTTAGCTAGCATCTGGTGCCGTAATGATTTCAGGAGAAGATTCCAGTGATTCATCCCGTGTACAACCCCCAGTGCTCACCCCAACCAGCGTCCTCCCTGACGCCCCTCACCCATTTAGTCCACCCCCCACCCACACCCCCCAGCGGCCCTCACCTTGTTCTCCGTATTTAGGAGTCTCTTGGGTTTTGTCCCCTCCTTGTAGCACGATGAGAACGATTCAAAAAGCACAATGCAGACTATCTGCACGACATGTGGCGTCCCCGTGCTTTAAACAGCTAAACACATGAAGAACGACCCTGCTGGAAACGGACCCCGAGACTAGCAGTGACGGGAGGCCGTTTGCCCGCCTCCCCTTCTCGTTAGGCTCTGTACCGTGTCCCACGGCACCGGATCAAGACACGTCTTATGCCCCTTGGTCGTTTCTAGTTGACTCACCAGACGCCGGCCGCGATGAAAGCGGCCGTCGTAACGGGGATCAGGGCTGGATACTTGGCGTCGTAGTCCTGGATCCCACGACCCCACTCCAGGTAGAGGATGCAGTAGCAGGCTATGGACAGGCTGACGAGCAGCAGGACACCGCCAGCCAGGAACCAGCTGAGGAGACCAAACGACAGAAGGAGGGCCGCGCTTAGCGAGTCAGCACACGTCTGGAAAAGAGTTCACCGACAGCCTAAAAGTCGACTTCTACCCAGATCAATTGGACACGGGGCCCAGAGGGACCCACAGGTCCCCAACCCCAGCTTTCAGACAGCCTCCGTGGGACGTGAGACAGGGTGAGAGAGGAGGCAGGCACGTGTCGCAGGAAGAAAGGGAGGCTCCGAAGAGCCGTGCACTCCCCATGACCGCCACCCAAAGCTCAAGTCCATTCTCCTTTCCTGATATACGAAAGCCGGCAGCTTTCTGTCTCTTTCTGAAGTTTTGAATGAGAGAGTAAGAAATAGTGTCATGAAGTCCTCCAGGTTAAGGAGGGTTTCTGGGAGTACTGAAAATCAGATCGGAAGGCGGTTCCCTCAAACTGCCTCTCGGAACAGATTTCTTACTGAGACACACCCCTTTCTAGAAGATCTCCAGTCTTCCTCCAAGGGGCGGAGTCTTCCTCCTCACTTGGAATTCTACCCAAGAGCTGATTCAGTGCATGTGAGGAGGCTCCTTGGTCCCTGCTGCTTGTGGGAGGAGGCCAGGTCTGGGGACCGAATCCCCTTCCCTGTCTCCCAGCGTCCACATTATCTATCACTTCTCCATGGAGAGAAGACGGCCGGCCATTCCATGTAGCCGAGAGAGGGGTCACGGGGTTCTGGAACAGTCGGGAGTCACACGGGCACTGAGTACGCTTCAAGCCAGGGCAAGCTTCCAGTTTCCTTTAAGGCACTGAATGACACTGTGATTCTGGGATTAGTTATGAGAGGCGGAATAGCTCCGTGGTGGGACCCTGGTCTTCCAAGTCTGCCTGTCTGGGCTTGAACCTCGGCCCCGGCACGGCTGGCCCTGTGGCTCTGAGCAAGTTCCTGAGCCGCATGGTGTTCTGGAAACGTCACTAGGACTTCCCCACAGGACAGCGGTGAGGATCACTCTGAGAAGTGTTTCTCAGGCAGCGCGTGCCCACAGCTGAAGCATTATTCCGCGGGTGTGACCGATGGAAAACGCCTCCGTGTTCCCCCTTTGGGTCTTCGAAGGCCTCTCCTCTGTTCCAGTGAGCATCCTCAACAGGGGCGGCATCGCCCCCCAAGTGAAGAAGCCATCTTCCTCCTTCTGTATGCACAAAGCACAGATACTCATGCAGGACATGGGGGAGGGGGGGTGGTGAGGAGGAAGGACATGTGTCACGGAGACTCCTCGGGAGGCGGTGACAAAGCTTGAGGGACACTGTGCCAGAGTTATGGTCGTGACTTCCTTGTTCGGTCAGGATCCTTCTGTCCCAGTTTCTAACTTCCCCTGGAATCGCGGTGCAGCTTCTGTGTCCAGATTTGACAGAGGATAGAAACATCCGGAAAACCCGCCTGAACCAAAATGCACCTGCACGTCAGCGGCCCTCCTCCTGGCCTCGGAGTCCCTCTGCCATGTTCCCAAGGGAAGCTGTCTTGCCCCCAGTTTCCCCAATTCTGACGTGGGTTGAGGAAGACCGTGGGCCTCTGGGCTGGTCCTCTCCGGTGTAGTTCTAACCAGCTCCTCGGCTCATGCCCACGACCGGGATTTTCTTAAAAATTGTGATTTCCAGGGGCGCCTGGGTGGCTCAGTCGGTTGAGCATCCAACTTCCACTCAGGTCATGATCTCATGGTTTGTAGGTTCGAGCCCCACATCGGGCTCTGTGCTGACAGCTCAAAACCTGGAGCCTGCTTCAGATTCTGTGTCTTCCTCTCTCTCTGCTCCTCCTCAACTCACACTCTGTCTCTCTTTCTCAAAAATAAATAAACATTAAAAAACTAAAAAAAAAATTACGAAGCAATGAAATTTTCTCACCTACTACTGTGGAAGTTTTCTTTAATGGTTTTAAAGAAATCAACATAGTAGGTCACAACAATGGATGCCAGAATCCAGAATCCAGAATGGATATTAAGTCTTGGGAGAGGTTTCTCCTTTCTCTCAACAGCAGTAGAGATTTCTGCAAATAAGGAAGATTTCAACTTATCAAGTTACCATAAATTTATGAGGAAAAAGAACACTTATTTTAAGCCAGATTTCCTAGATCCTAGGAATCCTAGATCCTCTAGATCCTAGAGATTTCCAAAAACCAGATTCTCTCCAATTAGAGTACCAATTTCTTCTGTACAATCACCAAAGCAGGTTTATATTTGCAGAAATAATTAATAGGAACCTGCTATAAAACATAGAGTCAATTTTTTCCCTCTAATCGAATTTAAAATCAATTTGTAATATTATGGTCTTTTGGAAAGAATGACACCATCTGGTAGTATTAGAATTTTAGTATTATGTTTCATACATTGCCTGGAATTTTAGTATTATGTTTCAGCCATTGCCGAAGAAAGCAATTAGTCTTGTTAATTAAGAATAACAGAGACAGCAGACATTAGAGTCCAAAATGGGACTTGTAATTTCCCTAAATACGTTTAACTACGTATTTTAATTTTTTCAAACAAACACAACCTGTTGAGGCAACACGGGGCACACCGGAGGTCTAGTCCTGCCACAGCACTGCCTAGACAGGTGATGGACAAATATAGTTCTTCCATTTGAGACCCACTCTGAAAGAATAAATGGCTGCGGTCGGGTGTGATGAGTTATTTCTCACAAGTTCCCCAGCTGAGTGACATGGCCCCTCTTTTAATTCTTGTGAGAACCTCTGGTCTACATCTGAGATCCCCCGCCTTTAGCAAACCGTCAGAATTCCCAGGAGACTTGTCCTATTTGCAATTTGCAAATAGGAATGCCTGGAAGTGATGTTTTCTGTTTATTTTTTAAAAAGCAGTAAATGCACGATTTACACCATCCAGGACAGAAAGACCTAAAATGAAATCGCTTCCTCCTACCCTTAACCCTAATTTCTCAACCCCAAAGCAACTACCAATAACAACTTCTAGGAACTCTTTCATACTCTACGCATTTACAGGTGAACACACAAGTTAGGTTTGTACGCAAATGGTGGTACAGAATACTTCGTTCTGCGCCTGCCTCTGAAAATCATGCCTGCCCTGGCATATGTGAGCACATCCACTGTATTTAACCAGCTCTCTGCGGATGGGCAATTAGATCTTTTCAGTCGTTCGCAGTTACAAGGAACGCTGAGCTTAAACACTTTGCACAGACGTCCTCGTGCACACTGGCACGAGTATGAGTCTTTGGTAGATTCTTAGAAATACAACCGGATGACATTTTTTTTTTATGGAGAATACGAAACAGGTGTTAAACCAAGTCTCCTGGGAATCCTGGAGCGCAGCCGGGGTGAAGCCGCAGGAGCTCCACGATCACGAGGACTCTCTTTGGACGCTAAATACCCGACTTGCAAAACGACTTGGCAAGCCCTGAAAACCCGAAACCTGGTCCCTCCGGCCAGCGCAGGGCGGCGGGAGGCTCGCGGGGCCGGCCGTTTCCGGGCGCCTCGACTCCGGACACGTCGGCGCAGCTCGGGGCGCGCCCGGGGGGAGCGCCTCACCCGGCCCGGCGCGGCCCTCGCCGTCCAGCGGGGCCTCGGTGTCCCGCGGGAACAGGTATCTTCGGCGGAGCCGCTCCCGAGCCTGCGAAGCGTCCATCTTGGCAACGCCCAGAAGCGCGACGGAAGTGACGCCACGACCGGAACTTCCGCCATCGGCTCCCCCGGCCGAGGCGTTCGCTGCTGTGAGGGGTGGAGACTATGCGGGCTTCGAAGTTTTTAGTGGGTGGGACTCTAGGGTAGGGCTTTCGGCTCGATCTCAGAGCTCAAGGACGCAAACTTGATTCAGATTTGAAAATACTGATCCTGGGCGCGGCCGAACGTACCCCCAGCGGATTCCGACCTACGGAAGCCGGGAGGACCAAACTTACGAAGGCCGCCGAATGCGTGCGGGGCTGGGGCGCGCGGCTGAGCGGTGCCGCCCGGTTCCCTTTGATCTGTGCGGACGGAGCGTCCCCTGACTCCCCAGTGCCCCAAACTGCTTAGTCTCTGGCTTCTTTCCTACTCCTCTTCAGGAGTCAGCCAGCTAGCCTTGAAAGGGTCCGAGGGGCCCCCAGGAGGACCCTGTCCCTGCTGCCGAGCGTCGGTCTGGCCCCTTCGGCTGGGATGGGCTTGGGCAGGAGATCAACCTCTGCTCTCGGGGCCTGTATCCTCTTTGGCACCGCGGGGTTACACCTGCCTATCCCTGGGTCTCTTGTGGAGTTTAAGTGGGAAGCATCGGTGTGTGGTTCATGGTAACCCGCGTCTCCTGACTCTCGAGAAATACACCCCGCCAGGAACATGGGAGCCAAGTTCGTTCTTGCCCCGAAAACTGCGGTTTCCTGTCACTCTCTCTTTCGCTCATTGACCGAAAAGGACTGGTACCTAATAAACCATTTTTCTCCGCCAGGAGTGCCGTGAATTACTCTCCTTCCCCTGCCCTAGTGTCACCTGTTGAGAAGTTTTGCGCTCAATCACTGAAACGTTTACTGAGCACCTACTATTCGCTGCAAACTGTTAAGACACCATACTCCACAGTGGAGATAAAGGTGAATGAAACATGACGTTGCGCTGGAGGAGCCCCTGGACCAAAGATGACCACAGAGACCTACTACCGCGTAGGTTAGGGCTTATAAATGTACAGAAGAGTTTCGTTAACTCAGTCAACATTTTCCGAGCTGTATCTGCTAAACTGCTGAGTACAGAAGTGAGTTAGAATCTAGGGGGGGGAGGTGATTTCAGTATGAGGCCGTAATAGAAATATTGTATGTGGGGTTATGGGAGCACCAAATAAAGGGCGGTGTGCTCTGCTGCGGTGTGTGGGGGGCAGGGAGAGTGGCCCCAGGTGCATTGAATACAGGGGCGGATAACCCAGTAAGCCAGGGAAGTCAGTTTGAATTAGTAGGCACTCTGGTATCTTCTACATGTTGTATTTGCAGAAAAGATGTAATACATATTAAAAAAAAAAAAAGAAGAAGAAGAAGAAGAATGTCAGATGTGTGCTGGTTCATTGCTTCAGCCTTTCTAGCAAACTCCTAGGAGCAAAGAATTTAACAGCTGGGCAGATCGTATGGCCTGTCTACACAATACCTCCTTTTTCTTTGGTTTTGTATTTTTCTTTTTCTTTTCAGACTCCTCAAGAACCAGGGTTCATCGATTCAAAGCCAACTGGGGTCTTCGCCCTCCCCTCTTCTCTCTTCTCAAGCGGGGTTAGAAGCCCCGTCAACAGGAAGTGAATTCCTCGTATCACATACAGTCTTCTGTTGATTGTTTCCTTGCAGAAAGGTCAGTGCTGGGTCTCCCTTGTAACTGAATATTCCCCAGAGCATCACCACTATTCCAGAGTTTCCATATGTAGTATGTTAGGTCAGATCCGGTTTCCCCTTTGATGGTTTCAAGGCTTTTGTATCTGGATCTGAAATCCTTTGAGCCTTCTTTCTCTGGTATTTTTAATGGCACTACTGCACGCCATACTGATGGTGCTTAAAAGCAGGTTGGAAAAGGTCCAGTATTTAATGACCACATCTTCATTGCTGGGGCCAATTAAATAAGTTCCTAAATGTGTGTTCTGTGTACCCTAATAATAGATAACCGATATCAGATTGCTCCCAACCAAGGGATTTCATTTTCAGTGTCAATTACTTATGGGGAAAAATGAAATTGACTATGACCCTTCCCGACTCTCATTAGCTATGTGATTACGTCCGGGGGCGTTCATGGTCTATTGAATCCTGACGTTCCATCATGACGGGTCCTTTGGCAAGTTCTCTTATTGTCCGAAGTATCCGTTTCCTCATCTGTGACACAGGAGGTCAGAGCGAAGATATGTGTGTCCTGACTGTTTAGCCTGGTCCCTGGCATGCAGTGTGCATTGAAGCAGGTGGTTCCTTACACTACCGAGAACGTGTGCTTCCCAGGCCTCCCAGATCCCGCTCGCTTCCTGATCCGTGCGTTATTTCCTTCTCCTGGGGCTCCAGAAAGGATTCTCGTTGCGATTTTCCTTTGGCTTGCACTCTCCCACCGGATTGTGGGGCACAGCCATACCTTGGCGGCTTCCCCAGTGCCTTGCAAACACCTGGCAGGCTTAGCAGGAATTCCATTACCCCAGTTTTCACCTTGACTCTTGATCACAGTTGACTGGTCTTCACGGCAGACACACATCCCTTCCTCTGAGAAGCCACGTACCCGCCTTTCTGAGATAATCTCTGCGGTCTTCCTGCAGAGTGCTCGTGAGGCCGGCCCTGCCCTGGCAGAGGACACAGGGCCCAAGCCAGACCTCGTCGGTCCCTGGGACTTAGGCTGGGGCTGCTGGGATGGCAAGCTGTGAGGTCAGTGTGGTGTTCGGGGCTGCCGCCGTGGAGACCTGTGGAGGAGGTCGGCCTAGGAAGGAAGCTCTGAGGTGCGAGCCAAACCAAGAGGTAGCGTTGTTGGCAGCCCTGTCCCAAGTCCCGATTCCAGCCAAGTCCCGGTTAACCTAGTTAAGAACACGAGCTCTGGGGCGCCTGGGGGCCTCAGTCGGTCAGGTGTCCGACTTCGGCTCAGGTCATGATCTCACGGTTCTGGGTTTGAGCCCTGCATTGGGCTCTCTGTTGACGTCTAGCTCAGAGCCTAGAGCCTGTCTTCAGATTCTGTGTCTCCCTCTCTCTCTGACCCTCCCCTGCTCACACTGACTCTCTTTCTGTCTCTAAAAAATAAAATTTAAGGGGCGCCTGGGTGGCTCAGTCTGTTGAGCATCCGACTTCGGCTCAGGTCATGATCTCACAGTCTGTGAGTTCGAGCCCCGCATCGGGCTCTGTGCTGACAGCTCAGAGCCTGGAGCCTGCTTCCGATTCTGTGTGTCCGTCTCTGCCCCTCCCATGCTCACTCTTTGTCTGTCTCTCAAAATAAAATAAAAGACATAAAAAATTAAAAAAATAATAAAATAAAATTTAAAAACATTAAAAAAAAAAAAGAACATGAGCTCTGAAGGTGTCTGGGTGGCTCAGTCAATTAAGCATCCAACTCCTGATGTTGGCTCAGGTCATGATCTCATGGTTCATGGGATCGTCTCATGGTTCATGGGATCAAGCCCCATGTTGGGCTCTGCACTGACAGCACAGAGCCTGCTTGGGAGTCTCTCTCTTTCTCCGCATCGCCCCCCCGCCATGCTCTCTCTCTTTCTCTTTCAAAATAAACAAATATTTAAAGAAACAAACATGAGCTCTGGAGCCCGCCGTCTGGCTGCCTGGCATTTCTGATTTCTGCAATTACTGGCTTCCTTCTCCTCTCTTCTGCCTTGGTTTCCTCACTTGCAAAGGTGAGTTAAGAGTGGGTTACGGATAGTATCTACCTCGTAGGATTGGGGAAAGAGCAGTGTTAATAACATGCAATGTGCCTGGAACAGTGTCTGGCCCAGAGAAAGCTCTCGATAAGTCCTACCTGTTGCTATTAACCCATTGCTGAGACATCAGATTTCTGAGCCAAGAAAACCAAAACTTGTTTATTTTTGAGAAACAGAAAGGGACAGAACACAAGCAGCAGAGAGGCAGAGAGAGAGAGAGGGAGACACAGAATCCGAAGCAGGCTCCAGGCTCTGAGCTAGCTGTCAGCACAGAGCCTGACACGGGGCTTGAACCCACGAACCGTGAGATCATGACTTGAGCCGAAGCCGGACGTTCAACCGACTGAGCCACCCAGGCGCCCCAGAAAGGAACATTTTAAAGGCTTCTGATCGGTATTTCCAAAAGCAATTCCAGAATGGGCAGGTGGCAGCCCTCTCCCCCTCCCCCCAGCAGCAGGCAGGAGAAACGGTCTTCAGCATTTGCACCAACAACTGGCTTTATCATTTTGGTAAATTTTTCCTGAGCGATAACGGGAGGGTGGCTGTTTTTGCCATTTTAATTTTTCTTTCTTTTTTTTTAAGTCTATTTATTTATTTTGAGCAAGAGAGAGGTGGGGGGGCGGGCATGAGCAGGAGAGGGGTAGAGAGAGAGGGAGGGAGAGAAGCCCAAGCAGGCTCTGTGCTGTGAACACAGAGCCCGACGCGGGGCCCGAACCCACAAAACCTGTGAGATCATGACCTGAGCTGAAACCAAAGTTGGATGCTTAACTGACTGGGCCACTCAGGAGCCCCAATTTTATTTTCTTTATTAACACGGTTTTTTTTTTTTTTCACATATTATCTATTTGTACAGCATTTTCCTCTGGAGATTTTCATTCTTGGCTTATTTTGCCTGTGAGTGCCTGATCTGTGGCAATGATGCCTTTCTCACTTTTCTGTTTACCTTTCGCGCTTGATCACGCTCATCCCCATTTAGTTTTGTTTTGTGTTTCTTCACTTCTCATAGCTTGCGGTGCGGGGAGAGGTGGAGCGAGCCTGCCAGGTGGGGCACAGGTCGAGACTCCTGGCGGGGGCAAAGTGCTTCGTCAGTGCCACCGTATCCATCTGGAGGACACCCTGCCGCGTGGTAACTCTCGCTGCAGCCCTCTTCCCGTGGACCTAGCTGTGCCCTCCCTGGTGGCTACACAACAGCTACGTTTGGGGGAGGTTCCTTAGTTCACCACGACTGAAACCGACTCTGCCATTCAGGCAGCGGGGAAAGGCAGCTCAGGAGCGGCACACGGTGAGTACCAGTGGGGCATCAGCAGTTGGTAGCAGGGCAGCTTGAAGGGGTGAGGCTGGTGGCCTTCCTGTAGGAAGAGGTCAGGCTGTAGAGCAGTGAATGGCCGACCGTAACCAGCACCCTACATGGAGTGACTATTTCATCCTCACAGTGACCACGTGAGGCAGTCACCAGTGTGATTCCATTTTACACATGAGGAAACGGAGGCACACGGCTTTTCTATCGTGGGACTCAAGGAAGCATTGATTTCATCCCCAGATATAAGGATTCCACGATCCGTTTGGTGGTTTCATTGGAATTGCTGAGTAAATACCTAACGTGTCAGGGTTGAAAGGCCCCTCCGCACTCAGGTCTCTGCCCGTGGCTTCACAGCTTCTGCGGTGGAGCGTGGATTTGAACCCAGGCAGGTTTGGCCTCAGAGCCGGAGCTCTGGACTACCCTGCCGAACTGACTCTGACGGCTCAGTGTCTCAGGACACCAGCTATAGGAGAGTCAAGAGTGCCCAGGGCTCACTCTTGCCGGGTGCAGGCTCCAGGGAGCAAGGACGTGTGACCTGCCTGCCCCCCGCCCGCCCACACCCCTGGCAGACGTGATCAGCGTAGCGTTTCGTGCCCTCCCTGAGCGCCACGGCAGGGCCCCCAGATCCTGCAGGACACCAGCAAATCGTCCCCGACAGCCCGAGTTAGCAGGTCAGATAAAACCTGGTTGCCGTATGTAGCGTGGAAACGAGGCTTGCCAGATACTCGTGCAGAAATGTGACCCGGGGTTGCTTTTGTGCCCATAGAATCTGCCTGTTGTTCCTGAAGAGACTCAACACTTGAGTCCTGACGTCCTGAAAGTCCCAGAGGCACACCGAGCACAGAGCCCAGAGGGAGACCCCTCTGCCAACCTCAGGGCAGTGGGGGTATAGAGGGCGGTGCCGGGGGTGCATCCTCACCCGCAGGGGTCAGTCGGACTCCGTGTCCCTCCTTGGGCATCACCCCCAACCCCACGGCCACAGCCTGAGGAATCCTCTCGTTAAACAGAAGAGGGAGGGAGCTCCAGCCTGCCGAGATTGGCGGTGGAGAAGAGGGCCGCCCTCTACGAGGCCACGTCCTGAGTCACGACCCGGGGCTCCGACGAGGCTGGAAGCCAGGCACCATAGGCCCTCGAGATCAGTGCCTGCTGTCATGGCCATGTCTGGTCTCCTTTCCCCACGATTCTCAGCCTCTCCCAAGTGTAACTCTACTCCCCAGCTATTGAATAGCACCGGAGACTTCTCTCAGATCGTGGAATGCCAAGTGCTTTTATGAAATGTCACACAACGTGGATAAATTAAGTGGAAAATAGCCAAGCGCCATAGAAGTTTACAAACGCCCACTCTCCCCGCATCTAGAATCACGTGCATGGTGACAAATGCCAAGAGGCCTAAGAATTTTTAGGCAGGGACACCTTAAAATTGAAAACGTTTTCTTGCCTTCCCCCCTCCCCCCTGAAACCTAGAAGGAGGATCGCCATTTCCATTTTAGCGGTAAAATAAGCTCTCTGTTCAGGATAAAACTGGTCAGAGCCGGGCCACCCTGTGGATACCATTCACATCCCAACGATGATGCAAACCTGACCCCAGAGCAGTGCTGCTGGAAGCTGCCCAGGGGAGCGGAGGCTTCACCTGCCTCTGACCTACAGCGGGGTCGTGGAATAAACGGACCACCGCGAGCCTGCCGCCCACGTCGGCCCAGGTCACCAGGCAGGCAGAGCGGCACAGGTGGCATTTCAGCACCTCACAATGCCCGCTCTGTGGCCAAACAAAGGCCTGACCTTTCACCTCTGACACATGTATTTACTCAGCAATTACAGCTGAAACTACCAGAGGGGGCAGTCCCGTCATTTATATCAAAGGGAAAGAATGAAAGCCGTCCTGGGTCCTGGAGTAAAAAAGCTGGGCTGGTCCTTGCGCTCAAGACAAAGAAACTGCTCTTTCCACCGGTGGAGACGGCTGCTTTGTACCCAAGACGGAGAGTTAGAAGGGAGGTCCGACCCCAAGTTACGGATGTTGGAAAACCGAGTAAGTGAGCTGAGCAAGGTGTTGTTTCCGTACACGCGAGCAGGGCAGCGGTAGATCCTGTAAGGGGCAGAAGTTGCTGGGCCGATGTAACATCACTCAGGCCCAGTCTGCTGTGAGGACTTGGAGATGCGGTTCTCGACAGTGTGATAATCTAGAGGTGACCCCTGGGGGCTTAACGTGACAGCACGGAATAACGGTCATGTGGAGAAGAGGGACACAGAGACGGAAGTCTGCAAAGCGCCAAACCTCTGTGCACTTGGGCAGAGCAAACTCATGTTCCAGGTCCACGGAGGGGGGGGCGGGGTGGCGGCAGGGCGCAGCCCGGGAAGGCGGGAGAAGCGCTCTGGGAAACCCGCTGGGCCCGCTCGTCGTCAAGGTGACATGCAGGCGATGACTCCGTGATTCCAGCAGCAGGGAGGGACTGTGTGTGCACCCGGAGCCTTAGAGGGGACACCGATCTCGTCAGGGGACAGCAGAGCGTGGCATCGGCCAAGAGCAGATCGGTGCTGTGCATCCAAAAAGCTAGCGGGGACCCCAGACTCCTGCTCCACGCAACGTGGGGCGCCTCTCAGAATGTTGAACAAGGAAGCCAGACACGAAAGGGCTTGTCCGCCGCAGGATTCCTTCTACATAAAGTTCAAAGCCAGGCCTGGGGGATCCAGGCTGCCGGAGGGAAGGGTGTGGTTGTGTTTCGTGGATGGGGGCAGTCACGGCCCCCGGGGAGGGCACTTTGTGAAGTTAATAGAGAGTTAGAGTTTTATATCCTTCCCTAGGTATACTTGGGTGGAAAGCTTACATTAAAAATATTAACCTGCCTAGGTTTGTTGGGCAGTTTTCTGACTGCAGCCGTGTCCCAGGAAATGCTGACAGGCCCGCCACTGGGAGCTGAAGTGATTCGCTCATCTCATGCCGCCTGGTAGGGCTGCGGTGGCTCTTCCTGCTGCGGCCCCATCCCTGCGTGCGGAGGGGAGGGAAACCAGGCGCCTGGTGGGCGGGCCGTCCCGGAGCCCCAGCCTCGTACAGGTATCGGCAGAGCCTGCATGCTTCGTGGACTCGAAGAGGAATATTTGCAGACACCTGCTAGGTGCCAGACAGCTGTGTGCGGTATCCTAACTCCACTCTGTCTACCCAGGGGGGTCAGTACCGCCGACGAAACCCCCGAGATGCAGAAGCTAAATTACCCGCCCAAGAGGGCCCTCAGCTACCAGGGCACAACGTCGGATGCGCCGCAAGGTCCGACTCCGACACTGGGAGTCCGGTCCATAGCTATCACCTCACACCGCCTCCCCCGCAGGTAGGGGTGCGAGCCTGCAGGGGCAGTGGCAGGAGGAGGAACACAACCTAATACAGCAAGTCGGTAAGAAGCACCGTTCCAGAACCACCCCAGGCCCACATCCAGTACACCAGCACAACCAGCACACCCCCCGTGACAGGTTACTGGGCTTGCCTCTCCCCGTCCCTAAAGACGGCGTAGACCTCCTTAGTGCTTGTGGCTTCTCACGGTTTCCGTGAGAGGGCTTTCGTGCAGAATTGTAGGCACCGGGGCTCCAGGAGGATTCGGGTCCAAACACGTTTGTGAGGAAAAGCAAGGTTCAGTGCATGCAAGACAATTTCCCAACAGAATCTCTTCACCTGTGAAATCCCACCACGGGCTGCTCAGATTTCCTCTCCTGACATTGCGAGCGGCATCGAGGTCCGCTATCTGTACCCATCGGGTGGGAAACAGAACACACCCTCTTTGGCTCACTGCCTAGAAAAGAATCTCAGAAGGGCCTCTTTTAGCCATTTCTTGAAAAGCTTAATTGGAAGAAGGGGTAAAGGCTGAATCCGTGCTGAGCTCCAGTCACCAAAGTCCAGGGAAATAGAATAAGCCTTTCCTCTGATCTGGGATGAGTCTTAGTATTTGAGGTCGGGAGTCCAGCTTCATCTGGACCAGAAAGAGCACCACCACCTGTGGTCGCTGAAGCAGCGCCAGTGTGGAGAAACGGGCAATGTTGCTATTTTTAAACGTTCTCTGCACAAATGCCCCTCTGCACCGGCGGCTGCATCAGCCCACGTCTGGCTGGTGGTTGGCTGGTGCCGAGGGAGGGGCGGCCTTGGCCTCCCTCCCTGTGCTGAGCTCTGTTTCCTCATCCAAGTGCGAGATGCCTAGAGTTCCTGACATTAAGGAGGGCCCAGCCCGGGACAGTCACTCATCTTAGAAGATGTAGCCCGTCTTTTCCCAAACCCTGCTGGTAAATGGCATCATGGAAAACGGCAGTGCACACAGCTGACAACTGTCAGGCATGTCACCAAGGAAGGTGTCAGATTGGAAAACCACGGTGTGCTACAACGCATCCCTGGCAGGCTTAGGGGTACCCAAGGGCCAGACCCCGCAGACCAGTGCGGACGCAGGCAGAATATGGTAGAATTCCACCTAACGCTCGACTTTGACACAATGAAGCAGGAAAGCCAGACCCAAATAGCATTAGATCCGTTTCCTAAAGTCCCTGGGGCTCCAATACCGTGTGAGTCCAAGTCAGGCAGGCGGCTGCCCGAACCACAGGGTGGTGGCTGTGCAGGGACCTGGGGAGGGGTCTGTGGACTGTGCTTGTAGCCAGACCCTCCCCACCGCCAGCAGCACGGTCTGCGATAAAGACCTCTCTCCGTGACGCTGACCATCTGAATCGGAGCAGCTGATTCTTCATCCTCGTGGAACCGGAGGGAATGGAGAGGCCCCCTCCCCGGCCCTGGCCCCTGGGCACTGTGCTAGCCTTCCTGAGCAGCCAGCCCCATTTCTGCCCTGTGCTGCCAGCAAGTTCTAACCAGAGAGCCCTGGGAACAGCTGACGAAGATAACAGAAATGAGGACTCTCCTGTGGCGCAGGTTTTAGTTAGTTTTGTCACACTCGTCCAAGTTTGCCTTGAATGCCTCCTGGAAAAACTGACAGAAAATAAACATCAGCACCGATGTTGAAATACCACGGAGTTTGCACATCAACAGGGACTCTGGGGAGCAGGTTTGCACCTGCCCCCGCCCAACCGTGCAGAGAGAGGACAGGGAGTGTCCTGGGCCGCACTCAGGAGTCCCGGCTGGGCGCCGCGCTGTCCCTGAGGGTATGGTGTGGGTCAGGCCTCACCCTCCCACGTCCCTGTGCCTTCCAGAACGTCTAGAGCCTCTCGCGGCTCGAACGTTGTTACCGATGCCCCAAACAGGAGTGCGTCTGCTGGGCTTCTGGGAAGGTGCTGTGCGCTTTACAGAAGTCGGTTCATTCATTCACGGCCCAAGAGGAACCTTCAGCATCCCCGCTGTCCAGATGGAGGGAGGGAGGTCCAGAGAGGTTAACCGTCAAAGGCCCACGCGAGTCCAGGAGCCGAGCAGACTCCTCTCGCTCATCTGGGGACTCGGGAGGCGCAGCCAGCATCTGTCTGCCTGTTTGGCCCCTCCTCCTGTTCGCCCTCCCCTCCTCTCCAGGTCCCATCCTTGCTCCTGCCTGCAGTAGGAGGGACCGATGGCACGTTACCCCTGGTTTAAGGTACACACTCGCCAGCTTCTAAGGGACTTAGAAAAGCCTGCTCAAGCATCCGCAGGGGCACGCCCGCCCGCACTCAGATACCCGGGACAGGACGCAGCCACGTGATGGGTTCCGGGTCAGGTGAGCGGTTTCCCTGCACACGGTCACAGGCCACGCTCCCTGTCTGTCCTAGGCCCGAGAGGGACAGGGCCACGGTGTGGACGGGCCAAATACGGAAGACTGTTGTTGTGACCATTTCTGGACGAGATATTGCTAACTTACATGTTTTAACAACATAACCCACTAAAACCGCTAATTAAAATGTATGGAAGCACTGCAATCAAATAATTGTTAGTTTAGGAGGAATTATTTTTGACTTGTCACATTTTTAAAAATTTCCCACATAAAAGCATTTGTTTTTGAGGAAGTATAACTGGATAGAACCAGAAATGGGAATTAATTACTGTTCTGCTTTCTTTTTTAAGTTTGTTTTGAGAGAAAGTATGGGAAGGGCAGAGAGAGAGAGAGAGAGAGAGAGAGAGAGAGAGAGAGAGAGAGAGAATCCCAAGTAGGCTCCTTGCTGTCAGCACAGAGCCTGATGCAGGACTCGAACCCACGACCCTGGGATCATGACCGGAGCACAAGTCAGAGTCGGATACTCAACCGACTGAGCCCCCCAGGAACCCCAAGAGTATTTTTTAAAGTACAATAGTTTTCACCACCACAGGTTTAGAAGTTTGGATAAGAATATATTTTATTTTCTCATAAAAGCTCTACCAAAAATAGACTCTTTCCGTAACTTAAAAAATACAGCTTTGAAAAGCAAAACTGGAGTTGTTGTGATTCATTACGGCTTACAAACAGCAGTGGAAGAAATCAACAGAATGGGTTCAATTTTTAAGTATAAAAATGTTCATTTCAAAAGCTTGACTTTGTCCTTTACCAACTTGAAGGTGGGGTTCTTGCTGATCTTCTTGTTGAAGATGGCCAGAAGCTCCTCCTCCGATCTGTGCCGCTCCTCCGTCACCGCGTAATACTGAGCTAGAACCTTCGTGGGGGGGAAAATAATATCGAGTGGGTGACTGGTCCCGAAAGTCTACTTAAAATGTTCTCCTTGACCCAGAAGGAAGCCAACAGCGAAAAAGAAAAGCGCAGGTACCGGCCCCACAGGCGTGTTCTGCTCGCGGGTTCGTGCAGCGGCCACCCCGCGACACAAAGTCAGAAACCAGAACGGGAGACCCGCTGCTCTGGAATAAGCACACGACGGCAGGATGTCAAGAACAGTGATTTTCCAGTTTCGTCGGGCACCGTTCTGGCTAAGGACGTGTGAGGGGAAGGGGTCCAACCCCCCACCCCCCGCCAGTCCTGAGGGGCCACCGAGCAGCTGGAAAATCACCGAGACCCAAATCCCTAGAATTTTAGAACAGAAAAACCAAAAACCGTACATCCTGAAATAAAGAAGTGGCTGTCCCCAGCGTCCGCACCAGGCTCCGAGCACCATACCTTTTTCCTTAGCTTTTTGATCGCTACTTCGTTGTCGGGGGCCTGTTTCAGAAGTGCTTTAATAGTTCCCTTCCAGTTGAATTTACCTACAATATAAAGATTAACAGGTAAAACCTTTGTTCCGGTGCATTACCAGAGGGATACAGCAGCCACTTGAGGGACGTCTATTTGCTACCTGGGAAATGAATGACCCTGACCATCCCGTGTGGCAGGGGCTGGACCTGTCCGCTCATGGGGCCTACACGCCTGATCCCCCTTCCGGGGCTCGCTCTCGGAGTGAGCGGGTCAGGGAGGCGTCCTGAGTGCCGTCACTTTACAGACGCCTCTAAAAACACACCGCTGTGTCTGGTGAACTCAGGAGGTGTCAGTGAGTGTCCGCTAAGACCACGGGGGTGGCTAAGAGGAGCAAGAGCAGCTTCGCCTCGGTCAAGAGGAGCTGGCCACGAGGGTAGGCTGAAGACTCGCCTGGGGACTTCTGTTTCCGGGAAGATGGAGCACATGCACTTTCCCCCATTCCATCTGCTGAGAACAACTAAGCCCCTGGCATCCCATACAGACAGACACAGGACGACTCTCAAAGGCAGTGAAAAGGCGGACCAGGTAGGGACCTCGGGGCTTGAGGGGTGACCTGGTAGTGAGCTTCCTGTGTTTTTTTTTTTTTTTTCCTTCGGAGATCCCAGAATTGGAGCTCAAGAAGCTGGCAGCCTGGAAAGCCAACAAGGGAAACCCCCACGAGAGCCTGAGCCTCCTCAGCGAAAGACCAAGACAGGAGCAGTAAGACCAGGAAAGGAGCTCTGGCACAGACTCCACCCTCCTCCAGCTCAGCACGGTGGCAGCAGCTCGCGGCTCCACCCCTCAGGGCTGTGATGAGGGGAGGTGTCAGAGACACCCGAGTAGGGAACTGGGACGCGCATCCACGCCGCCTGGTGCCGAGGCCGTGGCCGCGGACAGCGGTCACCACATGGGGAGCCAGAACCCCCAACCCGCCCGCACTAGCAAGGAGTGCCCCCTCGGTGCCAGCGGGGCCCCGTGGGCTCCCTGGCCTTCCGCCCCCACCTGCTTCGCTCCTGGTACTGAGGTCCTGCCCCCGCTTCCCCGGTGAGAAAAAGCCAGTTAAAAGACATTTAAGTAAGGCCCAGACCTTGTAACTTATGAAAATGTCCAGGTGCCAACTGAAAGCCACTCATCGTTCCAAGATAAGAATACTTCAGTAAGCAATTATGTTCACACTTGGAACAAGAGTAGAAACACTCAGCAAAAAACCAGAAGATATAAAGAACCAAACGCAAATTTTAGCACTGAAAAATAGGGTAGCTGAACTGGACAGTGGACGGACAGAATGGAGGGAAAAGAGGAAAGAATCAGCCAACTGAAGATAAAACAAGAGAAATTACACAGTCTGAGCAAGAGAAGACTGAAAAAAAAACCCAACAACCCCAGAGTATGAAGAAATCTGTAGAGCAGTGTCCTCACGAATACAGACACAAATATACCTAGCAAAATGTCAGTAAGTGGACTCTAGCGGTCAGGTAACACATAATGCGCCACAACACAGTGGGTTTTTTCCGAGGATGGAAGGCTGGTTCGATACTTGAAAACTCAGTCGGCGCATCCACCACATTAACAGCGAAGGGAAAAACCAATCACATCAATCAATGCAGAAAAGGTGTTTGACAAAATTCAACACGTTCATGATAAAAACTCAGAAAAATAGGAATACAGAGCAATTCCTTCAACTTTAGATAAAGAGCATCCACCCAAACCCAAAACTACCGTGAAAGTGAAAGACTTAATGGTTCTGTAGATCAGGCCCAGAGCGGCCTCAGCGCCGTGCTGGAAATATCCCGGCAGCGCCCGAAGAGAAGGCCAGGGAAGAGCAGTCCGCAGCTCTGAGAGTGCCTACAGCTGCTCCCATTCGAGACGACGTGATCACCGACATGATCACATGATCACCGACGGAGAAAATCCCAAGGAAATCTACAAAATCATGCATATTCTGTATAATCCCAGCCAGAGTTTTTGTAGATCTAGACAAGATTATTCCAACACTTAATTGTGACAAAGAATAAAGCCTGCCCGGTGTCAAGACCTCTGATAAGACCACAGTGATGGAGACTGTGTGGTGTAGGCAGGACACACACACACAGTTCAACGAAACAGGATCCAGAACCCAGAAGGGAACTACACGAATAGGCACAAGTGATCTCTGACACAGGTACCAAAGCGATTCACGAGGTAGAAGAGCCTTCACAACAAACGGCGCCGGAAAACTGCACACTGATGGGCAAAAAAATGAACTTGTACTAAGTCTCATTCGTTACATAAAAAATCAACTCGAGATGGATCACGGGCTGAAGATCCAAGAATAAAATGTAAAACTGTAAGACATTTAGAAAAAGAAAACACAGGGGGAAAAAAACCTCTTTGGGATCTAGGGTTAAGCAAAGAGTTCTGAGACTTGGCACCAAAAGCATGACCTGTTAAAGGGGAAGTTGACAAACTGAACAAAATCAAGATAAAAAAACTTGATCTATAAAAGATTAAGGGGATAAAAAAGCTACAGACTGAAGGGGAGAAAAACCTTGCAAACCACACATCCCACAAAAGATTAGTATTTAGAATAGGATACATAAAGAACTCTCAAGTTTTAACAGTAAAAAAGGGCGCCTGGGTGGCTCAGTTGGTTAAGCCTCTGACTTCGGCTCAGGTCAGATCTCAAATTCCTGGGTTCGAGCCCTGCGTCAGGCTCTGTGCTGACAGCTAGCTCAGAGCCTGGAGCCTGCTTCCGGTTCTGTGTCTCCTTCTCTCTCTGCCCCTCCCCCTCTCATGCTCTGTCTCTCTCTGTATCAAAAAGAAATAAAACATTTAAAAAAAAAACAGTAAAAAAGAAAATCCAACTCACATAGAAGCAAAAGACACGAACAGATGTTTCAATGAAGAGACAGATGGCGAACAAGTATGCGAAAAGACATTCAACATCATTAGGGACAAACAAATTAAAATCACCCCAATCTGTTACCACACACCTATCGGAATAGCTAAAAAACAAAAACAGAAACAACACAGGACCACCACCAAACCTTGGCCAGGGTGTGGGAAAACTGGGGGAGTTACACACAGCCTGGGCGATATAAAATGGTACAACCACTCTAGAAAACAGCGCTTTGTTTAAAAACTAAACATGCAGTCACCACACCAAACAGTGACTGCACTCCTGGACATTTCTTCCAGAAAAGGTGATGCGTGTTCACATGCAAAACTGTATGTAAGTGCCAACAGCAGTTTTATTCATAGCAAGTGGAGACTGGCCCTTCAAGAGGGGAGTGGCCGGACAAACTAGGGCGTCCATGCCATAGGCTACTACTTGGCGGTGGGAATGGGTTACCAATACACAAGGCAACCGGGATGCGTGTGCAGAGAATAACACTGAGCAAAACGTGGTCATCCCAAAAATTCATATACTAAACGTTGCCATTTAGGTAACTTTCTGAAACTACTGAAGTATAGAAATGGTAAACAGATCAGCGATGGTTGAGGGCTCAAGGCCATAGAAGGGCGCACAGTAGGGCTCTCTGTGGGGAGGGGGCTGTTGGCCTCCTGCCTGAGTGTCGGAGGCAGCACCCTGTGGGACAGGGCAGTAGAGCCCACTGTGACCCTGGCAGGAAGCTGGGAAAACGGCACGTGGATCCATAGGTCTTTACTATTTCTTACGACCGCATGTGAATCAGTTAGCCTCTCAAATCAAAAAAGTTAAATAAATTTTTTAAAAAAGGCCCATACAGCCCACTTGGGAGTGGGGGACCCAGCTCCAGCAGTTACTGAACCCCAGAGTAACACGTGCACCTCCATGTGAGTCCCGAGTCTGCTCTGGATCAGCAGGACCCCGGGGCATGCTTCAGGCAGAGGGAGTGGGGGCCCCTCTGGGGAGGAGGAAGCATTTTTGAGGAACTTTAAAGGGCAGGGATCAGCTTCTGATGGAACAAGAGGAGAGGGGACAGGCAGCTAAGTCTGGCGGGTACTTTCAGGAGGCCCGTGAGGGGCACGGGGGAGGGAGGCAAGGAGGAGGGAAAGGGAACAAGGTCTCAGAAAGCCGTGCTGGGTTTATCTTCGGTTCCAAAGAGAATGGGTTTCCAGTCCAGACAGTCTCCTTGAAGCTAGGCAGACACCGTGGCGGAGCTCACACGGCTCCCGCGCCCCTCCGGGCCTCACCGTGGCTGAGTCTGGAGGGGATGCTCTCCCGCCCCGCCCTGACCAGGCAGGCCTCTCCAAAGGACGCCAGTGATACCTTTTGCAGGAGCCTCGTGGTTTTCCGGTTCTCCAGCCTCGGAATGTTCTGAGACCTTTCTCTTTTTCTTCTTAGTGTCTGCTTCATCTAGGAAAGCAGAGGGATTAAACACGAGAAAAACGATTTTGCGTATATGACGGCAGCTACGATTTCATGAAAGGCGTGCCCAGCTGGGCCCGGTGCGTCCACCCGGGTGACCCCGCACTGTGAGCCTCCCGTCCTCCAGCCAGGTGAGCACACGCGAGTGGAGAGGTGCCACCATCCGAGCCCAGGCGGCCCCACCCAGAGTTCATGCTCTAGGCCTTCCTGGGTTCACACACCAGGTCTGGGACAAACTCACTGCTTTCCGACACCTCGATCAGGGCCCAGGGCACACGCCAGCCACATACCTTCTACGTGCTTCTGCTTTCTCTTCCCGGGCTGCGGCCGCGGCGGCTCCTCCTCGGCCTGTCCAGCTCCATCCACAGCCCAGGTGGCCTTGCCCGCCTCGCCCCGGCCCTTCTTCCCTGCAGAGCCCGGGGCCTCCCCTCCAGCCTCCGGCTCGGCCGCCTGCCCTGCTTTGCGCTTCTTGGGCTTCTGACTCTCTGAATTCTCCTGGTGGCCCTCTAGTTTTAGTTCTTTCTTCTCTTTTTTCCTATTCTTCTGCCTTTCTTCCTTCCTTTCTCTTTTATTCTTCTTCACCTCTGTTTGCTTTTCTGTGGTGTCGTTTGTCTGGGAGGCTGGAGCCTTTGTGGAAAGTTCTGCGCCTGTCGGGTTGGCCCCTTGGTCACGTGGCGGTCGGTGTGGCCCCTTACTGGCTGGCTCCTTATTATTAAGCAAAAGCGAGAGACACATAAATACCCATTCCAGGCATTTGTGCACATCACTGCACGTGTCTACTGGGCAAACTGTTCCAAGAAAAATGTCAACTACTTATCATTTCACTGTGACCGCCTTCCCCCCCAAGAACTAAAATGTAGTGGTAAACATATCAAATGGGGGAAAAAAGGTCCCCCCAGCCCATACCCCACCGGCATTTAACAGACATTTTCGTTCCACTGGAAAAGCGAAGAATCCTCATGTCACTTAAGCTAGACCTTTACTTCTGGCTCACTGTCCACCTTTCTGATAGAAGATGAGCACATTGGCGTGGCAGAAACCACTGGATTTACGCGTCTGCAGACCTGGGTTTGAGCACCAGCTCTGTGAATTCCGAGCTGGTGACTCAGGGCAAGTTATTTACCTGCTCCGAACCTACTTCCCCACTGATAACATGAAAGGTAGTAGAGTGAAAGTTGATGCATGAATGAAATGGAAAATTACGTCATGCGCTTCGCAGCTCATGGAGCTGAGGAAGGAGCAGACCGAGGAGCTCAAATATGCCACTTCCGATCCAGGAAGGGGTCTGTACACCCTGAAGCACAGGAGCAGCGCGGTCTGCCATTCAGAACAGAGGACTGCCCTTGAGGAGGGGGTCCGGGACGCCTGGATGGAGGGAAGCCTGGGGTGGGTGGGGGGGCCTGGATGGAGGGAAGGGAGGGGGGTGGGGCCTGGATGGAGGGAGGCGAGGGGAGCGGGGACCACAGAAAGTAAGGAAGGACAGGCCACGCACTACCTTATTCAAGCCAGCACACATATCCGACTGAGAGCAGGGACCCCAGCAGCAGGAGTGCCGCCGCAGGCTGCACCCCGACCCTGAATCTATGCTGGTCTCTAGGTCGGCACCTTCTCAAGAAGGACCCCAGCAATGTCCTGACCCGGTGGTGAGTCTTAATGCGTCTGGATGGGGCTGCTTAGGGGGTGGCGGGAACCATTGGATGCCCGAGACCCCTCTTCGTTAGTTCCCAGCCAGGTGACAGTCACCTCCAGTCCCTTCCTCTGGGAGGGTAGGTCTCAAGGAGGGACCTGCTGTCCCCCGAATTGAGCCAAAACAAGGACTGGCTTTCACTCAAGTACAAAGACTCTACAAGTTCAGGCCTCCCTCGGTGCTCACGCAGGGCCGAGAGCACAGCCTCTGCGTTCCCTCAGCAGGTCAGAGACCATCCAGGCCAGGCACGCTGGGGGGAGGCAGGCAGTGAGCTCAGAAACCAAGTCAGGAGGAGGAAGGGGCCCACGCCGCCTCCCTCCCAGCCTACAGGTTCTTTCCTGTCTTTTGGGAAGGCACCGTTAGGACCACTGAGAGCCACAGGCCTCAGCCTGCCTTCTGTCCAGTTCACACCGAATCTCTAGCCGGGGCCTCCCCTCTGCACCCGGGGAGAAGGACACACGCTCCTCAGGGACAGGTCCACATGCTCACGCCCTGTATTCTACTTCCTGCCAGGCTCTCCTCAAAGACACCTGCACTGACCCTCTCTCCTAACAGAGCCCCTCCTCCCGCCTTGTATTTCTCCCCAGCGCTTCCCGCCGTCACAGCCGGACCGCACAGGATCACAGCTCCAGGGGGGCAGGACTGCGGCCTCAGCACAGCTGTCCGCACAGGGGCAGGGCACGGTAACAGGAGGGGCAAACACCAGACGTGTGAACGACAGGGCCACAGAGCCACCTGCGCCACACACGCGAAGGCCACAGGGCAGAGGCGAAGCCATGTTGTCCCGGAGCTCAGTGCGCCACGGGCTGCGCATTGAGCGTTCATTCACTTCTGAACGTGTTCACGGCTTCGAAAGGGAAACCAGAAACAACTTTATTTGTTTTAAAAACTCTGCAGGGAACAAAGTAACTCCCGATCTTTGATTCTTACTTAAAATGATGGAAATAATCTTTAAAGAACAGTACCACCTAAATGCTAGTCACCTGACCAGTGACAGGGCCCGCTCCAGCAGCACGGCCCCTGCTGGCGTGCACGTGCCTGGTTCTGAGACCCCAAGAGCCCGATCTGTTCGTTCTGGAAGAGACGTGACAGGATAGTTTCACTGTTCATCCCAATTTGCTGCCCAAGGATATGCTCTGTATAAGTCAGTCAAATCCCGACAAGGTGGGTGGAATCAAAGATGTCAGAAAGCCCTGCTGGGGGTGCCTGGCTGGCTCAGTCGGTGGAGCACTCGACTCTTGGTCTCAGGGTCATGGGTTCAAGCCCCATGTTGGGTGTGGGGTCTACTTGAAAAAAAGAAAGGAAAACCCCATTGTTTTTTAAAACCGCTACTGATTTAAGCCTACAGATGGGGTATAAAGCTCCACACAGGAGCAAGGTGCAGGTGAATTAATGGCGAAAATGTTTTTAATTAGCTACGTGACCGACAAGGTGGCCGCATGGTATCAGACCAAGGCTCTGCCCGTGGTCCACACGGAGGGGACTCTCAGCTGGAGCCTGACAGGCGGCCAACAATTCCGCGAGGGAGATTCTCCACAGAAGAAAGAAGACAGACGCGCACTGGGGGCCCACTAGTCACGGGCATGAGGAGGCGTCAGGGATGGGGCCTTCTGTGACCCCCTCACCTAAAGGAACCCCTAGTCTCCCCCCATGCCCTCACGGTTTATTTTTCTTCATGGCTTTGTCACGACCTGAGATGTTGTATAGTTTCTGTTCAGGGCCTGGCACAGACCAGGCACTCCCTAAGTCCCCAATAAATGCACGAATTGGACTTAAGTCTTATTTTCTTTAAGACAAGGAAACGGAGGCTCAGAGAGGTTAAATAAAGTGCCCAAGATCCAAGGCTTGGCCAACAGCGCAGCAGGGGATCAGACCAGGTCTGGAGACACCCGGGTTCCTGCTCTGTCCGCCGCGCCCCGCTGCCTGACTCCTCAGCGACCCGTTTCATGTCGGCCGGTCCCGTTACCAAACATCGGGATTAAATACCTTTCTCTGCACAATAAGGAAATCTTCTCTGCAGTGCATTCAGTTTATTCCTTCCCATAAATGAAGGCACAAAGAGGCTCTCTGAAAAAGAAGGCTGTCTTGACCTCCAAAAATAAGACATTCCCATTTCATTATTACTGATCATTTTTGCCACACTACAAATCTGAAATTAGATCTGACTTACGTTGCTGGAAGCTTCAGAAAAGATACTCCACACCTGCTCCAGAAGGGACTCATTGTGAACTTTTAAACTGTTCTGCATCCAATTCTGTAAGGGAGAGACACACACAAAAAACCTGACTTGCCCGTTCTGACAGGTCACGCAAGCTCGGTCACCCCCCGGCCACGCGTCCCCTCCATTCAGGGAAGGCATGTCACATTCGTACCTGAAACTTCGCCTTTTTCCTGGGAACGTTGTCAAAACCACTAATTTGCTTTAGAAGTTCCCTCACTTTGGGGCTCACATTAGGTCTTTTTATTAATTCATTAATTTTCTACAAAAAAGGGAAGACAAAACAAGTAATCAACAACTGGCACAAGAGTTTCATGAAAGCCAAGTTAAGTGTCCTAGAGGTTTTGCATTTCAAGGCCAGATTCTGTATTAATGTCTGTGCTTACAAATTCACCACAGTGCTGGACTGCTAGCCAGAGCAATTAGGCAACAAAAAGAAAGAAAGGCATCCAAGTTAGAGAGGAAGCAATAAAACCATCTCTGTTCAGATGATGTCATCTGACATGTAGAAAGAACATGCTGGAGATTCCACAAAAATCCCATTGGGACCAACAAGTTCAGCAGTCGTAGGATTCAAAATCCACACTTGAAAATTAACCAGATGTCCATACACCAACAAGCTAAGAAGGAAATCAAGAAAACAATTCCTTTTATGACAGCATCAAAAAGAATAAAATACTTACTAAAAATCATTAAGGAGCCGAAAGACTTGTACACTGAAAACCATATTGAAAGAAATTAAAGAAGACACAAATAAATGGAAAAGACATCCCGTGTTTATAGGTTGGAAGACATAATATTAAGAGGGCATTTCGAACCAAAGTGAGGTACAGCTTTAAATGCAATCCCTATGAAGATCTAATAGACATTTGGGGGTTTTTTGGTATAAATAGAAAACTCCACCCTAAAATCACACAGAATCTGAGGGGACACCAAATAGCTAAAACAATCCTGAAAAGGACAGGTTGGAGGTCTCATGCTTTCTGATTTCAAAGCTAGAGGAATCAACAAAGCATGGCCCTGGCATCAAGATGGGCATGTCAACCAATGCGAGGGCGAGCCCAGGAATAAACCTTGCATCTACGGGCAAATGGTTTCCAAAAAGGGTGTCAAGACCATACAGCGGGGGGAGAGCGGTCTTTTCAGGGAAATGGACGTCCACAAGGAGAAGAATGAAGCTGAGCTCTTACCTAACACTGCAAACAAATGTTAACTCAAAATGGATCAAAGACCCAAACTTAAGAGCTAAAAGGGAAGCTAAAATGCTTACAAGAAAACTGAGGGGGAAAGTGTTTTGACAGTGAATGGAGCAATGATTTCTTGTACGTAACACCAAAAGCACACGCAGCAACCACAAAAAAGCCAGACTATATAAAAATTTAAAAAACTCTGTGTACATCAAAGACACTGTCACCTGAGTGAACAGGCAATTCATGGAATAGGAGAAAACACTGCAAACCATGGATCTGATAAGGCAATAAGAACCTGAATATTTAAAGAATTCCTCTAGGGGCGCCTGGGTGGCTCAGTCGGTTAAGCCTCCGACTTTGGCTCAGGTCAGATCTTACGTTTGTGGGTTCCAGCCCCGCGTCAGGCTCTAGCACAGAGCCTGGAGCCTGCTTCCGGTTCTGTGTCTTCTTCTCTCTCAGCCCCTCCCCCTCTCATGCTCTGTCTCTCTCTGTATCAAAAATAAATAAAACATTTAAAAAAAATTTAAAAAAATAAAGAATTCCTCTATCTCAACAGTGAAAAACAAAAAACCTTGGGGCGCCTGGGTGGCTCAGTCAGTCAAGCATCCAACTTCAGCTCAGGTCATAATCTTGCGGTTCATGAGTTCGAGCCCCACATTGGGCTCTCTGCTGTCAGTACAGAACCCACTTCAGATCCTCTGTCTCCCTCTCTCCTGCCCCTCCCCCGCTCACACTCCCTCCCCCCTCAAAAATAAACATCAAAAAAAATTTTTTTTTAATGGGCAAAGGGCTGGAACAGACATTCCTCCAAAGGAGATATGTACAAACGGCCAGTAACGCACAAACAGATACTCACCACTGTCGTCACTAGGGAAATGCAAATCAAAACCAGTCTGTCATAACCCCTCGGATGCCTATTATCACAAAAACCCGCAGTGTTGGGGAGTATGAGAGGGAATGGGAAACCTGAGCGCTGCGAGTGGGAGCGTACAGCGGCGCAGCCACTATGACAAACAGGGCAGCGCCTCCTCCAACAATTTAAAACTCCCGCAGTTCCGCCTGTGGGTACGCGGCCCCAGAGAACTAAACGCAGGGACTCGTCTGTACAGATGCTTGTACATCCGTGTTCACAGCAGCTGTTGCTCACAAGAGCCAGGAGGCCGAAGCAACCAGGTGCCCATCAACACACGGACGCATAAACCCTGCGCGTCCGTCCACGCCGTGGCATGCTGCCCGACCTTCAACAGGAGGGGCGTTCTGCCACCTGCCACCACGTGGACGAGCCTGGAGGACGCTGTGCGCAGTGACATAAGCCTGTCACAGGCGGACAAACGCTGTATGATTCCGCTTACATGAAGCCCCGAGGTGGTCAAATTCAGAGAGACAGAAAGCAGAGTGGTAGACTCCAGGGCTGGGGATGGAGGGGACACGAGTCCGTGTTTAACGGGGACGGAGGCTCAGTTTGGGAAGACGGACAGGTTCTGGTGATGTACGGAGGCTGTGGCTGCCAAGCAGTGCGACTGTATCTGTGTGCTCAAAAATGGCTAAAATGGTGAGGTCCGTGTCATGGACACCTCACCACTTCCCACGATTTTTTAAAACTTGGAAAAAAAAATAAACAGACCACAGGTGATCAAAAGAATCAGATGAAAATGGATATTATCCAGACCAGGAAATTACTTGAGGACCAAGACAATAAGCAGCATTACGATCTAATAAAGAAGTCTGAAACAGCAGGGACAGAGCAGAGATGAAAACTAAATTAGCAACCCAGAGAAGATGCTTCTGGCAGTCTCAGTGAGGGCAGAGGAAAAAGGTAATTATTAAAGTGAAGGAAATGACAGCACACAAGGAAAATGGTCGTTGATGAGCCAAGAGAAGAAAAAATAACAAATGTAACAGAACGCAGGACGAGGTCCCTGCATTAGGAAAGAACGGAGACCACGTATACACAGGCCGGGAAACTTTCGGATACAGGGTGCTGAGATGAGGAGGAGCAAACCTCTAGGCACCAGGCAGGAAAACGAATCAAGGCAATGGGACAGGCGTGAAGGAGGAGAAGGAAAGCCGGCTGGGCACTCGCCCGAGTGGCACGTGGGGTCAGAATAGGACACTGGTGACGAAGTTCGGAGGGAAGCACTGTGGCCCCAGCAATGGGCGATCCCTCCCGGGCCCACCGACCCACCCTGTGTGTAAGCAGAGACCTCTAGGGGATGCTCAGTTTGGGAACACTGACAGGATTCCGAACCTTTGTCTTTAAAACCGAAGCGTTTAGGGATTCAAGGGAAGTCCCCGTGGGGAAGTTTTCCCTGTGGGGGGACCATCTGTTTACACTGTCGACCAGGGGCTCGGGGAGGACTCAGACGGCCCTAACACAGTGATGCGCCTACAGACGCCTGGCAGCTTGCGGCAGGGACCAGCAAGCCTTGTCTGTAAAGAGCCAACTAGTAACGATCATAGACCCCAACTACTCGGTGATGACCTCGCAGCTCCGGCCCCGACAGACCACGTGGAAACAAACAGGCGTGGCCGTGTCCCGGCGGCTGTGCTTTAGAGGATTTCATGCCACCCGTGATGGAACTCATACACTCAGGCACCTCAAGCGCAGGACCTAGAATGTCGTCTCTTTCTTGGGGGGACTGAGATACAGTCTGAGCCCAAAGGTGAGGCTGATGGTCACCAGACTAAATATCTTAGTTAAAATAACGAGTCTTACTGGCTTCTCTATCTGCACTGGGCTGACTTAGTGATTCGTCCTCTGTGAACAGAAGATGTCCCCTCCCAGGAGCTGGCTAACGCAGTAAGCTAGGGAAGACCAGAGAACTCACATTTAAACTCTATCGAACGGAGTTAACTGTTATGTATCCGGTTTCGAGGAGGGTAGAGAATTTCCAAAGATGACATTTCTCTTTTCCTTCCTCTGCCTTCCATTCTGAATCCTCTCTCCTAACGATCCATTTCTGTAATTGGGGAGTAACATTCTGGAAGCTACACCTCTCAGTGAATTTTTACTGTGCCTTGTATTGAAGCAGAGAATTCCTTTTATTTGTGAAAATAACTTTTGCCCAATTCTGATGGCTGGAGGATGTGGCAGGTTAGAATGTGGTTTGAGTAACGGAAGCTGCATTATCACTAGAAGCAGATAAAGATTAGAAAGCTTCCGTTCAGTTTCATAGCCAAGGGAAAGAGCGAGAATTCTAAACATTTTTGCAAGCAATCTGCAAAACGTATGGATTAAAGGCCAACTACACTGCAGCTGTGTTCACGGAGAAATAAGGAACTCTTTGTCAAGGCCCAGCGGCTCAGCCTCCGTCCGCCCTGGGACACGACGTTTGCACGTCTTGTCTGCACATTCGCTGCGTCTGCTCTCAGGCTTCCAAAGAAAGCGAAGAGGTCAGAAGCAGCTACCGGATGAACGAGAAAGACCTCACCTGGATCCACGCCTGCTGCTTAACGTCGCCTTTGTGGGTTTTACCTTCGTAACCTTTGCCGCCATACTTCTGTTCCTCGCTGATGCACTTCACGTGGGTTTTGTAGTCGTCACCCCTTCAAAGAGATAGAAAGTTCCACCGTCAGATGGACTCTCCACCGGGAGGCTCCGTCTGATGCTCGCGGGCTGCCCCTACCCTCTGCCTCCACAGTTCTACTGCTTACAACCTCCTGGGCAGGCGCATCGTCCTTCCCCACTCTGTTCCATGCAGAGCCCACCGCCAAACCTTCCACCCGCTTTTCCGTACAAATGTCTTAAACCAAACTGACAGGCACTACTTTTTTCTGTCGTAAGTGACTATACACAGAATATAAAAAATAAAAATAATTCTCTGCAGTAGGGTGGCTTTATTTTAAATGACAAAATCTGTATGATTTCCTGGTTCACAATAGGCAATCGACAATTAGCCATCCAGTAAGTTAAAGGCCAGAGTAAAATGGTGCTGTCTTGTCACTCAACAGTTCTAGATCTCCGAGTCTCAGAAAACAAGGAAACTCGATTCTGTCTCCTACAATCATTGGAAGGTCTGCAGGACCCGCGGGGAGATGTTTGAGACCTGGTTGGGGGCAAAGTCTCTCAATGAGAAAAACCCAGTTTTCACTTGTGTTATTGATCAGGCTTCCTCCTACGATTAGGTATGAACAAAGGCTTTAGCAGTTTTCAGAAAAAAATTTTTTGGAAAAAAAAAAAGCACTACTTTCTAGAATGAAATCAAAACGAACTGTTGGCAACTATCACCCAAATACCACAGAGGCCACTGAGGCAGAGCTCCCAAAAGCCACCTTTGCACCTAAGCCCTGGGAAGAGGTGAGCCATCTGCAAACAGTGACACCCCCCCCCCCAGAGAGGAGGAAAGCAGTGAAAAATGTCGTGCCGTCACCCCCGCATCCTCCCCTGTCCAGAGACCCCTCAGCAGAAGCACTGGACGTACCCAGGGGCCAGGGGCTCACTTCTACTGTCACCTACGAGTCGTGTGGGGTCGGGAGGGAACCCCGTCTCTCCTCCCTGCCCCCCACAACTCAGCTTCTGGTTTGTTAAGCCAGCTCTTCAACGTGGCCGGCTGCCGTGCCCCTGGAGCCTCACCCTGGGTGGTCACCTCTCAGGGCCTGGTAACGCTGAGTGCCACCGACGGCCACGCGCTCCTGACATCTGCGGCCCCCTTCCCCTCTGTCCTTAGAAAGCGAATAGGTTGCGGAGCCCTTTTAACTTTTTTCTTCATTTCTTTCCTCAAAGGTGCCTCCGCTTTTTTTTTTGTTTAAAGACTCCACGGGGCCCAGTGCTTCCCAAACGGGTCTGGACCTTCACCACGATCTACAGGAATCAGGCAGAACTTACCAGAAATCTTTACCGCAGTCAATACAAGACAGGCACTCACAGTTTCTGCAAACAGTCACGTGCTTTTCCACTTGCACTTTCTTCACAGATTCGCCACATGCATTGCATGTAAAAAAGACCATTTTTCGCTAAATGGTTAGGTATTCTCTATCCAAGACAGTTTAAAATCTTGTCCTAAGAGAACATGAAAAGAAAGGAAAAAATAATTTTATCACTGTAGTCTGAAACACTTATTCCGAGTAAACAACCCTACAGCTCGCTTTTCAACCACAATATCACATGAAAATAGCAACAAAGAACAGAATCATGGTTGGTTAGCAATCCACATAAAACTCGAAGTGATGTCATAATTAACAGCGGTAATGGCCACTATCTGTTAAGCCCGGTTACCTTCTGGTGTGCCAGGCCTGTTCTGACAGCTTCACGCACAGTAATTTATTTAATCCTCACAGCAACCCGGAGGGAAGGCCTGTTACTGTGTACAATTTATACCAGGTATGGAAACACAGAGAGATTAAGTAACTTGTCTAAGGCCACACAGCAGCAGACCAGGATTTAAATTTGGCAGGCTGGCTCTAGGGAGGAAGAGTTTGGGGGGCACTAAGCAAAATGTCTTACTTTCCCCAATAATGTTAAGCTGGCTTGCCCTCCATCCCCGTGCCTTTACATGTGAACTGGAAATTATTTCAGATTCCCAAAAATAACAAGAACATAGTGAGGAGGGAAATCACGAAGGTTTAGAAGAGGGAGAAGGGGCCTAAACATCTCTGAGAGCACAGAAAGCACTCATACAGGCATTACGATGTATCCAGATGTTAAATATAAGGATACGCCCCTCAGTCTTAGTGGACAGGGAGCAGGGGAGGGACGGGCCTCCTTCACAGGGCTTCTTGTTGGATCATAAACAAGTGGAACCCTAGGGGCGCCTGGGTGGCTCGGCTGATTAAGCACTGGACTTCGGCTCAGGTCGTGATGTCACAGTTCTGGGTTCGAGCCCCGTGTGGGCTCTGTGCTGACAGCTCAGAGCCTGGAGCCTGCTTTGGATTCTGTGTCTCCCTCTCTCTCTCTCTGCCCCTCCCTCGCTTGTCCTCTCTCTCAAAAATAAATAAACATTAAAAAAAAAGTGGAACCATATATCAGGGGGGTCCCAAGCACTGCTCCAAAATGTCCTACGTCTGTGCAAACACGTAACTACCATTTACAGATTTCAGAGAGAGGCTACCGTGCTCAACAAAACACAAATTCATCTGAAAGTGTTACAGGAGGCACAGTAACTTTCCACGGCTACATAGTTTCTTCATCACTCAATGTTCAGAGCGTTGTCATTTTTGGTTATAAATGTTTCACGGCAAAAATACTGACAGCTATCTGACCCAGACCTTCCTCCTCCTTACAAAGGCGAAGGTCACAGTCAAGTAAGCCCGTGCACTTTGACTCATCCAGAAATCCTTAAGCACAGACGAGCAGTTGGGCTCCCAGAGAATTCCCATGCACACAGTCACTCTCCCCTCCACTCCCGTGGTCTGGGTCACTGCCCGAGAGGTCACACATGAGGAAGTCCAGGGTAATTCCGTTCCATTCGGCCCTGAATGGAAATGTACATCCTGGCTGCACCCCCGGCGTTTACAAAGGCCCAGCCGGCTCTCGGGGAAGGCACCGTCTGACATCAGCCCTGCCTGACACACTACAGACGCACACAGGTCCCCTCCTCAGCTTGCCCTCAGTGTGGCTTGGCAAGGGAGTGCACGTGGTCCACCACCGCCCAGCACTGGGTCCGGAGGAGAGCAACCGCGGTGGTGGTGGTTCTGGGGTGTGCAATGACCGTGCCCATCTTCCCCTCTGGTCACCTCCAGATGCGTCCACTGGTCACCAGTCCTGGGGAGCTGACATCACGTGCACTATGACCCAACTCCCTCCAAGCTTGGCATTCTGCACATAGCAGATGGAGGCTCAAACAATGACGGGCAAGTGACCGGCTGCCCTGCCCCCCACGGGGGGACAAAGGCTGGAACCAGAACCAACGCACTGCTCAGCCGTCTGCGGGGGCACCTTTGTGTAAGAACAAGAGCGACTTGCTAATCAGCCACCAAAAAACGACGGCCACTGTACCCACAACGAGCAAGCAGCCGCATCACACCAAATGACTGGCGGAGAACTTGAAAAGTACTTTCACCGTGAAAACCAACTAAACCTATGGCCTAGAGCTTTCCGACCTCCATCGAAGAGGTCTGTCCTGTTTCTCGTTCGGGGGGGGGGGGGGGGGGAGGGGGACGGGGGGGGGGTCGGGAAGCTTTGAGATCCAACTGGGAGGCTCGGTCTGTCAGCGACGGCCAGGAACTAAGGGCCTGGGAACAAAACGTATCGATTTAAAGAAGCCAGTGGCGCTGACCAAAAAGGTGCCAGGAATATCTGTGCAAAAAAAACACGTCACCCCCCCTGGGGGTTAGCCATGCATGCTGTAAACATCAATTCAGGAGAGGATTCGAACTCGGTCACGTGTCTCTTGGAAAACTACCCCTTCAACCATCTTCACTGGGCCTTTTGTGGCAAATGTCCACGTTTAGAGAAAATAAAATTTTTTTTTTTTTAAAAAGTAGAATAGAACCCAGTGTCTCAGTGCCTCAGGATTTTTAGAGCATTGCTGCTTTTTTTCGCTCCTCTAAAATGGGGCCGGTGTGGTCACCTGCTTATTAATGAGATAAGGCTCATAAGGAGCTTACCCTCCCTTATTTAGACCCCGGGGACACCCCAGCACCAGCCAGGAGTCACCTTGACTACGCTTCATGTCTGAACACCTTTCCCGCATGCGGTGAACACTTGGTGGGGGGGGGGGGTGCAGAGAACAGCAAGTTCCAGGCGTCCCAAGTCTCGTGCCCGCTTAGCGATCCCAACAGCAGAAAAGTGCTACGAAGTTAACAAAAAGATGCCTTCTGAAAACCCCGGCCCTCTGCCTAAGAGAGCGCTCACTGCCTGACGCAAAACATTAATTTTGGATTTCACAAAGCTGAAAGAAGTCTAACTAAACTTTCAAATGATGTTTTTGGTTAAGATTGAAACATCTGTACTTCGGAAACTTGGAAAGTTGAAGACAAGCCGCATTAAGACTTTTAGGACACCCTGTATGCAGGGCTCGGCTTTAATGTACTTCAACGCTTAGCCCAAGTCAGCCCCAAGCGTAAGGAGACAGTGTGCTTTATGGGGCTGGACCTAAAGAAGAGACCCCTTTCCCTTGCCTCGGTCCCCTGCTCGCTGTGCCCAAGGGCAGGTCCCAGTGTAGAGATTCTCGGCGCTCTCCCTTCTAGAGATGTGGACACACGAAGACGAAGCAGTGTTCGTGGGCTGACTGAGAGCATGCTCGGGTCTCACCCAGGTAAGTCACTGTCATTCATCCCAGCAGACCTGGGGTCAGTGCCAAGTGTGCACCGGCATCCACGAACACCTGGCTGCCTTCCCCAAGGGGGCCAGCCCTGGGTGGGCTGCTGGCCGGCTCTTCCGCTCTCTGGTCGATTTACTGAGCTCTCAGCACATGCCAGAACCCAAGAGAAAGATGATGAGTTACACAGGATGATCATTAGCTCACCACAAAGCCATCTCACATTTACAGCCACAACTGTACCCAACACCTCCAGAACAGGAATGATCACACCACCGCCCCAACATCTGTGTCAGAAAACTGAGGCTCAGGGAGCTTAAGGGATCAGGCTGGAGACACAGGAAGCGGCAGAGATGGCCCGAGACAAGCCCAGGACAAAGCTGCTGTCCTGCCTATCTTGCCTCATCAATGTCTTTGGCCATTTGCTTGGCCATTACTCAGGACGTGGGATCTTGAGACCCTCATCCAAAAAGAAAAAAAAAAGGCTCCACAAATGACCTCCCATTCTATACCATAAGGACGGACTCCCAGATCTTCACGCACTGGGCAAGGGTACCACCCGGGTCGCAGCCGACGAGGGAAGGTGCTGGAGACTGATGCCGCGTGGAGGGGTAGGAGGCAGCAGACAATACGGGCACACAGACTTGTGTGGGACTCGGGGCACCTCGGGCTCCCTTATCAGGATGGTGGCCACATTCTGCTGAATGTTCTGTAGACTCAAGGCCAGAGATCTGAACTAGAGGCTGCACTAGTTCAGAAAAATGAACTCACTGACAAGTGACCTCAAGGTTTCCTAACTTCCTAGATTTTGTTCATCTATAAAATGGGCCTCATATCTGTCTTAGAGCGTTGTGTGAAAAGAGAAAAGATTCATTCTTACCCAATGGCAGAAAGAATTTCCTGTGACCTATTAATTTGCCCATCAATGCTATTACACCCAGTCCCCTCCTAAACCCATGTCTCTTTAAACATGACCTTCAATGCACCCATCTACATAAGTTCAGTCATCTCCTCTGGCTCCCCACTCCATGGGTGCCTAGTCTACCACCCTGTTCTCTGATACAATGACCTCACCTTTAGTTCTGGAATTGGGATTTGAGGTCCTTTTTGTAAACCTTCCTCCCTCTACATTCTTATATTGCTTATTTTTACAAAAGCTACACTCACTATTTAGGTCTCTCACAGACCTAAACCCCATCACCACTGGACACAGCCCACCTGGGAGCAACCACCAGCACAGTTCCCAGTGAGACTCTGTGACCTCAAACATCACTGTCCCCTCTGAACTTCAAGTCCCCCAGTCTGTGAAACAAGGCTCCAGGAGCCCCTTCTAGGGGTAGAATTCCAAGAAACCAAGGGCATGGTGTACAGGAAGGATGGAGGCGTGCACACGGTCTACCACCTTGCCTGGACCCCGGAACGTGGGCTGATGAGGGTCCCCATGAGCATCCACTCTATGAGGCAGGTACACCTACTTCCACTTAACAGATGAGCAAACGGAGGCTGGGAGAAGATGAGCCGTGTCTCTACGTCCCCACACACCACCTCACCAGCATCCCTTCACTGGCCTGACATCTGTGGAAGCTACCACGTGTCAGGTAAGATGCTAGGAGCTGGGGGACTGGGGCTGGGGGGAGGATGTGTGCAGGTCTACAGGTCTAAGTCCCAAGTGGGCCCTCTGCAGGAAAGTCAGCCTTGCAAGCACGCCCCACCTCATTTCCCCATCTCCCAGGGTTGGTGCTGCAGAAATCCTGGCATTAACTGGCCAAGCCCCGGCATAGGCAGTTAACAGGATTGTGCTCATGCAATCCTTGCAACGGTACTGAGTTTGATTCTCTACTATTTCTTTTTGATAGATCAAGACACGAAGGCACAAAACGATTAAGTAACTTGCAGGAGATCACACATCCCGTTAGTGGCAAACCTGGACCCCAGGGTAGTTACCGCGACCCTAACTCGGTGCTCTCAACCGCTGAGCCCTAAGGCCTCCTCCTTAGGGACCCAGCTCCCCGGGGCTTGGGGGAAGACAACAGGCTTGTCCCGGACATGCACCAACGCAGAAGCCGGATCCTGTGTGACCAAGCGTCTTGGTTTGCCCTGGGCAGAAGCCTTGTCTGGTTTAGAACCGAGAAGCTTCGGTTTTCCCAAGTCCAGGACCCCATCGGCGACCCCAGAGTATGCACGAGATTTGAATGGACTGCCTCCTCCTTCCGTGGGTCAGACCAAGGAGGGGCTCTCATGGTGGAAAACGCCGCCCGCCCGCTCCCCCTCGGAGCCCCAGCGCCCCGGGCCGCCACCCCTCACCTCTCAGCCCGGGCCCGCCAACGGTTTCAACCGGCCGCGAGGAGCACGTGGAAACGCAGCCGCCGGGCCAGCGTCGCGGCCGCCTCCCTCCGGGGCTTCCAGGCGCAGAAACCGCTTCGCGGCCGCCCGGCGCGCCTGCGCGCTGCGACCACACTCCCGGCGGAAGTGACGCCCCCGGAAGCCGGAGGCAGATCCGGCCGGCCAAGGGGGCGTTGTCCGGAAGGTTCCGTGGCCCGCGGGGCCCGGCGAGCGGCGCTGAGGGCCGCGGCGGCGGCGGCCGGAGAAGAGGCGGGAGCCGGGCAGGACGCGGCCTCGGAAGGTAGGTGGTCGCCGCGCCGGGAGGCCGGCCTCGCGAGGGCGTGGGTGCCCGGCGCGGTGGGAGCGGGCCCGGCCCGGAGCCGCCGCCGCCGCCGGCCCCGCGAGGGTCGCGCGGAAGATCTCTCGATCCCAGAGGCGCGGCGCCTGCGCCCTCCCCCCGTGCCGCCGCTTCGGCCCCCGTGCGTGCTCCTTGTCCCCATCGGTCGCCCTGTAGTCGCGGGCAGGGCTGAGCGCCGCGGAGCGCCTAGCCCCGCGCGGCCTCGTTTTCACGCGGGGTGCACGCGCGTGACAAGGGCGCGGAGACTCCCTCCCCGGTCCGGCCCGGGAGTCGGGGGACGCTCCGCGCAGTGTCCGCCGATTAGTCCTTCAGCCGTTCCTCTCGGCCCCCGGCCGGGGCTGGCAGACAGGGCTGGTCACGGAGTGCGCGCTGCTTAACCGAGTGGCTTCGGGGTGAATGGGGTGTGTACACGGTCTTGGGAACTACCGTCACCCGGCGAGGAGCGGAGAGGGTGATAAGGAGGGTTCCCCTCCGGAGGGCAGCGGCGTCGGGCAGGAGTGGAGAGTGCATCCGTTTGCTAGGCCCGCCTGAAGTCCAAGATCAAGGCGTCCGCGGGATTGTTTCTTCCGGGGCTGCAGCACCTGGCCCGCAGACACCCACGGTTTTGCCGTGTTTTCACGTGGACCTTTCTTCTGTGCAGGAGCAGCCCTGGTGTCTCTCCTCGTGTCCAGATTTCCTCCTCTTAGGGGGACAGCAGTCCGATTGGATTAGGGCCCACCAGGATGGTTTCCCCTAATTATCTCGTTAAAGACCCCGTCTCAAACCCGCAAATATTCTGAGGTCCTAGAGCTTAGGGTTCCAACATAGAGGTTTTGAGGGGGAACACCATTCAGCCCTGAACAGAAGGCTTTCACCGGAATGGACAAGGAAGGAAACATTTACCGCCAGAGTGTCAAAATGGCCTTGAGGTCTCCAAGCAGGGTGGCTGAGGCGTTTCTGTGTGCAGGGCCGGTGCGAGCGTGTCTCCTTTGTGTTTGTGCCCCCGGGGAGCCCTCCTCAGTCTCTCCTGGTAATTAGAGTTTTCTGGTGTCAACATGAATGTCTCTTCCCCGAGGGTGTTCTCCCTGACCCTCCTTCTTCAGATCAATCTGCTCGTCCCCCATTCGGCATCTCCAGGACCATGCCATTCCTGTGTCTTCTCTATCCAGGGCACGGGGGTGCAGGAGCACCTGGCACGGGGGCCCTTAGAATGATCGCTGACAAAATCCAAAGGCAGACCAATGAGTGGTGGTGACGCAAGAAAGGAGTGTATTTCAGGGAGGCCACCGCGGGCAGGACAGTGGACTGGTGACTCGAGACCAGTGCCTCCAGGTTCATATAAGGACGATGTGGGACAGAGGTTGGCGGATGCGTGCAGGTGGGCAGTGAAGGTCGGATCGATCGTCGGATTTGGGCCACTGGCACGGGTCCTCCAGGCTCAGGGCAGCCCTGCTGGCTTGAGAGCGCAGTTTCGGTTCCCAGCAGGGACGTGCTTTGCCCAAGTTAAGAAACAAGCTGGAGAGAAAAACCTAATCAGTTGGAAAGTACAGACTAAAGTCAGGCTGGAGGGATTTGCGGTCCTTGTTTGTGAAGGTGGCCTCATGGTGTGAGTTGTTCACCATCGTGCCCTCACTGGGGGGCATGTAGTGACACTGTAAAGTTAAGTGAGTGATGTGAAAACCGAGACACAGCCTGTGGAGGGCAGGGGACAGAACTCACGCAGGGAACCAGCATTTCTTCCTCATGACATCTTGCACATGTTGGGCGCACAAGGTCAGTTCAACTGGAGCGTCGTGGGGTCCATCACTATAGAGCTGAGACATCCAGGCTTGCTTGCTTGAAGCCATTGCTAGTGTCATGGGTGGGTTGGGGGGTATTAGGAATAAACCATTTGAAAACCAAAAACCGGGGTGCCTGGGTGGCTCAGTCGGTTGAGCGTCCGACTTCGTCTCAGGGCAGGCTCTGTGCTGACAGCTCAGAGCTTGGATCCTGCGTGTCCCCCTCTCTCTTCCCCTCCCCCACTTGTGTACCATCTGTCTCTGTCTTTCAAAAATAAATAAATGTAAAAACATAAAAAAAAGAAAGCCATGATGACCACAGACGAAGGTTGGACCGCTCTAAGGCAAGCCGGTGCTGAGGGGTGTTGGACCGCTGGAGGAGTAATCCATGCATGGCCCCAGGAAACACACTTCTGCCAATTCTAGGTGTCAGACCAGTAGGGAAAGGGTCTCACGGAACAGAAGGGCCCTGCTCCAGGAGCCCTGTCCGCAGGATAGAATTCCGTTTGGGCTCTCAATTCCCTTTAGAAGCACTTTTCACATGTAAGCTGGTGTGTGTGTGTGCATGCATGTGTGTTCTCTTTGCCCATATTTTCCCCCGTGTTCCCAAATTTCCCGTTGATGTCGGTCCATCTTTCCACCATCACATTTTGGTATAGATTTGTAGCATTTAAAACAGGAAGATATTTTAGGAATTCTTTAACCCAGGGGGGGAACATCTCCATGTTTACATACGAAAAATGAGGCTCAGAGTCTACAGCCATTGAGAAGCTATGTGTTGAGCCTCCTGCGTTCAGGGCGCGCCTCTAGGAAAGAGATACCCTGGTCTCTAAGACAGACGCAGTCTGTGTCTTTACCACAGAAGATTTTTGTTCCCAGTCACAGAACGAGCAGCTGCAGAGATGGAGATCCGCCTGGCCTCCTCCAGTCACAGCAGACGCTAGGCTCGCCTGGGTGATCAACTGACTTGACCCAGGGAAGGCCTTTCATCTGCTGAGCAAGCGTGTAACTCAGAGTGGTGGTTAAGCTTGTGGCTTTGGAGTCACTCCCTGGGTTTGAATCCTGACTCCGCCCCTTATTGTCTACTATTTACTAGCTGTGTCTTCTCTGTGCCTGGTCAGGTAGTCTTTTGCATTGCACCAAACTACCCCGAACACGTGGTGACTTAAAAACTTATTTTCTGTCACGGTTTTGTGCGCCAGGAATTCAAGCAGAGCTCCCCTGGGCGGGTCTTCAGCCCCACGTGATAGTCCCCTGGAGGCGTAGGCTGGTCTCCAGAGTTAGGTGCGGCTCCGCTCTCTGGGGGCTGGAAGGTTGGGCTCAGCTGAGTCCTCCGGTTCCACGTGTGCTCCAATTGGGCGCCTTACAGCCGACTCAGGCCTCCAGAGTCACTGTTCCAGGAGACAGACGGAGGCAGCTGTCAGGCCCACAAATGAGCAGGGCGTTACACCCTCACTCTTCCCTGCTCAGATTCAAGGCAGGAGAGACTGAGATCCCAACTCCCCTTGGGAGGGATGTCAGAGTTGTAGCCGGCTTTAATCGTCCATGTGACTCCTCATCCTCACCTATAAAATAAGAGTGGTAGTTACCTTATGATTATCGCGAGAATTAAATGAGACGAACTGAGTCTGAGATGAGCATGGGAATTGAAAGAATACGTGTAAAGGGCTTAGAAATAGTGCCTGGCGTGTTAGAAGCATTTGTAAATATGTGGCATTTATTATGACTGTTCTTAGGTACACGATACATCCTTATTTACACGTGTCGTCCTTAAGACACATGAGGAATAGAAGGTGTAAGTTCTTTTTCCAGAGCTCTCTCTAATCTCGTGGGGGAGGCTCAGAATCGACATCATGAAGCCATTGGAGGACTATACTGAGTAGTGTGGAATAGTTATGATTTTCATAGTCAGTGTAAATTGTGGAACAGTTTATAACTGTGTGGGTTACTTCTGTATAGCTGGAAAATGTCTATAGATTGAGAATATTTACGACATTTTAACGTTAAAGTCTATAGAGGAAGGTTTTGTTTTGTATTTTTAATGTCCTTTTTCTCATGGGATGTAGCATAGCATAAGAGCTTGGGCCCCAGGGTTAGGAACCAGGCTCTAAATCCTGGCTTTGGAACATAGGATATTTAAGCTCCCCATTTCTTAATTTCCTCTCCTCTAAAAGGCCGACAATAGGGTTCTTGTAGCATTATTGCAGTTAATGGATGGAAGGTGCTTAATATAGTTTTTGGCCCATAAATAGTGAATGATGGGTAATAAGAATAAGCCAATAATCCTTTTCTGTTCAAGCAACTGATGGTGCAGGGGTAGGTAACTGAGGACTCTATCATCTAGCTCTTCAGTACCCTGGGGATTCAACACGGGACCCTGCCCCACCACCTGACATAAGGCTTCCCTGTCTGTACTCCGGGTCTGGGCAGTGATGTCCCCTCCCTGGGCTTTAGTGGTCCTCTTTATAGGTGGCATCACCTCTATTGCTAGTTTTCTCTGAATCCCACCCTGATCTCAAACCAGGAGATCATGCCAGTACCCCAAGTTTTATGCGTCAGAAACTAAGCTTTCCATGATGAAATAAGGGAATCAGAATAAGGTGTAGAGCTGAAGGTGAGTTTTAGAGATTCGAAGTGGGCGGGCGGGGGGGTCATGCAGTGGAGATGGTTAGCAGGAAGTTGGACATTTGGAACTAGTGGTCGGAGCTCGAGTTTCACATTTTGGACTTGGCTGCTTAGAGCAGATGAGGGCCAGGAGGACACGTGATTTTCAAGGGAAAGAGAAGAGGGCCCAGGGGCTGAGTCTTAAGGGACATTAACATTTGGGGGCGCTCAGAGGAGAACATGCAGCCTAGAGATGGAGCCGATCGGGGACTTCATAAGAGGAAGGGCCCTGGGAGGCAGGTGCTTCGAGATGGAGGAGGGCAGACCACACTCTACACGCTGAAGCCGAGGAGCAGCCCCTGTGGCAGGTGAGTGTCAGCACGGGGAGAATGCAGCAAGACGCAAGGTGACAAGAGTCATCAGAAAGCAGAGAGGGATGTGGAGTTGGTGTTTTGAGAGTTGGAAGAGAGAGCGCTGTGATGAGTGGATGTACCTCGAGGGAGGGTCTTGTTGTCCTGTTTCCTTTTGCTTTTTTCCAACGTGGGGCAATCTTGGTGTGTGTGCAGGAACTGGTGAGCCGCTGGGGACAGTGAAGGAGTGAAAAAGCCGAGAAGGAAGCCTCCCGGGGGAGGCAGGAGGTGGGGGCAAGGGAAGGAGGGAAGCTGACTTTGTGGAGGAGAAGGCACACTTCATCCTGGGACGCTGAAAGGACCGAGGGAGGGATGAGCGAGAAATGTGGAGTTAAGAAAAGAATTTAAAGGCACTCAGGTTATATCAAGTTATCTGTGGGCTCAACCTTCTCGGTGAAGTCCGGTGTGGACGGGCGGGCAGACGTGGTGGGAATGAAGAGAAGGGAAAGGACCTAGAAGAGGAGCTGTGGGGGTGGGGGTGGGGTCAACAAGAGATGAACAGACGTCACTAACTGTTGTTCGTCACACAGAGGTTAGCTGGCATGGGTCTTCACGGGTGAGTACCTGCTCCATGCCAGGCATAGGCGAGTAAGGCGGTGCCCTCGGAGCGCGCAGCAGAGCTGGAGGCCTGTCGTGGCACGCCGCGACAGTCTGAAAAGAGACCCGAGGCAAGGGAATGAGGAAGAAAGAGGAGACAAAGTCAGGGGACGGGAGGGAAACTCAGAGCCATTGCACCAAAAGTGTCATTCTTTATTAGCAGTTTGTAGCTTTTATACAATAACCACAGGAGCTACTGTCGAATAAGCAAAGCATAAAAATAGGCCAAGTTCCTTATTTTCCAGACTGTCCCCCTTGTGACCCTGCTTACTAAAGCATACTTCCCTATGACCTCTTGGAAGGATGAGAACTCTCAAGGCATAAGGAGGAGGAATTGTGGAAGACCCCTATTTTCAAAGGTCAGGGGCTGACCAGACCTTAGCATTTAACCACATCAGGGGCACATGTGCAGGGCGCATGAAAGAGTCCCGAGAGCTGTTGCTCTACTTGTGGGAGGGCGCTTCCCCTTGACAAGAAGGGGAACTCCCCTCTAAGGAGCTATAGCTCGACCGGTCACTCCTCCTGTGCTGCAGCTTCCCACAGAGGCCCAGCCGACGGAGCATTTGGATAAGTCGTCTTAGGGGAGCATGTGTCGGGGGCTGTACGGTCGCAGAGGAGAGACCCCAGACTTGCGAGAACACTGGGGAAGAAGGAACATGTTTCAGAACGGCAGGAGCGGCTTCCAGGAGCTGGTGACGGCTCGGCGGAGCCCTGATATCTGGAAGGCTGGAGAGGCCAGTGTGGATAAAGTGTTCCCAGGACCGGAAGTGTCAGAACCGAGGGCTTGATGGAGAGAGCGCGAGGCGGGGCCCTGTCATCTGCCTGCCCCGCCGCCAGCTGGGTGCTTACAGTGCAGAGGCATAGGCCCCACACGAGGCTGAGCAGAGCTCTCAGCCGTCCTCCAGGGGCCAGGACCTCTCACAGGCTCTCCGGGTGACCTTGATAGAGGACGTGTGGTGAATACGTAGTATGTCAGTTGCTAGTCTCGTTGGTCACGTGGGTTCTCACGATTGTCTCTGTAACCCGTGAGGTAGGACGGGGAGTGGACATGGAGAGGTCGTTGCCCAGAGTCAGGGAGGTCATGAGCAGGGGGCTGGGGCTGCAGGCTGCCCCCGGAACCCTTGTCTGGGGAGCTGCAGGCACCGAGTGAGCACCGAGGGGACAAGGCGATAGTGACGGTGGAATGACGGGGCTCTGCTCAGAAGCTTGGTTTTGGCTTTGTGGTTTGGTGACTTGTTCAACGATGCTCTGCACTGAGGATGAAAGCAAAGAGACATGGCTTTTCAGGTTTCCCCCGTCCCGCCCATGGCTGCGCACGCTGGCGCCAGGCCGACTTCATTTCTCCCTGCGGCTTCTCTGCCGTTCGGCGAGCCTCGCTGGACTGTGCCCTGGCCGGGACCCGTGCCTCACTCACCTGTGGACTCAGGTGCCTAAATGCTGTATTCGTGTAGTTGTGGATCGTGCACTTCTGTGTGTGCTTACGTTTCCTTTAGCAGAATTTAGGCTCCGTGGGGGCGAGGACTTGGTGTGTGTGTTCGTTGCTGTGGCCCCAGAACCTGGACATGGAGATGTTGAAAAGACCTGAGACCTTCCATATCTGAAATAGGGCTTCCCATCTCATGAAGAGTCTGAAACTAAGGGTCTTTAAAAGGCCTGTAAGATTCTGCATGGTCTGACCCCGTCCCCTTCTCTCTCTCACTCATACGTGTGTGCAGACACGTGCGCACGCCCATCAGGTCCCACCACTCACCTGGCTGCAGCGCTCTCGAGCTCAGCAGGTGCCTTGTGCTTTCTAGTGTGTCCGTGCAGGGCGTCTGCAGGACAGGTCTGCTGAGTAGCACCCATCAGAGATGTAGGAAGGGACCCATGAGTAGACGTGCTGCTTTGTGATGTCTTTCTATTATTGTCTGGTGTTGTTCGTTAATGTATTTTGACTTACACATTATCTCTGCAGGTCAAGTTCCTAATTTTCCTCCCCTAACTCAGTGCCCCATGTATGGGTGCTCAGCAAATACTGATTCATCTTATCCACTCAGCTTTTTTCTAATCTTCTAAGTGTTTACACACATTTTTTTGTTGAATTATTCCAGAGGAGAAGCGACAGAAGTGCATAGAGCATTATCGTGGCCACATTCTACGTTTGCCTGCCACGTACTGTGGCTCCTTAAGCAAATGGAAGGCTGAGTTCCTCCGTCACACCGGCCACGTCTCAAGTGCTCAGGGACCACCGGTGGCTCAGGGCTGCCGTATTGGACAGTGTAGATACGGAGCTTCTGCATCACCGCAGAGGCGGCCGTGGAATAGCACCGGTCTAGGCGGTGAAGACGCAACATTTTCATGGGGTTTGTTGGTTTGCTTGAAGGAGCCATGACTGAATAGCAGGTCACCCGTGGGTTGTGGTGCTCTGTGGCTCCTGGTGACATCACCGGGTCACAGTCTCCTTCGCGCTCTTCCTTGCAGGTCTCCTGGCGGTCGAGCATGGACCCGGTCGCTGCCCACAGCCGCCACCTCCTCCAGCAGCTGCATGAGCAGCGAATCCAAGGCCTGCTTTGCGACTGCATGTTGGTGGTGAAAGGGGTCTGCTTCAAGGCGCACAAGAACGTGCTGGCAGCGTTCAGTCAGTATTTCAGGTACGTGTCCTGGGCTCCGTTCCTGTGACCGCATGGAGAAGGAGCCCTCCTAGCGTGGATACGTTTTGACTAAGTTGTATTTCCTCCTCGGATTTCACCATTCTCACCTCTTGTAGCTCTTGGTGGATTTTTTGCTTTTTGTCTTTAGAGCAGCCCGAGAGGAAAAGAGCCTTTTAACTCGAAACTTTGGGGCCGATTGAAAGTATTTTGGTGCTTTGTCTTTGATTTTAATAGTTGCAGTTAACGTCAGGTTTCTCTATGTATTTCTTGTACTTTCATGATGAAAAGATTGAGGAATAGAATTGCTGGTAAGAACTTCCTTGTGATAAGAAATGGAATATTTTTTTATTAAAATATTTTAGTTTTTGTTTTTCTTTGGAATATTCTTAGAAAACAGGTTTGAACTCCATTTATTTCTTCCCATAATCATTTTTAAATTATTAGACATTATTAGAGTTAAGTGTGCTACATACATTTTCTGGTTAGCTGAGATTTATCTCTCGGTAAGCACTGAAGTTTTGGGGGGGGGGTACTTTTTTTCCCCTTAAAATGCATAGCGTTTTATCGCTCTAGGAAACGGTATATGGAGCCTGCTTTAATCTTTCCATCAAATTCACCCTCTGCTGTCATAGATGTTGTAAGTACACGTTATAATGAATGGATCAGCTCACTGAGGTAGTTCGCACCTCTGTTCCTGTGTAGCTTGGTCCCGGTCTCCACTTTCCCTGCTCCTTTTAAATTTGTACTTAGGCAGGAACAGAGCTAAAGGCTGTTTTGGGGAAGCAGGTGATTGGATTATAGAAAATGTCCACAACCTTGCAAAAGACCATTTACCTGGCCCAGCCTGATAGTTTCTAAGCAGTACACGCTTGGTCACCTGGAAATTGACGTCTATGGGTGACGCATAGAGTGCCTGGGCTTCGTGGCACCCCCTTCTCCTTAACACACAGGGTTTTCTTCTCCTCACTGCTGTCTTGTGGGCGTTTGGGTTGCAGAGAAACCTGGAACAGGTCCGATTACAAAATGAGTGTGTATCAAGTACCTAGAGTTGTCAGATTCCCTGAGGCAGAAAGTAGAATGGTGGTTAATTGTTTTGCGGGTGTGGAGTTTCAGTTTGGGAAGACGAAACATTCTGGAAATGGACAGCGGGGATGTGGCGCAGCGTGTGGTGTGCTTCATGCCTCTGGATTTACCACCGGAGCTATGTTTACGTGCAACATTTTTAGCCACTCAGAGATGAGTCAGATGGCAAGCGTTATATATATTTTGCCACAATTAAAAAAATTAAAATTAAGAAAAAGAATGAGTATCGAGGGTTGGTTTAGTATAGCTATTTTTATTTTTAGACTTTTTAAGGCACTTAGAGATGGAAATGTTTTTGTTATGTGTTTTATGGCCCGAATTACAATTTGCCAGACTAGACACAAAATGCTGAAAAATGTGTGTCCTTTAGTTTGCTATACTCTGTGTGTATGCAACTAATAATCCACATGGATAGTTATATTTTGAAAAGAACAATGAGTATGTCTCAGAATTTTACTCTGAGATCTGTCCGGCACACTAACTTAATTCATCTGAATTCCTTTATTGGACAGCCTCCCATCATTTTTTAAAGGATTTAAATACGCTTAATTTAAAAATCTTGGCATTCAGGGGCCCCAGGTGGCTCATTTGGTGGGGCACCCCCTCTTGAATTCAGCTCAAGTAAGATCCCAGGGTCATGGGATTGAGCCCCACACTCAGCGCAGAACCTGCTTAAGATTCTCTCTGCCTCTGCCCCTCTCCCCCCTTTCTAAAATAAAATAAATAGCAAAAATAAATCAATCTTAGTATTTAAGGAAGGATAGTATTTTTGAATATGAAAGTGACCTTCTTTATAAGATAAAATTACCACGCTCTAAAGAGGTATCCTTTCTTTTATCAGGAGCCTCTTTCAGAATTCTTCAGGCCAAAAAGGTGATGTTTTCCACCTGGATATTAAAAACGTCAGCGGCATCGGGCAGGTCCTGGACTTCATGTACACGTCCCGCCTGGACCTTAGCCAGGACAACATACAGGTGGTGCTGGACATAGCCCAGTGTTTGCAGGTGCCAAATGTCCTGAGTCTGTGTCACGCATTCTTAAAATCGACCGCTGTGGAGCAGCCCCCGGGCACGGCCTGTGCCAGCACCTTCCCCCTGCAGAGCGCGCTGACTGCCGGCCCCTGCGGCGCCGGAAGTGAGAACTACCCTCCTCCTCTGCTGCCAGAGTCCCCTGCGGAGGTCCAGCAGGGGAAGGCTCTGGATGAGCCCCATTCCCCCGCTCCTCCGACCGTCAGTCTTCATCACCCTGCGGGCGAGGCACCCAAACAGGCGCCCGATCCGCTAGAGGGCGGCTGCCCGGAGCTGCCTTCCAGAACGGGCTTCTACTACAAACTCAGAAGTTTCTACAGTAAGCAGTACTATAAGCGCGCTGCGTGTCCCGGTCACGAGAGGGCCAGCGAGCAGCCCGGCCTGGGCAGCGCGTCCCCGTCCCCGGACCACAGCGCCGCCGCGCACTCCCAGTGTGGCCTGGGGTCCCACCTCCTGGCCCCGACCCCGAGCGAGGCAGCCCCAGAGCCTGAGCCCCCTGCCAAACAGATGAGGCTCAAAAAGGCCGTTCACCTGAAGAAGCTGAACTTCCTCAAGTCGCAGAGGTCTGCGGAGCCCGCCCCTGCAGCCGCGCCAGGTGACGACGTGACAGAGAGACCAGAGGCCGTCCGTGCCGATGCCCCGGACACGGCTGGCGGCCGTGGCGCTGGAGAAAGAGGAAGCGAGGAGCTCGTCGGTGCCGAGCGCTTTGAGCACATGAGTGAGGCGGAGAGGCCCGGAGACCCCGAGGTCCCGGGAGGACCGTCCCCGGCGCTCCAGTCACAGCGGCAGTACGCGTGCGAGCTGTGCGGGAAGGCCTTCAAGCACCCCAGCAACCTGGAGCTCCACAGACGGTCTCACACAGGTACACTGACGCAGTGCCCGGCGCTGCTGCCCGCTCCCGCCTGCGCGAGGGGCTTGGCTGCTGCTCGGTGGCGCCGCTGATTACCCCCCAGAAAACCAGGCCCGTAGCTGCTCTTCACCGGACGCTCTTGGGGCTCCCTCTTAGAGCACCGGCTCACAGCTCGGGGGCTCTCGTAGGGCCGGTTTAAAATGACGTGCACTTCTTACGCTCAGTCACGGACTCGGGTCACACGCTGTCCATCCTTGAAGAGGCGTAGCAGATTGTCTTGACGCACCGAACATTCCAAATGCGCCCTAAAATGGCTGAGCTGCATTTGCTCTTTAGAATTAGACGAACTTTACTTTTTTAAAGCGTGATGTAGGTTCATCCAGACCAAAATAACAGAGGGAAATAGTAAAAGGTCTCTGGGAAGCCACATTAATGTCAGATTTTTTTAAATTGTGGTTTGGAAGGAAGAGGTAAACTTTTGAATAAGGGTCGGCTTTCACCATTTGATGTTTTCCAAGTGATAATTCTTCCATGTTGAATATTGAATTTTTTGAGGCTTAGTACCTTAATTCATACCTTGTACTTTTCCCCAAAAGTTTATTTTTTCCAGATGCCCGTTTAAAAGTGTCATGTAGTACATAATGGCTTATGTTATACGATCCTTCTGTCACCTCCTTCCTGTGGTTAAACTTGGTGCCTCTACCACACGTAAAGCAATGACAGCACCCTTCTCAGCCCGAGAAGCAGCATGGTGATGGGCGCATGCGGCGTATCTGCTCTTAAAGTGTGTCATTGCGGTTCTCCACGTGCCCTTCTGTTACCGCTCTATTTGCCCCTGTGCCTCGCTGTTGGCTACCTCGTTTCATCAGGAGACTTCGTATATATGGCAGCCCTCCTCAGTGTTCGTGTATCTGACCAGAGCATGCTTTCGTTGGGAGCAGCAGTCCAGAATTATTTTACAGGAAGGGAGGGTTGTTGACTCAGTATTGCCCTGAAAAAGCTTGCCTTAGGTCATTGTGTGTGCTTAAGTTTCCTACAGCCTAATGATCCTCATGGTTTTTTATTTGAGAATATACCTGTTTAGCTTTGAAGGGAACAAATTACATTGTTTGTTCCGAAGGGACATCTTCGGGTGCAGGTAGTCCCGCAGCCAGAGCACAGGTGTCTCCTGGGGCGGAAGTTGGGAAGGCGGCAGTTCTCCGGGTACGATCCGGGAACCCTTCTGGGAGGTCTTTCCATCGGAGTCTGTGGTGTTATTGGCCCTCTCCTTTCCTGCTCCCATGAGTCCGCTAAAGGCTGCCGCCACTCCGATGGCCAGTGAGATGTCTAGTGTGCATTCTAGAAGTCAGTGTTTTCATTTCTGCTAACAGGCTGTGCCTCCAGACACAGCCTGTGTGAACCAGAGCTCTTTCAGGTCCCCAGTTACTCGGAGTGTGAAGGGTCCTGAGAGCAGAAAGGGGCCACGGGTGTAAGGTGATTGGCCCTGGTCACTTGTGAGGCTTAGCAACTGGTGACCGCTTTTTTCACAGTGTTGTAACTCATACTGGGGGCTTTCACTTCACATTACGTAGCTTCCCCGTAATTAACAGACATAAACGTAGTCACCAAATACAGGATTCGTGTGATCGTAATTACTCGGGGCCAGAACTTCCGCCTTGTCCTTGACAAAGCCGTTGAACAGTTTTAGGAAACCGTTCAACACGAAAATATCCTGGCAGGAGCTCAGAGAGCTAGCAAGCTGGCAGACCTTAGCAGCACAGTAAGAAGGGAAATGTTAATTTAAAAAAAAAAAAAAGAATCCTAATGAAACCACTGGATTTGAGGGGACTGGGGAAGAAGGAAGGTTCTTGGTCCTTCAGAGCATCATAGGGTTTTACAGGCCAAGGGTGGCACCCTGAAGTACGCTTTTCCCGTTCCCGCTGCTGTGGCCTCCTTGAGGTGGCGCCGCCCCCCCCTCCCCCGTCTGTTCTGTGCCAGGGCACAGCCGCCGGCAGCAGGCAGGCAGGCAGGCTCACCTCCCTGCTGAAATGGCCTTTTCCCCAGTTAGCACGTGTCGGCCACCGAAGCCAGTGGGGAGGGGCTCTTCCTTGGCACGCTTAACCCCCCCCCAGGTGCACACCCCATGGGGTGCGGACAAGGCTCCCTCACTGTGTCAGAATCTGGTGGGAAAAGAGTCAGGCCGGAGGGCAGGGCAGCAAGCCGGCGCTGCCGTCCAGGGGGCAAACGGGCAGTCAGGAGGATGTGGGGACTCTGCCCGCGGCCGCACTAGAAGGTACTAGAAGGTACTAGAAGGCGGTGCTCTCTTCTGCGAGGGTGGCTGAGATCATTTAAACATTTTAAACAAAATTATGGTGCAAATATGCCTAATGATTTTACAAGTTGTTATTTTGTTCTGTTTCAGGTGAGAAACCTTTTGAATGTAACATTTGTGGGAAACATTTCTCGCAGGTGGGAATACTCTTATTTACTGTTAATAATTGGAAACCTGAAACCCAGTGTTTTTCTATTAGTGCCAATAAGACATACATTCGGACTTCTGAGAGAAGCCTCTGATAGTGTCTGTAACTTTGACTTCACATTGAATCAGGAGAAAGTAATTTCTAAGAAACACACATTTTTAGGTCATTAGGGGACAGACAGCATTTTTTCTAAGTGAACTCGCACCCCCCACCCCCACCCCAAGGATGGGGCCGATCTCTTTCGTAAGTGAGGTTTCTGGGAACCCGCAGTGAGCCCCTACCGGGAGGCCACACCGTGCCAGGCTGCGTCCACGACAAACGTCCCCTTCCTCCCACTGACCCATCCGTTGTTAGGATGCAGGGACCACAGCAAGCAGTTCTCGTCCTGCTTAGACCGCCTTTCAGCCGACCCCTGCTTAAGGGTCACTTGGACACACAAATTCTCTCTTCCTGCCTGTTTGCTGCTCCCTCGTAGGGCCGTGTGCCCGTCTGGGCGCCGGACGTGAAGAAACCTAGAGGTTTAACGTTAGAGACTCTGAGTGTGGACCAGTGGGGAGCCCACGTCTGCGCTAGAGGGAGATCCCTGCTGCTCCGCCACGTGCCGGGTGCTGGCGTCTGGAGGGTGAGCCGGGCTGGCTGCTCGGCCGGGCACCGGCCGTCCTGGCACTGGCTGGAGCGGTAGGCCGGTCGCAGCACGTGCAGGTCCTGTGTCCCCGGGGCCAGGACGTCGGGCTGGGCACTGACCCAGGAGCCGTCCGGGGGGGTGGGAGGAGCTGAGCTGGGCAGCAGCGCTGTCTTTCGACATGTTCCTCACTGAGCCAGCTCTCCTGTGTCCCCTTTGTCTCCCCTCCCCCCCAACCTGGGCCCTTGGGGACTTTTCATGCCCGCTGCCACCTGCCTGCAGGGATTCACCGAGTCCGGACCCCTGCCTTTGAGCCTTTAAGCCCTGCCGTCCAGAGCTCTGGCGCCCACTCCGTGTCCAGTGAGTCTTTGCAGAAGGCGGGGAGTCTCCCCAGCGGCCAGTCACTCGAGGCCTCCTGGCTTCAGTGCGGCCTTGCCGGGGCTGCCAAGCCGGGGCTGTGGCGACGACGGGCAGTGTGGACTCGGACCCGCCCCTGGCCTGCTGCTCCGTGACCTCGAGCGAGTCACCCCCCTTTGGCACATCAGCTTGGTTGTCTGTAAAACCAGGGAAGGGAGAGGACTGCGCCTGTGGGGTACACGAGTTGGTAGGAGTAAGGACTTCCTGCCCGGCGCGTAGTTTGTGCTCAGGGGGTGCCATCATCTCCGGTCCTGGTGCCGCCCTCTCTGGGCCTGCAGACCAGTCTTCCACCATTTTCACCTCCCAGCTTTGGGTTGGGACAGAGCCCGAGACCTGAGCTCCTGACTGCTGACAGCGCCCAGCACTCCCTGGCCCTTGCTTTCCTAACTCCTAAGGCAGGGATCCTACTACCTCACACGAGCGTCAGGAGGAGTAAATGAAACAACCGACACGAAAGCCCCTCGGACGTTTATAATGCGATGACAGTTTAGGGTCTGTCCTCTCCTCGCTTGGCATCCTCCCGGGACCCTTCAC
>PJEM01003177.1:0-47725 GCA_004023845.1 Helogale parvula
TATGTGCCTCTGAGCCTGCAGCATTTGCCCTCAGGAGAGCAACAGCTCCCTGCAAACATGCCTCCTCTGCTCACTTGGAGGCTACCTGTGCCCTGCAGGACTTGAGAAATTCAAAGCAGCAAAGGGAAAGCTGTTTGTTGTCTGGGTTGAGAAGAGCACCCAAGCAAGGATGTGTGGTGCAGGCGAAGTAGCAAAGCATGGGTTTGGAACTACTGGTACAAGGTCAAATCCTGGCTTGACCACTAGGCCCTGGACAGGTTATTGAACGTCTCCCCATTTCAGTCTTCTCATCTAGGAAATGTGACCAGCATCCTTGCTGCACTGTCCTGAAAAACAAATGGGATCTGCATGTAAATCATGTGGCACAGAGCATGCTGTGCAGCTAGTTAGTCTTTGTTAGTTCTTTCCTGTCTTCCTTTCAGACTTCACAGTTCTGACTTTGACCTTTGCACTAAGTTGATCCTGAATCACTGGAAAGGTGATGATCATTCTTCCCCAAACAGGTCTGTAAACTCCTCACCCTCCATCCAGGGCCTCTCAAACCCAGAGGGCTCTACGTGGGTCTTGGGCCCTGACTCATAGGGTCTTCACTTCCTCTCGGCCATTCTATGTGCATACCTTGGAAACTTCATCCTTTATTCGGATAGGCCCCACCTGGGGTTTTCCTCTGGATTTTACAATCATATATATTTTTTTTATTTGAAAGGGTCCATTTAGTTTCCTTATTGTAATACAAGAAAATACCCATGTATCAGAGCACAGGAGAATTAATTTACATACCACTCTGTTTTCAAGTTTCCTTCTTTTCCTTGTACTGAGCAGTCAAAATATCAGATAGGCTAAATTCAAAGTCTTGCTATCAAAATATTTAGAATAGTATTGCCCAAACTTCAGTCATTTTAGCTATTAGTACCACTTCATATCGATGTAAAAATCTGTATTATTTTTTATACACTCATTTTAATCTTGTTTACTTCTAGACAGTTTATTTTAAAAGGAATCTATATAAGTACTAAAATTTTTAAAGAGCAGTATTATTTACTATAAATAAAGGGTGAGTTCAAACTCTGTGTGTATTCAAACCTGTGTTCAAATTCTGACTCCACCAGTTAACACCTGTGTGTTCTTGAGAAAGTCACTTAACTTCTGAACCTTAGTTTCCTCACAGAGGTAATACTAAATATCTCATAAGCTTGTTGTGAGGATTAAATAGGAAGGCATATATGTGGTGCCTCACACAGATACTGGCATATGGTAGGTTCTTTTTTTTTTTTTTAAAGAAAAGTTGTTTTATTGTTTTCTCTTTTCCATATCCCTTCTCTCATCTCCTTATTTCAGGTTTTAGGTCCTGCTTAGAGCAGTGTCCAATGCACTGTACCACAGAATTAATGGACATAAGTGGTGAGTCAGGCAGCAGAAATAAAGGAAAATTCAGTGCCATGGAGTTCTCTTACTCTATGAGTTAATTAGTGTTGCAAGGTTTTTTCAGGGACCTCAGAAGTCATTTGTCTCTCACTGAAGCACGGACTCCTCTCAGTGTTATCTCTAATAGATGGATGTACAGCCTTTGCTTTCTCACTTATGTTGGAAAACTCACTACCTGATAAGACAGTTATGAGAAAAAGGTCTTCTTTATAATAATCCCAAATCTCCCACCACTCACTTCCCAGCCCCATATGTACCATCTTGCTGTCCCTGTCCTGTTTTCTAAAACTGGCAATACATATATATATTTTTACCCCCTCACATAGAACCCTCCAAATAAGTGAAAGCAGAGATATATCGTAAGTTTCCTTAGTAGTCTTTTCCTCAACTACATATAATCAGTGTCCTCAACTGTTCCTCATATGATGTGGTCTCTAGAACCCTAACCAGCTTGGTGGTTCTCCCACTGGCACCTGTCTCCCTCAATTTGTCAACATCCCTCTTTGCATAAACGGCTTATAGAATGAAATGTATAGTGACAAGATCACTTTCATTAATGAATCAGGGATCAAATTAGCCTGTAAAAGTTGTATTGGAGTGGCAGACTGCAATTTTTTTTTCAAATGTCATGTCAGATCACCACCTCCTGGCCCCCATCTTATTTGTATGTCAGTGTTCAGCCAATCAAAATTACTCTGAATCCTATATATGTCTTTCATTGCACTAGTCTTCTCTCCAAGCCTGTGCCACTCAAAAATTTGATAATGAGGCCTACCCAAGGATCATTAGAGCCAAGGATGGATGGGGTTCAGCAATGATGGTGGTCAACAGTATCAAATGCTGAGATGAGGTTAAGCAAATTGAAGAAAATCAGTTCCTTGTGTTTAGTGAGGAGGAAGTTACCAGTAACCTCAGAAAGTTGCTTTCTGTGTTGGGCTGCTTCCTCCATGCCTCACTCCCAGATGTTCTCATGTCTGAGGAGGCCAAGGCTACATGAAAAAGCAGCAGGAGGAGAGTGGCTGTAAATGGTAGCTGGGGTGGGGGAGAAGATATTCCCCAGGGACCACATAGTTAGGATCTACTCTGGGGGTGGAGGGGCAAAGCTAGAAACTTGTGGGCATTTGGAAAGATCCAAACACTCAGCTGAATATTCCAATTCCAGCTATTTATTCGTTTGCTATACATAAATGTATATGCATATTTATTGCAGCTTTATTCATGATTGTCCCAAGTGGAAGCAGCTAATATAGTCTTCAATAAGTGAACAGATAGACAAACTGTGGTACGTCCATACAATCAGTGATTTATTCAGTGATAAATAGAAATGAGCTATCAACCCATGAAAAGACATGGACAGACTTTAAATGCATGTTGCTTAATAAAAGAAACCAACCTCAAAAAACTACGTACATACTATATGCTTCCACCTAGATGGCATTCTGTAAAATACAAAAACACTGAGACAGTAAAAAGGTCAGTGGTTGCCAGAGGATGTGAAGAGGGATGAATAGAGGAACACAGGGGATTTTTAGGGTGGTGAAGCTTTCTGCGTGATACTGTAACTAATGGTGTATAGATGTTATAAATTTGTTAAAAGCCATAGAACTGTAGAACCTAAAGAGGGGAACTTTAAATATAAAGTGTGAGTTTTAATTAACAATATTGGTTCATTAACAAATATACCATACCAATGCAAGATCATAATAATAGAGGAAACAGTGTGCAGGGGAGAGGGTCTATGGGAATTCTCTGTACAGTCTGCTCAATTTTTCTGTAAATTTAAACCTGTTATAAAAATAAAGTCTATTAATTAAAAACATACACACACAGCACACAAGCACTGATTCCTGGTAAAGCAACTAAGTTAATGACATGACATTTTAGAGGGCTTCTACCCAGTGGGTAAGAAAATTAACATCAATTTCACAGTTGAGAGGTTCGCTTCCCTGTGTTGCATACTTTTAACCAAATGCCATACATAAGACATTGCTGTGAAACATCTCTAGTTTTTTATTTCTTCCCTCTATTTTGACATTTTCTGCATTTTTCTGGTGTACAATCACAGATTTTTATGTCAGTTCCATGGGTACATTAAAAAGTCCCATTGTTTTCTAAGGGCCAGATCAATAAAAAAAAAATAGCTTTCAGTTCCATGTTTCTGGAGGAACATTCTTAGAAATGTAGTAAGCTTCTTTTTTCTTTGAGGGGGAGATACAATGTTGACCTGCACTTAAAAGCAATTCCATATAGTTAAGCATTGGAGGTTGAATCTTTTTCTTTGAGCCAAAGTTTTACAGCCTCCATATTTATATCCTATAAGAGGGTCTCCAAAGTAAGGAGAGACACTCACTTTTACAACCTCCACTGCATGCTCCTCTCTAGTCCTGGGTTGGTTTGTTTGGTCTCCCTGGCTGCCCTGACGTATCTTATTTTTTTCACTTTCTCATGATGCAAATTCATAATCACCATTCATGCATGTTAAGAAAGAGAGAACGTATATTGTTTCTTGATTTATATTCGATCAGCTTCTGAACACAGAAACTAGGACTCAGTGACACACTTTTGCCTAGATGTCCTGTAAGGAGAAGTCAGAAAGGCAAAGGACACCAACAGTTATTTACAAGATTCTATTTTAGATCCTTGTCTGCACTTTCTCTCAAAACCAAATGGTGGCTTAAAAAACCATACCCAAACTTCAGCAATAAAATTTATTTGGATTGGAAATTACATTTTCATGTTGTAAAAGGTAGGGTAAGGAAAAATTGTCAAAAGGCTAAGTATCAGGATGTGCACATTTTAGAAAAAGAAGTACTGTTGTACCTGGGATGGACGTGGCCTTTACATGACCTGTTACTTTAGCCGTATGGGCAAGTGGGGAAGATGAGGAATGTGGTGCTGTGTAGAGCTCAGGCTAAGGACAGCAACCCCAGCTAGCAGTGAGTGAGTGGAGCTACTTCATTGTTTGCCCTGTGAAATAAGGCCCATCACTGGGGGACAGGCCCAGGGACCAATGAGGAACTGGACCACATATCAGGAAACAAGGCCAAGCCAGAGAACCACTACAGCGTCGGGAACTGAGGAACTCACAGTTCACCCCCTTGGACACTGAAGATCAGGATTATAGCAGCAAGCCCACATCCGGAGCCCTCCTCCCACTGGCCATGTGTGTAGACACTTCATAAAAAGGACTGGGCAGAGCTTTAGGAGTGGTTCCAGAGTGCCCATGGAAGCTAGTAATAACTACAGACTCTAGAGAAACACAAATGCACGTATTTTTATGCTTTACCTTTGTTTCCACCAATCTTTGTATCTAAACGGTATTTCCCACTTTTGAATAATACTTTAAAATCCACTGATGTAATTGCACCATTTGTGATTTCTACTTCTTAATTTGCCTTCATTCATTCAACAAATGCTTAGCCAGCCCTAATTGAGTATAGGACTTGGGGTGGTCCTGGGATACAAGATGAGGAAAAGCAGAGGGTACCTGCTCTGCAAAAGCCTGAAGGTAAGTCTAAGAGACCTATACCAATCTGGTAGTGTCAAGGGACCTGCCACCAAGTGATTCTCAACATAAACAGCTTCAGTTACTAATGATTAAATAACATCTTAAGAGCATGTGGTAGGTACTAATTAGGTTGTATAGGTCACAATTAAGAAAAATTTCCCCAGGCCCTCTGACTCAGGAATAGGCTCCTCTAAGAAATATTAGTTCTCCTTCGGTTCATATTGTAAGTGGTCACTGTGTCTGCATGACTATTCAGTCATGGATGGCATAGTAGAGAACTCACTCTGAGAGAAGGGTAGACAAAAGTGATACTTAACTTCTAATTTGATAATTCTATATACTAGCTATTTAGTAATGTTCACAATATAATCTTAGAATCTCAGGATTTCTGAAAGTTTATACAAAAGATGGCTTATTAGTTAACAAATAACAATACTACATAAAATCTTTCCAAGATGAATGAAATACATACAGTAGCAAGTTTAAAAAATTGATACCAATAAGCTACCAATGTCAGTGATGGCACTTCTCAGAATTCAACAAAGGAAATATATGATTCCAAACATATTGTTTCAATCTTTAGTGTTACCTGGACATTAAACTCAAATTCAAAGATTTTGATCTCTGAATTTAAAGTGGCCCATTTGCTTAAGGATATGCCCTTATGCATTCTGAGAAACTGTCGTCTCTTTCACAAAGCATCTGACATTTGCCATTTCCTTTAAACTTTAGTTAGAAGAAATAAAATGAGGTAATATTCTAAGTATAAAAGTTGCCTAAAGAGTAAAGTCCATATGCTTTTTCCTATTTGTGCAGAGGAGGGAATATAATACATAACAAAACTAACACATTTTAACAAATGGCAGCGTATTTCAAATTTAGGGAAGCATGATCTGTGAAAGCACCTTTTTATGCAAAATATTTATATAAGAGCATAAATAAAATGTGCTCTACAAAGTAAAATAAGATAGATTGAGGCATACAGAACACAGCCAATATGACTAAACTTGTTAAAAAAAAACCCAAAAAACAAAAACCACTGGATTTTTAAAGCTTCCATTTCACAACAGGGTCAAAGGAGGGGGCATTGCACATGCAAAGGCTCACTTCCCCGTGGCATCTTTGTAACTAAAAGCAACGAACATAAGACTTTTGGGAACCCTTACAATATGTACTTATCAACCTGGATTTGCAATTTTCAAGTTGGTGGTACAGAACCATCAAGGTATAATTTTGCAGCTCCCTTCACATGCCTTCTCTGGAAGATTCTAAAGGTCTACCACTACTTAGACATGTCGCTATTTAAAAGAAATTTTCCAGTCCATTTGTTAATGATGGACATTGGGTCTCTCCCATAATTTGGCTATTGTTAATAGTGCTGCTTTAAACATTGGGGTGCATGTGTTCCTGTGAATCAGCACTCCTGTATCCTTTAGATAAATTCCTAGTGGTACTATTGTGGGTTACAGGGTAGTTCTGCTTTTAATTTGAGAAACATCTACACTTTTCCAGAGCAGCTGCACCAGTTTGCATTCCCAGCAACAGTGCAAGAGGGTTCCCGTTTCTCACATCCTCACCAACATCTGTTGTTGCCTGAGTTGTTAATTTTAGCCACTCTGATCCATGTGGGGTAATATCTCAATGGTTTTGATTTGTATTTCTCTGATGATGAATGATGGTAAGCATCTTTTCATGTCTGTTGGCCATCTGCATGTCTTCTTTGGAAAAGTGTCTATCCATGCCTTCTGCCCTTTCTTTCACTGGATATTTGGTTTTGATACAATGGAATACTACTTGGCTATGAAAAAAATGAAATTTGCCATTTGCAACAATGTGATTGGAACTGGAGGGTATTATGCTGAGTGAAATAAGTTAGTCACAGAGAGACAGATGTCATATGTTTTCACTCACATGTGGAATTTGAGAATCTTAACAGAAGACCAGGGGGGAAGTGTAGGGGAATAAAAATGTTTCAAACAGAGGGAGGCAAACCATAAGAGACTCTTAAGTACAAAGAACAAACTGAGGGTTGATGGGGGGGCAGGGAAGAGGGGACAAAGGGTGATGGGCACTGAGGATGGCATTTGTTGGGATGAGCACTGAGTGTTGTATGTAAGTGATGAATCATGGAAATCTGCTCCTGAAGCCCAGAACACATTGTATATGCTAACTTGACAATATGTTAAGCTAACATGACAATAAATTATATTCAAAAAATAAAAAAATAAAGATAAATTACATAAAAAATAAACATACAATTTTACAAATGATATTAAACCTTTTATTAATAAATTCATATCCCTTTGATATTTCTTGAATAATTCTAAATACTGAAGATAAACACTAAGTGCTAATAAATTTCTAAATCTATAAAATAAGTAAACTAGCATCCTGCAGAAGAAGAACAACAAAATTTCCAGTAAGATAAGATGTCATTCTTCCTACTTTTCCACAATGTGAATAAAGGATGGCCTCTTTTGAAAAGTGCCTTAAATAGCGTTCCTCAAATCTGGTTTAAGATGGGAAATGATCTCAAATAAACCTTGTACTTGTTGACTACAGTTTTAATGTGAGGAGTTGGAATTCTTAAGAAAGACAGTATTTGTAAACCACTTCGATCTTTGCGATTCGAGGACTGAAGACAAAATATTGTATTTGTCATCATACTTGAGTTGCATTTTCACTATGCATGGCCTATTTGCATACAAACAAAAGAGATTATTTTTAAAAGAGGTTTTCTGTGTTTTTGTTTTGGTCCTTTGGGATGATTGCGGGATGACCAAGCCATTTTCATACCATGGACTTCACACATTATGTGTATGTCATCCTTCACTTTCTCTTCCTCACCACCCACTTCCATTTCATTGGTGGCCAGTTTTGGGGTCTCTGTCACCTCTTGTCTGGACTACTGCAACAGCCTCCTGGCTGGATCTCTTTCACTATCGTTTACCCTATCATTATCTTCCACCAAAAGCAATCTGACTATGCAATTTGACTTCCTTGCTTTGAAGACTTGCTTCTTTCTCCTCATGGACTAGTGGTCATACTTCTTAGCAAAACACAGAAAGGCCTTCAGAGCCTAAATTCAACTTTTCTCTTCTGCTTTTATCAGTCAGTGCACATAACTGTTCACTGACCCTTGACACACCTAGACCTTTCAGGACTTTTTGCCTTCGTTGCCTTTGCATAAGCTATTCCTTCTGCCTGGCATACCTTTCCTGCTTTTTCTGTATGAGAACTCCATCCACTGTTCCGCTGAGATCCAGATCACTCTACAGTTCACAGCTGGAAACTTCCCTGTCATTCTTCCCTCCCTTTCCACTATATCTGTATCGCTCTCCATCCCAAATCACATAATTTATTCTTTCATTATAACAATTTCCTCATTGTATTAAAATTTCCCTGCTTATACAGATGTTCTGTCTTGACTTCCACAAGAGCAGGGAACATGTTTAATTCCCTTCGATTCCTGATACTTAGTGCAGTAATAGGTCCAGTAAACATAATTAAAGTTAATATCTGTTAACTGATCACTTATAAGCTAGGTATTCTGCTAAGTACTTTAAGTGCATTGCTTCATTTAGTCTCTACAATAAATGTAGGAAGTTTTACAGATGAGGAAACTGAGTTTCAAAGTAGTTAGGCTACTTGCCTAGGGACACACAGTTGATGACCTCAAGTTTTAGCAGGATATAGAATTGAATCTGTTTTAACTTCTAGCTGGTTATGCTATATAACTATCATTAAAATGTCAGATAGATGTCAGCGTACTTTTTTGGTGTGGTTTGGCTCTTTTTAAGTGAGGCTCTCCACTCTACCTTTTACTAATTATGCAACCTTGAGTAAGATACTAAACCTCTCCAAACCTCAATTTCCTCATTTTTTTTTTCGGTGGGGGAAAATAATACCTAATTTACATAGTCATTATAAAGATTCAGGGACTACACCTATGTGAGGTTCCTAGCCCCATCCCTGCTCATCACAGCAATCACTTCTTCCTTCCTCCTCTCACCCATGCACTTCATGTTCCTCCATTCACTCACCTAATCCTTACCCTCTAAAAATTGGAAGCCATTAAACCTAACAAATGAATAAAGAGGCTTGGAGAAGTAAGCAACCTGCCCCAAACTGCTTTAATCAAGTAAATGTTTTTCCTAAGGTCCCCTAGAACTGACTAGGGCTCTCAGATCAATACCTAAGTGTGTGTAAAAGGATCACTCTGCCTGTGTGAAAACACAACTAAGGGCATTAAAGAGACTGAGTTTGGGTTTGTTTTTCTTTTTTTTCCTGGTGACCACGAAGACTTAACAAGCCAGAGAATCCTCTTGAAAACAGAATCTTGGGTGAGCCATTGCATAGGCATATTAGATTTTTATTCCCTGCTGTCTCAATTCTCCATGTTCCTCACAGTCCCACCTTCTCCACTGAGACCTCAATTAAGTTCCTTTTTACCTACCAGTCTACTTCCCTTCTAACCTGCAAGCAAAGATCTTGGGACCACTTCTAGCCCAGTCAGAGGGAAGAGTTGTAAATGGTTACTGCCTTAAAATCTGGTGCCCTGGGGGAAGTATCTTGCTGGGTTCATATTTTCAAACATCCCTAGCTTCTGTAACTCCCAGCTCTCACTTGTCTTCATTTCATTGGGTTATTCCTTCCCACTGGCTGATGCCTCATGATGTAGGCCAAGGCTTTTAGACTCAAGTACCTATGTGGTCTTGGCACGTAGTGTAAATAAATGAGCAAAGTAGGCCATGTAGGAAAAGGAGAGCTTTTACCCCCTTGGAAGTTAAGCAGGCTCTTCCAGATTCACGAGTTGTTACCATATGGGAATGTGGGCCCATTGTTACCGGGTATCCTGATTTCCCAGAGGAGCTGGAAATCCAAATTTATGTGAATTCTCCAGATTTTTAAAGTATTGGCAACTAGTTATAAAGGGTTTTTTTTTTTAATTTTTAAAGATTACTGTCTATCAATATGCTTTTTTTGGTCTACCAATCTTTAAATTTTCAATCTCTGCCCCAGACCACTTGCTCCCTAGTTCTTACCTTTATTACTTGTTTGCCAGAGCTTGTTTTGGGCCCTGATGCAACACAGCTTTCTCCAAGCACAAATATTTCTACCCACAAATCTGTCTTGCTGCTAAGAGTAATCTCATCCTCCCCAATCTCCCATAACATATGCTCCCATAATGCTGTTCAGAGCTTTGGTCTAGAATTAGACTGGGGGCTGGAATCCTGGCTCTGCCTCAGCTATGTGACCTGAACAAGTTATTTAACATCTCTAAGATTTAGTTTTCAGTTGTGGAAAATAGGGAGTACCTATCTCCTGGAGTTGTAAGGATTAAATGAAATAATATATGATATCATAGAATATGCCATAATGCCTGCCATGTGGTAAGAAATGCTAGCTATAATGAAACCTCCCTTTGTAGCTGCTAAATAGGATCTCTATCTGATTCATCTTCATTTTCTTAGTATTAAGTAAAACTTTATTGAATGAGTTAATAAACAAGTAGTCCCAGTACCCTCTTTTCTAGCCCTGATTCACTACAGCCTGGAATTTAATATATTCTGAAACCTCTCCATCCAGTGTTCTCACACACCTCTGAACCTCTGTTGCACTAGAGATAAGAGATCAAAACTGGCCTGAACCAAGGCAGCCCCTCCAGATATTGAGGCATTACATAGAAGACAGGAGATTTCACATATAAGTCTATCTCCCTAACTTTTCTCAAAAAAAATGAGATTAGGGTGTACTGGACCACACCCTGGCACACAAGACAACAGAGTGGGGACCAGCAGCATTGTTCAAGATGGGGCTCATCTGAGGGGCACCTGGGTGGCTCAGTCAGTTAAGCGTCCAACTTTGGCTCAGGTCATGATCCCACAGTTCTAGAGTTCAAGCCCCAGGTTGGACTCTGTGCTGACAGCTCAGAGCCTGAACGCTGCTTCGGATTCTGTGTCTCCCTCTCTCTCTGCCCCTTCTCTCTTTCTCAAAAATAAATATTTTAAAAAATTTAAAACAAACAGAAAAAGATGGGGCTCATCTCTTTGTGTAATGAAGCTTCCACCATTCAGGCACCATGAGGGTACAATAAACTATAGGCCTGCATCACATTCTATTATCTGAGGACCTCTATAGGCATTTTGTGTTTGCCCTTCCTGACTTAGAGACTGTACCTCACTACTAAGTTGCTTTTTATCTTGATTTTGTCCTGCTTAGCAGAGCAATATAAATTCACCATAAATTTAGCAGTTTCAAAGGAAAAAAAAACCTATTTCTATAATCCTCCCAATCTAGAGGTAACCACTATGACTGTTTTGACATACTTGCTTGCTCTGTTGTTTCTATGCATTATTTTCCTTATAATTCCATAGCTTTATGTTTCCTCTGTCATTAAAAAGTCATCAACACACACACACACACATCATCATCATCATCAACAATTTCATTTTTAATTTACTATGAAAAATTCAGGTTGATTCTTATTTTTCATTATATTAAATAATGCTATAATAAACATTTGTGTGCATAAATCTTTTCCATGTCTCATATTATTTATCTATATCTTTAAAGGTGAAATTCTTGCAGAAGAGGAATAAACATTTTCATAATAAGCAAAAGTGGTAGTTTACGTATCTTCTAGAATTAGAAGTGCAAATTTGAATATGTTACCCAGGATGACTAATAGGCAAACAAGTCTTTATAAATTAAGAGCAGACATTACCAGATGTACCATATTTGAAATTCAGAAGGCTAAAAAGGGAGCTTCATAGTTTCATGAAGATACACATAATTACCAATTATAGGGCAGGATTTTATTTTAATGTTTTTGGCATCCATCTTACCTAAAATATATTTTAAGTGGCTTTATTTGACTTTCACCTTATTCACCTGCCTGGAGCCTGCCCTCCTCTTATCTATAATTAGAGGTTTACTATAGTGACTTCTGGGTTTTAGGTAAGAATCCATTTACTATGGGGTGCCTAGGGGGCTCAGTCAGTTAAGCGTCAAACTCTTGGTTTCAGCTCAGGTCATGATCTCATGCTTCATGAGTTTGAGCCCCACGTCAGGCTCTGTGCTGGCAGTGAGGAGTCTGCTTGGGGTTCTCTCTCTCCTTCACTCTCTGCCCCTCCCCTGCTCTCTCTCTCTCTTAAAATAAATAAATAGGGGCGCCTGTGTGGCTCAGTTGAGCGTCCGATTTTGACTCAGGTCATGATCTCACAGTTCATGAGTTCAAGCCCCACATTGGGCTCTCTGCTGACAGCTCAGAGCCTGGAGCCTCCTTCAGATTCTCTGTGTCCTCTCTCCGCCCCTCCCCTGCTTGTGCTCTTACTCTGTCTCTCAAAAATAAATAAACATTAAAAATTTTTAAAAATAAAATAAAATAAAAAAATAAACAAGCTTAAAAAATCCATTTGCTAGAACTAAGTCAGAAAAGGCAGAGCTAAAGAAATTTAAGACAATTTAAAATATAGAAAATAGATTTTAAAGAAAAAATTTGAAGACTAAAACATTTTATTTCCATGAGACTTCATGTCCACTATAAATTCCTACAAGTCTCATAGCATTGGTAAGTACTCATAGCCACATTTTACAGATGAGGGCACTGAAGTTCAGGGAACTAGGCAGCTTCCCCAAGGTGACATGACTAGTAAACAGAACTATTTATTAACTACTTATTATTTGACACCAGGCAGAGTGACTCAAAACTCTGGCACTTATCCAAGACTAAGCAGTTACCTTTGTTCTCATATGGAGCCTCACACATTTTACTGGTATTTTTAAAAAATCATCATATTTGATATATTTACCACTAAACTGAGTTCTCTGAGAAATCATGTCACTCATTTTGGTGTATTTATAGTATGTTGTCCAGGGCCTGAAACAAAGGTGCTGAATGAACTGAGAAATTACTAAGAACACAGAGAAATAAGCAGTTGGCCTGAATGGATGTTTTTAAGCATTCTTAAGCTTCTTACAGCTGACAAATTGTTTTCCAGAAAAGTTATAGCCATTCATATCCCACAATCAATAGTATATGAAAGTACCATTCTTCTCATATACTCATTAGCATTATTATCCCCACCCCAGCAAAACATAAATTGTTAATTTGATAAATAAAAATACCTCACTGGTATTTGATTAGTATTTGTTTAATATTCAGTGCGAACATTTGGGGTTTTATTCCATTGCTTTTTAAAATAAAGTTTTTAATTTTAATTCCAGTATTGTGAATGTACAGTATTATATTAGTTTCAAGTATACACTATAGTGATTCAACAATTCTATACATTACTCAGTGCTCATCATGCTAAGTGTACTCTTAATCCTCTTCACCTATTACATCCATCTCCCCAACCAATTCCCCTCTGATAACCATCAGCTTGTTCTCTGTAGGTAAAAATCTGTTTCTTGGTTTGTCTCTCTTTTTTAACTTTGATCAGTTGTTTCGTTTCTTAAATTCTGCATATGAATGACATCATATGATATTTATCTTTCTCTGACTTATTTCACTTAGCATTATATTCACTTGCTCCATCCATGTTGCAAATGGCAAGACTTAATTCTTTTCATGGCTGAATAATATTCCACTGAATATGTATATACATCTTTATCCATTCATCTACCAATGGGCACTTGGACTGCTTCCATAATTTGACTATTATAAATAATGCTGCAATAAACACAGGGACACATGTATCCCTTTGAATTAGTACCCAGGACTGCGATTACTGAATCATAGGGCATTTCTATTTTTAACTTTCTGAGGAACCTCTTGTGTTTTTTATTGTAGCCACTATGTCAGATGTGAGGTGATACTTCATTATAGTTTTGATTTGCATTTCCCTGATGATGAGTGATGTTGAGCATCTTTTCATGTGTCTGTTGGCTATTTGTACATCTTTGGAGAAATGTCTGTTTATGTCTTCTGCTCATTTTTTAATTGGATTATTTGCTTTTTGGATATTGAGTTGTATCTTTAAATTATTTTTTAAATGTTTTGTTTTGAAATAATTTAAGCTTCAAAGGAAGTTGATAGAACTGTATAAGGAGGTCTTGTGTACCCTTCACCTGCTTTCCCCCAGTGGTAACATCTTGTCTAGCTGCAGTACAACAGTTAAAACCAGGAAACTGACATTGGTATAACCCACAGAGTGAACTTAGATTTCACCAGCTTTATGTTTTATGTGCTTTCATTTGTGTACAGTTCTATGAAACTGTATCATGTTTGCAAATTTATTTAAAAACTGTCATCCATGTACTAAGGAAATATTCCATTACCACAAAACTCCTTTGTGCTATCTCTTTGCAGCTGTGTACCTCCTCCTTTCTCCATCATGCGTAACCATGGCAATCACCAATCTGCTTTCATCTTTATGATTTTAAGAATAACATAAGAATTGAATCATATGATATGTAACATTTTGGGATTGGCATATTCACATAGCATAATTCTCTGGAGACTTATCCAAGTTTCTGAGGGTATCAACAGTTCTTTCCTTTTATTGCTGAGTAGTATTCCATGGTGTGTATATATATATATATATATATATATATATATATATATATATATATACACCACAGTCTGTTTAACCATTCACTCAGTGAAGGATATTTTCCCCCCAGTTTTTTACTATTATGAATAAATATGGTATGAATATTCATGTACCGGTTTTTGTGGGAATATAGGTTTTTCATTTCTTTGGGATAAATGTCCAAGAGTGCAACTGCTGGGTTATATGGTAAGTGTATGTTTAGTTTTGCAAGAAACTTTCAAGCTGCTTTCCAGAGTGATGGCACCATTTTACAATACCAACAGCAAAGTATGGGTGATCCAGTTTCTCTGCATCCTGCCAGTATGATGTTACCATTTTTTTTAGCCATTCTGATACGTCTGTAGTGATATCTCACTGTGGGTTTAATTTTCATTTTAATAATGGCCAGTGATGTTGAACATATTTTCAAGTCCTTACTTGTCATTCATGTCTCCTCTTGGAGAAAATGTCTTTTTATATCTTTTTTCCATTTTCTAACTGGATTGTTTATTGTTTAATCTGATAAATGAAAATATCTCATTGGAACTTGAATTGGCATTTCTTTAGTATGTACTGAAATGAACAATGTTTTGTCATTTGTATTTATTTTTAAAAATTGCTTAATTGTTAACTGCATTTGATTGCTTTTTGTCATTTTATAATTGTTGGTTTCTCTTCCTAATTACACTATAAAGATTATACGTTGGCTATTTTTTTTCTGTATTCTACACAGTTCCTTAAGACAGTCAGGTTCTTGATAAAGATTTATTGTTTAGTTGGTTGAAAATAGTTGTAAGGATGAAGGTGATAATCTAGGTTTATCTTTTGGGTAGTTACTTTTTCAGGTTTTACCCCATAGTTAGTTTCTGGCTGATATTGATTAATTAGTTTATTTAATGAATGTGCAGGAGGGGCAGAGAGAGAGAGAGAGCCCAAGCAGGCTCCACATTGTCTGCACCTGGGTAGAGCCTGATACAGAGCTCAAACCCACAAACCTCAACCAAAATTAAGAGTTGTTCACTTAATCAAATGAGCCACCCAGGCATCCCATTGACTTCAGAACTTTCAAAAAGATGCTTTAATACTTCTTTATTCCAATTCTACTATATTTTTCTGCTTAAATTATAAGTAATCCCCAGAATTCCACTCATGCTTGTCTTCTTTACATCATCAGATTCACCACAAGTCTTCATCTCTGAGAAGTCTCAAAAAACAACTTCCTTATGGCTTTACAAAACAGAATGGAATCTGTGTCAGTAATAAAAATCTAATTTGTGGGGCACCTGGGTGGCTCAGTCAGCTAAGCCTCCAACTCTGGCTCAGGTCATGATTTTGCAGTTTCTGAGTTCAACCCCATGTCAGGTTCTGTGCCAATGGCTCAGAGCCTGGAGCCTGCTTTGGATTCTGTGTCCCCCTCTCTCCACCCCTCCCCTGCTTGTGCTCTGTCTCTCAAAAAAATAAACATTAAAAAAATCTAATTTGAAAAATAATAGCTACAAAAATCCTTTTCTTCCTGAAATCCTTCCCAAGCCAGTTTGGGTGGAAAAGGACATACCTGTATCTGCTTTTCTCTTCTGTGTTTAGCTATTATAGTAGAGGAAGGAAAACTCCAGGTCTGGCTGTCTGGACTCTAGGTTGTTTCCATGTGGCTGTTATGGACAGCAGAGGTGAGTTTTGATCCAGAGAGGAGGTCTCCTTTCATTGCCAGATGTTTTGCAGGAGTGGTCTCTGTTCTGTCTCTGTATTCTCAGCTCTCTACGATTTACTCCCTCTGCTCAAGTAGGAGATCTCTGCGAAGGTCACCAAGGGCCTCTGGACTGACATTTTCAGTCATTCTCCTACTTCACCTTTCTGCAGAATTTGACACTATGACTACCCTCTGCCTTGTGAAGTAGTTTCCTTCTCTTAGCTCAGGTGACATAACCCCTTTTCCTCCCTCCCTCTCTCCAACACTTATGCCCTATTTCTTTCTTTGGCTGTATGCACTCTTCTCACCATGGTATTAGGCACACTTACCAAGTGTATTAGTTTGTTATGGTTGTAGTAATGAAGTACTACAAATTGTGGCTTAAACAACGAGGTTTATTGCCTCACAGTTCTGGAAGGCAGAAGACTTAAATGAAGGTGTCAGCACCACCGCTTCCTTCGGAGGGCTGTGAGAGACAAGTCTGTTCCAGGTGTCTCTCCTTGGCTTGTCAATTGCCTTCTCCATATCTCCTCATATCGTCTTCTTTCTATGTATGTTTCTCTAAATTTTCTCTTCTATTTTTAAAAAATTTTTTAATGTTTATTTATTATTGATACAGTGAGAAACAGAGAATGAGTGGGGGAGGGGCAGAGAGCGAGAGAGGGAAACACAGAATCTGAAGCAGGCTCCAGGCTCTGAGCTGTCAGCACAGAGCCTGACACACGGCTCGAACCCACAAACTGTGAGATCATGACCTGAGCCAAAGTCGGGTGCTTAACCGACCGAGCCACCCAGGCGCCCCTAAATTTTCTCTTCTTTACCAGCACGCCAGTCATCTTGGATTAGGGCCCACCCTAATGACTTCATTTTAACTTAATTATCACTGTGAAGATCCTCTCTCCAAATATGGTCACATGCTGAGCTACTGGGGTTAAGACTTCAACATGTCAATTTTGAGGGGACACAATGCAGTCCTTGGACTCGCGTTTTCGGTTTTTTCGGTTGTGTCTCATGTGATCTATGCAGAAATTCAGTAAGTATGCTTTGTCTTTCCTTGGGCATGTCCTGTTCTTTCTTTCATCTGTCTTCTTCCTTGGTTTCTAGGACATCGTTTTTCTCCTGCTTCGCTTCAATCTCTCTAGTCCCTCCTGGATGTGTCTATTTTGGACTCTTCATCTTCCTCCTTAGATGTCATGGTTTCCCAGGTTCTGTCCCTGGCTTTTTCTCCCTCCATCACCCTCTCTCCCTAGTGATCTCACCCACAATGAGAACTGCAGCCCACATCTCTTTCTTGAGCTTTGCACGTGTATATTCACATATCTGCACAGGCATCACCATCTAGCTGCTCCCTGGGATCTCGAATCAGCATGCTCAAAAATGAACTTACCTTTAGTCCTCTCTTTTTCTCAGCTCAAACCCAATCCACTTCCTGTATCCCTCATTTTATGAAAGATGCCACTGTGTACCTAGATCTCTCCTTCCAAGCTCCACATCTTTCAGAAACAAAATCCTGTCAATTCTTGTGCTTAAACATCTCCTAAATGTATCTTCTTCTCTATGATCCCGCCATAACTGCACTGGTTTCATGTCCTCAACACCTCTCCTTGGATTATTCTAATAGTTTCCAAAATAATGTTCTTGTTAGGCCAGATCAGTTCTGCACTCCGCTGACAGAGGTATTTTTCTTAAAGCAGATGTTATCATATCTTTGCTTGTTGATTAATTTTCAAACTTAGGCTATAACTTGAGGATAATCATGGCTGGAAGCCTGGGCTCTCAGCCTTTTTGTTCTGGCCCCTTCTAGTTTCCACCTCATCCTCTATTATTACTATCTGTCAGGCATCTTCTCACAGCTCTATTTGCAGCCCCCCCTTACCCCATTTGTCTATTTAATCACCCAGATGTTCGGTTTTTAAACCATGTTGACCCCCATGAAGGCCACAGCTGGAGGTCTATAAAAGCCTCAGCAGATTTCAGCCTTCTCTTCTCTTCTGCCCTATCTCTGCTCCTGGCTGCTCCCTGCACCTAAACTGATTCTGCTTTCTTATCTTCACCCTCCTTTTCCAGCATTTGGCTTCCCATTGTGATCAGAGTCACTCCCTGAAGTGGCTGGCTTTGTCCTGGGCCTCTGTCTTTTTCAGGTCAGCGTCACTGGGAGTCCAGCTTGGGGGCTGTGTTAACAGACTCGGAGGGTGCTACACACTTCTGTGGGAAAAAAAGCTTTCTGAATTCTAGTCCTAGCATTGTCATCAAGTAATTGCGTAGTCTTGGACAAATCACTTCCTCTCCATTTCTTAATACTAACAGTAATAACAATAATAACAACTAATAATAACTACTGAGTACTTATCAGAGCAAGGTTCTAAGCACTTCACGTGGGTTCTCTCTCACAACCACCTTATGACATATCACAGTTATCTCCACTGTACAGATAAGAAACTAAGGATTGCAATTTTTAGGCAACTTGTCCGAGGTCACATAGTTAGAAAGGAGAAGCTAGGATTCGAGCCCCAGTGCTCTGACTCCAGAGCGCGGTCACTTTAACCACGGCCCTGTTCTTCCTTCCAACGCGCGGCTAGCTCTAGAGCCATGCCATCACATCCGGAAAACAAGGACATGAGCACTGCGGTCTTTCCACATAGAATTTCTATGAAAACAGGCCTATTAGGAACTAGTGAGTGTATTTTGAAGAAGAGTCAAGAGGGAAAAAAGTTAGACACGAAGGGCCAAAACCCTAAAAATGGAATTTCACAAATTATGAGTGATCTCATAGTACTAGACAGCTGTCTGTTTTTCTGAGAAAAGCCACATATTGATTTCTTTTTTTTAAATTATCTAGTTTTATTTTTCTGCCTACAGATATGATCCAAGTTCAAAAGCACAGAGTAGAAAATAAAAATCATCGGTATTTCTGATTAACATTGTGTGTATACAGGTGTCATGTAACAAAGCCATAGCACTGTATATTCTGTTTTTTTCTTTAGCAAAACACATTAAAAATTGTTGATAATAGAATTTTTAGTGATTTCATGGTATTTCATTATGGATGTTCCATAATTAATCAATTACCTATCTTAAGATTTTTAAGTTGTTTCTGAAGTTTTCACTATTAGACACAATGACAAGAAAAATATTCATGTTACTAAAACATTACAAACATATATGATTATGTCTTTACAATAAATTTCCTTTTTTAAAAAATGTTTTAAATATTTTTGAGAGAGAGAGAGAGCGAGCGAGGAGGGAGGGTCAGAGAGAGGGAAACACAGAATCTGAAGACAGGTTCCCCTGAGTTGAAGTTGGACACTCAACTGACTGAGCCATCCAGGTGCCCCAATAAATTTCCTTTTTTCATTTTTTTAATTAAAAAATTTTTAAGTTTATTCATTTTTGAAAGAGAGAGAGACAGACAGAGAGAGAGAGAGAGTGTGTGTGAGTAGGGGAGAGACAGAGAGAGAGGGAGACAGAATCTGAAGCAGGCTCCAGGATCTGAGCTGTCAGCACAGAGCCCAACACAGGGCTCAAACTCATGAACCATGAGATCATGACCTGAGCAGAAGTTGAATGCTTAACTGACTGAGCCACCCAGGTGCCCCTACAATAAATTTCTGAAAATTGAACATCTTGGTTAAAGGGCATATAAATTTTAAGGGCTTTTGATTTGTATCACCAAATTTTTGTCCAAAAAAATTATATTAGGTAATAAGGGTATAAATATTCCTCCCTTCTTAGAAACATGTAGGCTTATTGCTTGTATGCTATTGCTTGTTACTTATTTTTTTTAAAAATCTGTGATTTAGGGGTTTCTGGGTGGCTTAGCCAATTAAATGTCCAACTCTTGATTTCAGTGCAGTCATAGGCTCACACTGTGTGGGATCAAGCCCTGCATTGGGCTTCGTGCTGACAGCATGGAGCCTGCTTGGGACTCTTTCTCTCCCTCCCTTTCTGCACCTTACTCTCCTTCTGCTCTCTCTCTTTCTCAAAATAAATAAGCAACAACAACAAAAAGATATCTGCCATTTTGATAAATAAAAATGATATTTTGTGTCTTTAATTAGCATTTCTTTTATTTCTGATGAGATTAACATTATTGATTGATCATTTATAGTTTAAAATGTTGTTTACTATCAATTTTCAGGCACTGTGAAACAGAGAATCTTAACAAAAACAATACGGACAGTGGCCTGTGGTCCCACAGATGTCTGCAGGCAGCATTAGCATAACTAACTGATATCACCTCTAGATCCACAAAAATTATAAATTCCAAATTTTTTTCATACATGTGTAATATTTCAAAACTCTAGAGCAAGGAAAAAGACTCTTCACTTGGAGATTAAATTCTAACCTTCTGAAATGAAATCAGCAAAGCTGTTTCCCTAACCAGTAAGCACTGTGTAAATGAGGGTTACTTAGATTTTCAAAGAACAGTAATAAATAATGACTGATCCCAGCTGCCACCATCTAACAGGGGGGTGATGTGACTGCTTCCAGTAAGTCACTGCCATGGGGGTGTGCCACTGGGAAGAAACCTTGTGATACAGAGCAATGCAGCAAGAAAGATTCTAGTTCCATTCCTTATGAGCAGTGTGACCTTAAAAAGTTATTTGGCTCTTTAAGCCACAGTTATCTCATCTATAAATCAGAATGAGATTATTGTCTGAGAGCCATTGGGAAGATCAAAATTCAGTGAAATAACATGAATAAAGTACACAAAACATCATGTATGTTCAATACGAGAGAGCTAATTGAATTAGTACTCTACTTCTTTCTACTACCTCGCGCTGTTCAGAATCTTTCAGGGCCTGTTTGTGACTCATTTTCTGGGTTCTGCATTTTCTTCTAACACCTCTTGTTCCTCTTACTTTTCCTTGCAAAGGAAAATATACTCTCTAGCCAATGTAATACTTATGCAACCATTTAAAACTTTTCTGATTTTTAAAATCAACAACTGCAACATTTAAATATTCAAAAAGCAAATTTACAAAATTAAATTAATCACTTTTTTAAAAAGCCCAACAACCAGTAAACTTTTTGGCACCTCAAATAGTTTTCCTTTGAGTGGCAGTCAAATGTCTTTGGTAGAAACTTCTTTAAAAGATCCCCTGCCTTGGAGCTACAAGATCCACCTAAGGAGATGCTCTCAGAGGGGAGAATGACTTTGGGACTTTATCTAATTTTTCATGACATAGAACATTCATTATCCCAAATGTTCCTGCTTTTGGCTCGTGCTTCCTTATACCCTTAATACATAGTAGCATTCTTGAGCAAGAAGGAGAGAAAACAGAGGATGGGCACCATCCTCAACCTCAGCCTGCTTCTGAGGTTACTTAGCTCTTAAGTGCCTTTCAAAGAATAATAAGAATGATCACTCACCACCAGAGATCCATCTCGACTGTGTCTGCTGTTGTGCTAATGTCTGGGAATGGCTCTGGTCTATCTGAAGAGTCGGCGGTGGAGCAATCTCCACCAGTGGAAGGAGGAGCAATCTCTTCTACGCCTGTGAAAGACTTCTTCCTCAATGACTGTATATCCTGTAACTTTCTTTAATAAAGGCTGTTCCTCTTTTTTCTACAGATTTTGCCAACACTTGTGGAAGAAATTTAACCCTTTCCTTGCATTTGAATTTGCTGACCTAGATCTAAACATGTTTTTAAAAAGAATTCAGTGGCTTGAATTCCAGACATGACATTAAGATGAGGGTGACTAAAATTCCCCCTCTTGAAATTCCCTCAAAAAACCTAGAAAATAAAATAATTAAAAAGAAAAAAATCTGCTTATATAAATAGAATAAAACATATTCTAAAGTTTTGTTAAGATGAGAAAAAGTATGATTTGTTGTGGATTTGGATTTGGAATGAGAGCTTCCTCCTATCGATTTCCACCACAAACACAAGAGAGGCGTTCACTGAACTCTGGGGGCAAGGGAAAGTCCTCCTGTGAGAGCTGCACAGTCAAGGAGGACAAGCAAAAACTACAACTTTTATTATTTCATTCTCACTGTAGCCAAAGATTAAATTGGCCAAAGACAGGGCACCTGGGTGGCTCAGTGGGTTGAGTGTCTGACTTTGGCTCAGGTTATGATCTCACGGTTCGTGGGTTCGAGCCCCACATTGGGCTCTGTGCTGACAGCTCAGAGCCTGGAGCCTTCTTCGGATTCTGTGTCTCTTCCTCTCTCTGTCCCTCCCCTGCTCATGATCTGTCTCTGTCTCTCAAAAATGAATTTTTTAAAAATCTAAAAAACAAAGATTAAAAAAAATAATAAATTGGCCAAAGAGAAGGTTCCTGAAATAGAGCCCTGAAAAAAAGCAGCATCCTAAAATTAAGAGACATAATTGAGAGAAAAACATAAAATTCATCAAATAGAAACTATTTTCAAAAGAAAAGAAATTTCCACATACGAACTGAAAAGAACATTATTAAGGAACTCAAAAGATTCAAACTGTCCAAAAAAAGTAAGAAAATAAATATTCCTCTAGATAAATACTTGCAAGCATTTTAAATTAAAGCTAAAAGCAAAATGAAAAAATAGGACAGCTACAGAGAAAGGTAAACCAGTATGACCTCTTCCTCAACCCTACATGTCAAAAAGCCATAGCACAATATCTAGAGAATTTTGAGGTAATTCTCTATCTAGAGAAGATGCCAATTAAGTAGGAAGGCAATGGGAATATATTACCCAGCAGACAGAACAATAACAACAAAAATACCACTACAAAGATAACTTCCTAAATAAACTACCTAAAGAGTGTTCCAGAATAGTAAAAAATTGAGAGCATAAAGATAGAGAAGTTATTATCTCATTGTCTGGGTCCAAAAAGGGGGAAAAGAGAAAAATGGAGGGGAGGAAGGGCACAGTGAAAGCAAGAGCTAAGGTGGAAATTTATAGATGTAAACATTTACTTTAAGAATTAAGAAAGATCTCAAAAAAAAAAAACCACACACAAAAAAAACAAACAAACAGAAAGATCTCAAATCAACAACTTAACTTTATAACTTAAGGAACTGAAAAAGAAGAACAAACTAAATCCAAAGATAGCAGAAGGAAGGAAATTATAAATATTAGAACAGATAAATGAAATACAGAATAGAAAAGCAATAGAGAAAATCAATGAACCCCAAAGTTGGTTCTTTGAAAAAAATTAAAAATTTTAACAAACTTTTAGCTGCCAGATGGACTAGGAAAATAAGACAGAAGACTCAAATTACTAAAATCTGAAGTGACTAATGGATCAAAGAAGAAATCAAAAGTTTCCCTTTTGATTTCCTTCTAAAAGAATCTTGAGGCAGACAAAAATGAAAACACAAATTACTGAAACTTATGGGATGTAGCAAAGTACTTCTGAGAGGGAAGTTCAGAGAAATAAATGCCTGCATTGAGAAAAAAAGTAAGATCAAATAAACAATCTAGCTTTCCATGACAAGGACCTAGAAAAAGAGCAAACTAAGCCAAAAGTTAGCAAAAGGAAAGAAATAATAAAGATTAAAGGATAAGTAAATGAAATGGAGACCAGAAAGAAAATAAGAAAGATCATCAAAACTAATAGTTGGTTTCAAAAAGATAAACAAAATTGACAAACCTTTAACTAGATTAAGAACAATGGGGGGCACTTGCGGGGAGAAGCACTGGGTGTTATATGGAAACCAATCTGACAATGAACTATTACAAAAAAAAACTGTGAAAAAAAAAGAACAATGGAGAGAAGACTCAAATCAATAAAATTATAAATGAAAGATACAACTGATACCACAGAAGTACAAAAGATAGTGAAAGAATACAATGAACAATTAAGTGCCAATGAGACAGGCACCTGAAAAGGAGCTCAACATCACTAACCATCACTGCTTTAAAGGCCATAAGCAGTCACATTCTGAGGTTCTTGGGGTTAGGACTTCAACAAATGGATTTTAGAGGGACACAATTCAGTCTATACCAAAGTCAAACTTCTGGAAACCAAAACCGCAATGAGATACCACCTTACACCTGTTCCAATGGCTAAAATCAAAAGACAAGAAATAATAAGTGTTGGTAAGGATGTGGAGAAACAGGAACCCTTGTAGTACTCTTGGTGGCGATGGAAACTGGTACAGCCACTGTGAAAAACAGTATGGAGGATTGTCATAAAATTAAAAATAGGAATGTCGTATAATCCACTAATTCCACTACTGGGTATTTATATAAAGAAAAGGAAAATATTGATTTGAAAAGATATATGCATCCCTATGTTTATTGTAGCATGATTTATAATAGCCAAGATATAGAACCAACCCAAGTGTCCATCCATAGATGAATGGATAAAGGAGATATAGTATACATACACAATAAAATATCACTCAGTCATAAAAAAAGATGAGATCTTCCCATTTGTGACAACATGAATGGACCTAGAGGGTATTATGCTAAGTGAAATAAGTCAGAGAAAGATAAATACCATATGATTTCACTTATATATGGAATCTAAAAAACAAAACAAATAAATAACAAAAAGCAGGAAGCAGACCCATGAATATAGAGAACAAACTCATGGTTGCCAGAGGGGAGAGTAGTGGGAGGTTGGGCAAAATGGTTTAAAGAGAGTGGGAAATACAGCCTTCCATTCATGTGGAATAAGTCACAGGAGTAAAAGTCACAGCATAAAGAATATAGTCAACATTTATATATTGTTATAGCAATGTATGGGGACAGATGGCAGCTATACTTCCGATGAGCATGGCATAACATATAAACTAGTTAAATCACTATCTGAAACTAATGTAACATTGTGTATCAAATATACCTCAATTGAAATGGATAAATAGATAGAATTGGCAAAAAAAATTATACACCAACAAATTGGATAATTTAGAAGAAACTGATAAAATTCTAGAAACATATAACCTACCAAGGCTGAATCAGGAGAATAGGAAATCTGGAGAGACCAATAATGATTAAGGAGATTGAAGCAGTAATCAAAAACTGCATCCAAAAAAGATGCCCAGGACCTGATGGCTTCCCAGGTGAGTTCTACCTTACACTTAAAGAATAATGCCAATCTTCCTCAATCTTTTCCAAAAAATTGAAGAGAAGGGAATAATTCCAAACTCATTTTACAAGGTCAGATTTATTCTCATTATAAAGCTAGATAAGGGCACTATCATAAAAAAACAATTGCACACTGATATTCCTGATGAACACAGATGCAAAAATTATTAACAAAATACCAGCAAACTGACTTCAACAGCACAAAGGATCACACACCATGACTGGGTAGAATTTATCCCTGGGTTTTGAGGATGATTCACCACATGCAAATCAATAAACACGATATACTGCATTAATAGAATGAAGGGTAAATATCACATCATCTTGATTAAAAAAAAGACTCTTGACAAATTGGTATAGAAGAAATGTACCTCAACATAATAAAGCACAGAATAAATGTGCTAACATTATGCACAACAGTAAAAAGATGGAAATCTTTTCTCTAAGATCAGGAATAAATAAAGATGCCTATTCTCACTGAAATCCTAAAATTTGTATGGAACTACAAAGACTCTGAATAGCCAAAGCACTCTTGAGAAAGAAAAGTAAGATGGAAGCATCACACACCCTAACTTCAAAGTATATTACAGTTCTTCATTCAGCACTTTAAATATGTCATCCCATTGTCTTCTTATTGCATGGTTTCTGGGAGAAAAAGTCCACTGTAATTCTTATCCTTTTTCTTGTGGAGATAATTTTATTTTTCCTCTATTTTATTTTTTAAAAAAATTTTTAAGTTTATTTATTTATTTTGAGAGAGAGTGAGCACCAGCTGGGGAGGGACAGAGAGAAGGAGAGAGAGAGAATCAGAAGCAGGCTCTGAGCATTGTCAGTATAGAGCCTGATATGAGGCTCTATCTCATAAACCACGAGAGCATGACCTGCGCTGAAATCACAAGAGTCTGCGCACAACCAACTGATGCACTCAGGTGTCCCTCCTCTGTGTACTTTTTCTCTGGTTTTGGTTTCCAGAAGTTTGATTTTGGTATAGATTGAATTGTGTCCCTCCAAAATTCATATGTTGTAGTTCCAACCCCGAGTACCTCAGAATATGACTGTAGTTGGAGATAGGGCCTTTAAAGTGATGATTAAGTCAAAATGAGGCTGATATGGTGGCCCCTAATCCAATATGACTGGTGTCTTTATACGAGAAAGTTTGGACACAAAAAAAAGACATCATGGATGACATCCACGGACAGATACAGATACAGCCATGTACAGGCCAAGAGGGGATGCCCCAGAAGAAACCAACCCTGCCAGCACCTTGATCTTGAGCAGACTGCATTCAGAACTGTGAGAAATAAATTTCTGTTATTTAAGCCAACCAGTCTATAATATTTTGTTATGGTAGCCCTAGGAAACTTATACAAATATGATTTTGTTTTGTTTTGGGTTTGGTATTTATCCTTCATGGTGTATTCTGAGCTTCTTAGATCTGTGGTTTGAGGTATGGCACTAATTTTATGAAATTCTTGGCCATTATTTCTTTGAATATTTCTTCTATCTTGTATTCTTTTTCTCTGTTCCTTCTGAGATCCCATTCACATATATATTATAACATTTGATATTTTCTTTCAGCTCTTAGTTGCTTTGTTCTGTTTATTTCCCCTCATTCTAGTTTTTTCCTCTTGTTTATCAGTTTATATAATTTTATTCACCTATTTTCAAATTCCATGTTTTTTTCTTTTGCTGTGTCAGGTCCACTGATGGGCCTATTTAAGGCATTTTTCATCTCTATTACTACATTTTTAAATTTCTTGCATTTCAATTAAATTCTTTTGTTTATCATTTTCATTTCTCTGCTGAAATTATCTTTCTGATCCTGTATGTTATCTTTCTTGTCCACTTAACATATTAATTATAATTTTTAAAATTCCCTGTAAGATAGTTCCAACATGGGTGATATTTGTGCCTGGTTCTGATGATTGTTTTGTCTCTTCAGATTTTTATTTTTCTTGTCATTTTGTATTCCTTTGCTATTGATTGAATTGTATCCTCCCACAAAATCATATGCTGAGGCTCTCATCCCCAGTGGATGGTGTTTGAGGCCTTTGACGTGATTAGGTTTAAATTAGGTCATGAGGGTGGGGATTTCATGAGGATTAATGTTCATTTAGATGAGACACCAGGAAGTTTGCTCTCCTGTCTCTACCATATGAGCACACAGTGAAAAGGCAGTCATCTGAAAGCCTGAAAAAATTCTCACCAGAACTCAGCCATGCTAACACCCTGATCTTGGACTTCTCAGCCTCCAGAACTGTAAGAAAATAAATTTCTGCTGTTTATGCCATCCAGTCTATGGTATTTTGTTTTGGCAGCCTGGGCAGACTGACAGCCTTATGATTTTTTGTTCAAAGTCAGATGTGTTTTACAAGATAATAGACACGGAGTGTACATGTTTTATGCTTAGAGATAAACATGCTTTTCCTTTTTGTTAGGCACTTAGTGATATGGAGACTACTGTTAAGTTTGTCTGGAGTTGAGTTGGGCTGGAAGTTTGTTGTTACCATGGTTAACCTCAGTGTACCACAGGGTTCAAATTTCTCTAGCGATACCTTGTGTGGGCTATTTGCCAGAATGTTTTTCTCAGTGTCTTCTCTACCTCTGGCTTCGTGTCTTTCTGCTTTCTTTTGAGTCTTCCCTATGAACTGCTTCCCCAAAATAATTTGTCTTTTGTTCCTCTACCTGTATTCCATTCTTATTTTTACTTAAGGTTTGTTAGAGTGGCTGTGGGGAGGAGGGAAGGCAAGGCCTTGTTCTCTAGTGTTTTAACTGCTTCAATTTTCAACAGACATTGTGAACCTGTAGGCCTTCACTTGTGTTCCTGCCTTCCACTGGACTTAGTGCTGGGTCAGAACCTGTTCTTGACTTTCTCTCAGGGGTAAACTATATTTTCCTTTCCCAGAGGCAATAGGCATCTATCACTATCCTAAGAATACAGTTTTTGTTTCCATTAACCCTGCAGATTGAGCCTTTTGTTTCGCAGAAGAGCTAGAATAGATGGGTTTGAGCAGTGTTTTGGCAATGATTTCTAGTCCCCCTCATGCAGCCATTCCAGTAAGGAAAATGTCCTCAGAGTTTTCTCCAGTTTCTCTTGTGAGCTTCTGGTGAGATTCTCACAAAAAACCCTACAAGAAGGTACAGACCCCCAGGGGCTTCACTGTATCACAGTGGTCCTCACTCAGCCTTTAGCAATTGATTACAGTTTTCCAGCTCTTCTTGTGTCCGGCTTCAATGGCATCAGGAGGCATCTGCCCCAGATAATAAAATACTCTGATTCTGTTTTTCTATATAGGAGTCTGTCTCCCAATTTTAGGTTACATTTTTGCCCAGTGATAGCAATTCTCTTATGGGTTCAGGAATCTTTATCAGTTTTGCAGTTTGTCCAGCATTTTCTTATTGTAGGGGTGGGGACAGCTGTCTTTATAGCTTTATAGAGGTGAAACCAGAAGTAATTTCTATATCTTTTCATGTATTTCATACAATTTCTAGGACTCAACCAAAATAACCAGACACATAAGTTTCCTGAATACAAGGTCAATATATGAAATTAACTGAAAGTCTACATACCAGCCATAAACAACAGAAAACACAATTTTAAAAATAATTTTTAAATTGATGTAATTTACCATCAAATTATATCAATACTTACAAATAAGCCTCATGAAGATGTATTTCTACCACAGAAAAATCCTAAAAAAATTAAAGAAAATTTGAAGAAAAACAAATGGAGGTATATAAGTTCATAAATTAGAAGGCTCAAAACTATTAAAAAATGGCAATTCCTCCCAAATTGTAAGGCAATCCCAATTAAGATCCTAGCAGTTTTTTGTGTAAATTAGCAAGTTGATTCTAAAATGTGTATGGAAATGCAACTGGCTGAGAACAGCCAAGTCATTCTTGAAGAAGAAAATGAAATGGGAAGACTTGCTCTAGTTGATATGAAGACCTGTTAGAAGGCTATCATAATTTAAAAAGTGTGGTATTGGTATAAAAATAGGCAAATAGAAAGACCAACGAAAGAAAGTAGAGAATCCAGAATCAAACATATACATGTATGGACACTTCACTTTTGGAAAAGCTGACATTGTTGAGCAGAAGGGAAAGGAATTGATTTTTTTCTTTTTCCCTTTTTTTGGGGGGGTATATGTGCTGCTGAAGCAAGCATAGAAATTAATTTTCAGTAACTAGGTTTGGTTAATTGGATATCTGTATGAGAAGAAAAATGGAACTTAACTCCCTACTTCATACGTCAGTTTTATGTGGATTGCAGATCTAAACATAAAAAAGCAAAATATAATGCTTGAAATGATGAGAAAGAATATCTCATGACCCTAGGGAAGCAAGTATACATTAAATAAGACACTAAAATCTTAAAGACATTAAAATAAAAGATTGATAAATTAAACTTCTTTAAAATAATAAATATATCTGTTCAGCAAACAATATCATTAAGAGAGCAAAAAAGCAAGTCACAAATTGGGAGGAGGTATTTTTAACCTGTATAAATCATAAAAAGGACCATATCCAGAATACCATAAGAAACTCCTATAAATCAAGAAAAGAACAGAAACCTGAACAGAAAAAAAAAGCAAAAGATTCTACTAAAGCAAAAAAAAAAAATACCCCAAAGTCCCGAAAGCCAATAAACATATGAAAAAGTGCTCAACTCATTAGTCATCAGGGAAATGCAAATTAAACCACAATGCAATACCATTGCATACCCACAGTAGAGCTATAATTGACGACTGTCAACCCCAAATACAGCCAAGGATGTGGAACATTAAAACTTTCATACACTAGTGGTATATAGGTAAATCTGGAAAAAACTAAGGTTGAACATATGCTTACTATACAGATAATCTAATGCTGCATAGTAGCAATATTGTTTTAGTGGCTTAAAACAACAAACATATTCTCTCTCTTTCTGTGAGTCAGGAATCTGACAGTAGCTTACCTGTGTGGGTTTTGTCTCAGGGTCTCTCATGAGTTTACAGTCAAATGTCCACTCTTCTGAAGACATGATTGCAGCTAGAATATTTCCTTTCAGGATGGTTCACTCATATGACAGGAGGCGTTAGGCCCTGCCATGTGGATCTCTCCATAGGATTGCCTTAGTATCCTCATGATATTGCAGCTGGCTTCCCCCAGACTGGGCAAGGAAGAAGCTGTAATGCATTTTATGACTTAGTCTTGGAGGTAATACACTATCACTTTTGCTGTTCTATTCATTAGAAGTGAGTCACTAAGTCCAGCCTATACTTGATGGTCTCTTTTGAAGAGAGGAGGGTCAGAGAATTTGGGTACATATATTAAAACCTCACACATACCCTATGACCAGATAATTTTACCCTGAGTTAGAAAAGCAAAAATGGGTTAGTATATGGCTCTCCAAACATTTACAACAATGTTTATAGCATCGTTATTCATAATAGCCAAATAATAGAAACAAAATGCTTGTCAACAATACAATAAACAAACTGTGGTATATTCTAGCAATATGGTTCTCTTCATAAATAAGGGTTAACAAGCTTATGGAGACATGCAAAATTATAGGTGAATACTGCTAATATTGAGCAAAAGAGGCAAGCTCCAAAAATGTGTACTATATTATTTTATTTATGTAGATGTTAAAAGAGGCAAAACCAATCTATAATGTAAGAAGTCAAGATGGTGGTTACCTTTGGGGAGGAAAAGGGAGGGAATGAGTTAGAGGGGTTATGAGGAAATCACCATTTCATTACTGATCTATAACTTGCCCAGAATGATAATTGCAAAGATATGTTTACATTGTGATAGTTCATTGAACCATACACCTCTGATTTGTACAGAATTGTCTTATACTTCAAATTTGGAAAAATTTTTATTTTATTTTATTTTTTTTAATGTCTTATTTATTTATTTTTGATAGAGAGAGACAGAGTATGAGACGGGGAGGGGCAGAGAGAGAAGGAGACACAGAACCGGAAGCAGGCTCCAGGCTCTGAGCTAGCTGTCAGCACAGAGCCTGACGCAGGGCTCAAACCCACGAACGTGAGATCTGACCCGAGCTGAAGCCAGAGGCTTAACCGACTGAGCCACCCAGGCGCCCTGGAAAAATTTTTTAAAAAGACATCAAAAAAAGAAAAAAATATATTCTTCAGGCAAAACCAAAACCTGTCTGTGTGATGAATTTGGTCTGCAAGTAGCCAGTTTGTAATATCTGCTTTAGACCAGGTTGGTAAATATGATCTTCAATAGGTCTCAAAGCATATGGGTTATGTTAGACTTTGGTGGTAGCATAAATCTATTCCTGTAGAATTTAGAATTGTCAAATGTTGGCTACAGAAAAGCCTTTCTGGATCATTTAATCCACTGATTTTTTTCAAACCGACCTCTCTGGCAGAGGCAACCCCTTAGGTACTCCACAGAATGCAAGAGCTTCTCAGAACACCAGCCTAAAAACCACTGATCTTGCCTAACTTCTTTGTGTTACAAATAAAAAACTGAGGCTTTGAGAGACTGTTAGTTGTTTAGAGTCAAACAGCTGCTGGGTGGTAGTGTCCTCAGATTCACGCCCTTATGAAGGTACTATGAGTGTGCTGTGCTGCCCTGGTGAAGAAACCTGAAAAGGGAAAAGTTACATATCTCAGAATCTTGGTCTTTGGAGTAGAAACTCTCCTATTCTGTCATTCAAGGCGGTGGCAAAGCAGAGTTTTCAAAGATAAACTGAGACAAGAAATGTGTTGGAAAGTGTTCTGTTCAGGGACTGCCCTGGGGAATGCCCTATTTCCTAACAAAGATGCGGGGTATTCTCTCATCCAGCTCACTCTTCAAGTAGCTTCTCAGCTTTGGCTGTACATTAGAACCACCTGGGAACTTTTGAAAAAATACTGCTTCCTGGGTCTCCCCATAGACTAACTGAATCAGATTCTCTAGAGTAGGCTGGAAAGAACTGGATATTCTGACCCCTGCTGAGCTTTACTGAGATGTGTATGAACTGAGCTCATCATCTCAGAGAAGCTCTGAGTCTCAACAACAAATTGGGCCTTGACACAAGATGAAAAAACACTAGAGAGTGAGAAAAAAAAAATCCCTCTGGTGGCAGCAAAAGTCCAGGCTGCCTACCTTTGTTTTGCTATGAGGACTTGGGCCTCTTCTCTATGACTCCAGCCTCAAGAATGCAGCCTCCCATTTGTCCCTAGATTTTGTCCTTATAGTAAAATATTGGGAAAACCAGATTCTTAGGCCTTCCGTGAAAAGTGCAACTAAAGTACCTTGGTTTCATGCATGGCTTTGCCAGAACATGGAGTCTGCACTTCTGCTTAGAATGGGTAGTGCCATTCTCTGAGGGAGGTCACCCTTAGAGATGCATTAGCTCTGAATTCCTCTGTCCAGCCAAGAAATCCTGACAGTTTCCTAATCCGGGTCCTTCTCACTTTTGTAGAATGCCAGAGGAGGGAAGAACCAAAGAGGTTATCTCATCCAGTTTCCCATTTGATAGATAAAAACATTCCTGGCCAAAAGTGACTTACCTAAAGTCCACACTGGATGTCAGTAGAAACATCATAGCCCAAACACACATGGCCTCATGCTACATTCAGTGCTCACTCTTTTTCATCTTAAAAGCATTTTTAATTACAAAATAAGCCAAAGATATAGAAAAACGTATAAAATAATACAATCAGCACTATTCATACCACCTAAATGTAATTGGTTTTACATTTTTAGCATGTTGGTTTCAGATATTTAAAAAAGTTCTTTTAATGTTTATTTATTTTTGAGAGAGAGAGAGAGAGAGAGAGAGAGAGAGAGAGAGAGAGAGCATGCATGAGTGAGGGAGACAGCAAACAGGTGAGGAGAGAGAGGGCAAAGAGAGAGGAGACATAGAAGCCGAAGCAGGTTCCAGGCTCTGAGCTGTCAGCACCAACTCCAACACAGAGCTCCAACTCACAAGCCGTGAGGTCAACCTGAGCCAGAGTTGGACACTGAACCAACTGAGCCACCCAGGTGCCCCAAGATATTTTTTAAAAATAAAATGTTATAGATTCAGTTGAAGTCACTCCTAACACATACCTCTCCTCTCTCCCTCTCAGGAGTAACAACACTCCAAGACTGGCGAATTCTATTTCCTGGAATGTTTTTATACTTTGTTCTACATATATAATGAATCTTTCATAATACTGTATAGTATTGTTTTTGTCTTAACACTTGGCAAAATACTGTAAATAGTACCTTATCACTTCTTTGTTCATATAACATTATATTTTTAATATTCATACATGGTATAGATTCAGTTAATTCATTTCAACAGTGTCATATTATCTCATTCCATTGATAAGCCCCATTTTATTTACATCCCTCTGTTGGGAAGTTGTTTCCAGGTTTTGCACAGACTGTGTTGCAACCGCTATCCATGTATCTGTGTGCACAAGAATGAGAATTTTTACAGATTGGAGACCTAGAAGGGGGATCAAAAGGTGCTGGGATATATGCACCTTCAGCTTGATGAGATTCTGTCAAATTGTTCTCCAAAGTAGTTGAACCAATTTATCGTTATCACATTTTTATGAACACTTGGTTTGCTCAGACTTTTACATTTTAACCAATTTGTCACACATGAAATAGCATTGTTTTAAATTTATAATTTCTGATTACCAGTCAAGTTGAGGATCTTTTAATATAATAGTGAATCAGAATTCCTCTTATATGAATTGGCTATTTGTCTCCCTTACCATTAGGTTGTCCCCTTACTATTATTTAGGAGTTTTTTTAAAAAAAATATGCTGGCCATAATTTTTTTTTTTTGCCTTTTAAATGCACAGCAAACATTTTTCTCCAGTTTGTGCTTTGTTTTTTCATTTTGTGTATACTGTCTTTGTTTATAGAATTTTAAAATTTAACATAGTCTTCAGTATCAGTCTGTATCATTATTCCTTAATGAATTATTCTTTTTGTTTTCTGTTTAGGAAATGATTCTTGGGGCACCTGGGTGGCTCAGTTGGTTAAGCATCCGGCTTCTGCTCAAGTAATGATCTCATGGTTCATGGGTTCAAGCCCCGCATCGGGCTCTGTGCTGACAGCGTGGAGACTGGAGCCTGCTTTGGATTCTGTCTCCCTGTCTCTCTGCCCCTCTCCAGCTCGCACTTTGTCTCTCCCTCACTCTCTCAAAAATAAATAAACATTAAAAAATTTTTTTAATGATTCTTTTTTTCAAGGTCATATAGGTATTCTACCATATTTTCTCCTAAAAGCTTGAAATTTTTGCTTTTAACATTTAGATTTTAATTAGTTTGAAATTTCGTATGTAGTATGAAGAAAAAATATCTTTTAACATAACAAACACTAACTGTCCTAGCATTACTTATTGAATAGTTTACAGGTATCCCATTGAATTATAATGCAATCTCTGTAATATATCAAGTTTCCATCTATATGGGGTATGTTTCCAGAATCTCTTTAATGTTCATTCCACTTGTCTGTTTGCCTACCCATGCCAGTGCCACATTGTTTTAAGTGCTCTAGCTTTTTCATTTAAAAAGGCAAATCACCCTCTTCTTATTTTTTCTTCAAGTTTGTCTAAGCTATATATGACTGTATTCCATTTGAGTTTAAGAATATCTTAGGACGTTCTGGGGAGATTTTTCAGGTTTTTGTTAGAAATATTTAGAATTAATTTGGAAAAAATTATTGTCTTTAGTGATATTGAGTGTTTTTATCTATGCATATGGTATATCTTTGCATTTATTTACATCTTTGAAAAGTGTTTTTATTAACCTTTTACAATTTTCTCCATAGAGCTATTTCACATATATTGTTAGATTTATTCCTACTTTATAGATTTACTGTTATTACAAATGTATATTTTATTTTTATTTTTAAAGTTTATTTATTTATTTTGAAAGGTGGGGAGGGACAGAGAAGAGAGAGAGGGAGAGAGAGCATCCCAAGTGGGCTCCACACTGTTAGTGCAGAAACTATAACACAGGGTTTGATCCCAAAATCTGTGAGTCATGACCTGACCCAACGCTTAAATGACTAAGCCACCCCTTAGACAAATATATATTTTAAAGTTATATCTCCCAAATGGATGTTACTGGTATATACAGATGCCAGTGACATTATCGTATTGACCTCGTTTTCAGCAACTTCTCATTAGTCCTTATGTATATAGATTCTCTTCAGTAGTCTGTGTAATCATAACACTTTGAATAACAATATCTATATCCATTTTTAGCCTTATTTTCTCATTATGCTCATTAGATGATTCAGTATAGTGTTGCACAAGAGTGGTAATAATGAACACATTTGTCCCGAAACTCCTTTCCCCAGATTTTATCACCTCCTGCTTTTAGCCCTACTTCCAGATGAATCGGATCTTGGATTATATTCCACTGACCAAAAAGTAGGTCTCCCAGTCCCATCTGACCCAGACCTCTCTCATTAAGCATGCAGCTCCTACCAACCTCACTCAAACAACTGTACTTAATAAAGGTGTCAAACCTTCCATAGGCGTTTCATTTGGATACTCCACTATTCTCTCAAGTGCAAATGTGTCTAAAATGATTCAAAACTTTTCTGTGTATCTGTGTATAATGGCATCACTATCTACACAGACTTAATAATCAGAAATCTATTTTTTCTCAATCCCCACATCTAATTTACCATCAGTCTTGTCATTCTACATTCTAAATATCTGCCAAAGGATTTTTTTCTTCTCCATTCTCAACAACAATGACTGGGTCCTCAGTATTTCCATCTTGACCATAGTAACAGTTTTCTAACTGATATCCCTGCCTTTCATCTCAACCCTTGCTTACCATTCTTCTCCTCATTGCTGACAAGTTTATCTTCCTAATATGCAAGTCTGATCATGTCTTGCCTCGCTTAAAACCCTTCACTGCCTCCCTAATGTCTACTGTATAAAGTCTTAGATCTCCATCTGGCCATGCAAGGCCATTTATTTACCCTGGCTCTCTAACATATTTTCCTACCACTCCCCACCTTGCTCTAGAGAAACTGAAGTGCTATAGTTCAGCTATGCTATTTCCTGGTGCTATGATTTTTGCACAGTCCCTCTGCTTGGATTGCTCTGGCAAAGTCTTGTTCATTTTTTTTAAAGGTTTATTTATTTTTGAAAGACAGAGCATGAGCAGAGGAGGAGCAGAGAAAGGGAGACACAGAAACCGAGGTAGGCTCCAGGCTCTGAGCTGTCAGCACAGAGCCCAATGCGGGGCTTGAACCCAGGAACTGTGAGATCATGACCTGAGCTGAAGTCAGATGCCTAACTGACTGAGCCACCCAGGTGCCCCAGTCTTATTCATTTTCAAACCCAGCTCACATGTCACTTACTCCAGCAACTAGAGATAAAGAACTCAGCAATAACTATTTAGCACTACCTATATGCCAGGTGCCATGCTCTTTGTATGCCAGGCATACATAATGAATAGGATATGTTCCAAATGTTGCAGCACCAGTTAGCTACTTCCATTTCTTGCCTCCCTTTAGGTTTAACTGCCTGGAGCAAGATTTTTACTTACATATTTCTTTATTTTTTCTTCCATTCTTGATAAATACACAGATGTAACAAATATCAAATCATTCTCAAGTAGTGATGCATATGCATATATAGACACAGTATTCAGAAACACTTATGGTTTTAACCAGAAAGTATGATTATAAATGATGAAATCATAAGTTCTGTACTTTGTGGTTAGACCTTGGACCAGTGAACACAAAGAAACACAATACAGCTAGGATAATAATTAAGGGTGTGTTCTCCAAAGGCAGACTGTCTGAGTTTGCACTCAGCTTTGCTGCTTACAAGCTGAGTGACCCTGGTTAGAAACTGAACCTTTGTTCCCCAAGTTCCTTAGCTGTAAAATGGGGACAATAGTAGTCCCTGCCCTACAATGTTGAGAGAATTAATGAAGTTAATGCAAAAGTGCGCAGAATAGTGCCCAGCACAATGTAAGTGTTAAATAAATAGTACCTATTATTACTTTGTATATGAAGACACTTTTGTCTCAATCACTATCAGCAGGTCAAGTATTTTTTTAATTCTATATTTAGCAATTAAAGAAGTGTTTGTTGCTCTGAACCAAATGTATATTCTTATCAAATCTTTACTGAAACAATGGTACATGTTGGCAGAATAACTGGTCCAGGAGAGCTCATGGTAGTGGAATGAAGTTTTACTTTATGTACAGCTAAATGATCTACGCGGAAACAAACTGCCTTAGCTGATACACTAACTGTAAACACAGATTGAGACATAGCTAGGTGAGAGTGTATGGTGTAACAGCCAGCAGCAGAAGGTCTGGAATCAGACTGCCTCATTTAGATTCATAACTCCACCAACTTATTAGCTTTGTTACCTTGGGCAAATTACTTCTTTGTACCTCAGCTTCCACATCTGTAAAACGGAATTGATAATAACAGAATAACCAGTCCCTATTTTATATGGTTATTGTAGAAATGTAATGAGATAATGCATATAAGACTCTTAGAACATTGCTTCATATAGAATATAGGTGGTAAAGAAAAAAGACGCACATAGTATTAAATTGACCTTTATATCAAAACAAAGGCTGAAGGGCATAGGAGGTTGGTTTGGGAAAGAGAGGTCTCACACTTTTGTAGACTGGGATTGAAATTTGTCTAGAGAAATTTACAAATCCAGGAGCTACACAAATCCCTCAGGGTCACAAACACCCCAAAACATACAATGTTCCTGGGAGCATGCACACGGTCTTTGGAAGGGTGGAAGGGGTATGAGGAGCATTCCTCACTTTATATCCTGCTTCTGCTGCTATGCTAAGACCCACTGTGGAAGATCTAAAGGCCCCTGAACATTCTGTACCATCTGTCTTTGGCCATGTACTTACTGCCTGAATTTACTTCCTACTTTCTTGAAGAGAAGTGGCTACAGGAAAAAACATTTAAAGTGGAGAGGCCCAATTGGGGAACTAGAGGCAGACTAAGGGGGAGGAGGGGAAACTGGGAGAAGGGACTGGGTTGACCTCTAATTAGTCTCAGGACAAGGATGTTCCTCTGGGTGGAAGTGAGACCTGGGACACGAATAACTCTAGAGAAGAGAACCCTTTACAGCAGAGCAGGGCAGGAGATACACTTAAGAAAAATAATGTTGACTTCTAAGGTCACTGACTGGAATGGGAGCTTCCTGAGGGGCAGAAACCATGTTTAATGCACTTTTATAATTCTTTTCTTGAGGAAAAAGATGGTGGCCAGGAGGGAGAGCACGTAAACAATCCTGAATACGGGAGAGGTGTATAAAATAGCTTGTTATTTATACTGACCAATGTATAGGTTAATTTTGTTGGTTGGTTCCTGAAGGCAGGTATGTCTCCTTCCTGTGTTTTACGGTTCCATAGTGGATTCCTGCCAAGAAAGGAGGAACTGGCTTATATCCTAGTTGGCCTGGGGCAAAGTGACCTAGAATTTTTGACCTTGGGAGGGTTAAGTCAGTGAGGGGCTGTGGAGCTGCACTTCATGAAGGATGGAAATTAATAAAAAGGAATATACCAACATTAACAATGCCTAACTATAGGTGGTGGAACAGGATTTTTTCTTATTTCTAATAATTTCTATTTTTCTAGCTTTTCTGTATTAAGCGTCTAAGAGTTTTATATTTGTGGAAAATTAAACCTATTTGTCTAGTTTATACCATACATCTTTAGTTTCTAGAAAACTTGAGCAAACATTATGTGCAAACGTCATATTAGTGTGTTTTTAGTGGGGAGAAAGTTTTCCAAGCACGTATGAGGTAAAGAAAATATAACGCAGTTAATGCACCTAGACAGTTATGTCCATATAAATGCTGCAAAGAGAGAGAAGAAGGTTGCTAGGGGTAAGATTTTCCAAAAACTTATGGTTGGGGGGAGAATGGTAACGTTCTTTATAGCAGGAGAGCTGTGGCAAGAGATGGGGTCCAGGGAGGCAAACTACCTGGAATCCGGCGGAGGAGGAGGCGAGGCGGTGGCAGGTAGGAAAGGTGCCCGCGGGCCTCCGGGACCGGAGGCGGAGCAGGAAAGGGCAGGGCGCGGGGCGGGGCTGAGGGGCGCGCCCCAGGTGGGGATGAGCCGGCCCTCACCTGCTCGGGGACCGAGGCCGGCCCTTCCGCCTCGCAGCGCCGAGTGAGGGGAAAGCGGAGGGATTCCTTGGAGAAGTGGTGCGTCCTGGAGTGACAGCTGTAGAGGGAGCTGCCTTGCCCCCGGAGCCCCTGCGCTGAAAGGGGCCAGGGAGCCGCAGGCATGTTCCCCGAGCTGCCCGCACCTGGGCTTCTCCTCTTCGCCTGGCTCCCAGCAGGTGAGCCTTGGGAAAGTGGGTCTCACCTGGGCCCAGAAAGACAGGAAGCCATTGTTGCCTGGCCTTGCAGAACTGGCCTCGGGCAGAGCAGGGCAGGGCAGGGCAGTGGAGGCCTGGGCCGCGGTCTGGTAGTCCTGGCACAGGCGCCAGGAGGTGCGGGGACTGGCTCGAGTTTCTGCCTGTGGGAACCTGTTGTTTTCCTCATTTATTAGCCCAGGCCTTTCTGAAACAGGTGCAACTAAGAAAGAAACAGAGAGCTTCTGGGCTTCCCTAGGTACTTCTTGATCTCTAAAGCTGAATCGATAAAGGTGGAAACACCACTCTTTTGATATCTAATTACTTTGCTTATTTTACAGGACTAAGCCATGGGGCTCTCTGCCAACCCTGTTCAGTGTCACTGTTCTACTTTCTTTGTATCCACTCACTTTCTGAACTTACCCCCTTGCTCAGTATCTCCCCACCAGGACGCCCATCCACCCACCCTTTCCTCCCTTCTAATTTTCCTACCCCGTTGGCTTTGGAAAGCATGGTTTTTGTGCTCAGTGTGTCTCTGGGAAATATGACAGGAGTGTGTATCTGCATGAGTAAAATCAGGTGAAAGCATAGCTGAATGACGTGCAGGGCTTTTGGCCCTTTTCAAGTAGGATGTAGGTGTGACCTTGCAAACAAGAATGTATGAGTGCCCTTGGAAATTCTGCCCTGTTTCATTTCATTTTACCTTCCCTTGCCTCCTTTTTAAGAATAACTGCCCCCTTTTCTCTCCGTGGGAAGTCAGCTCAGTTTGCTCACAGACCAATTTAAGTCTCGTATTTTTCTGAAGGAGAAGCTGTAATTTGAAGGTATGGGCAGAATTTCATTTTTACCCACTTGATAGGACATGGAAATCACTTGGCTGTAACTAAATCTCATTCAGACAAGATTGTAGAATAGCTTAAGGTTAGTGCAGAGACTAAAAAGGAGGGACACTTGCAAAAGGGTGAGAAAACTGGAAAATCAGTTTTCCTAAGCTCCTCTGGCTCACACTGTTTTCTGCAGGATATATGTCCTATCAGTTGTCTGAAGCTGAGAAGGCTAGATGTTAGACACATGATACACAAGGAAATGGACCAAACCTCATCTAAATTGAAGTGCCCAAAATTCCACCAGAGTAGTTACCAGCTGACACTGTGACAGCAAAACTATACAAATCCCAGCTTCTCACAGCCCTCTGTCCTGTGCCTTATGTGTTCAGCTCAAATTCCATGGCGGGTAGGGGTTTCAGAAGCTGCTTGAGCTGCCTTTTCAAGAAAATAGAGGTCTGCTCCCATCTCCAGATTAGGATTTAGTAGCCAGCAGTCATCCAGGCCAATAGAATAAGAAAAGCCTTACAGACAAAAATTTTATTACAGTATAAATCCTAATCCTTAAATCATAAGGATGTTTTAAAAGCTATTTGCTTTTATGAAGAATATTGAACACTAAACATTTTTAAAATACAGTGATTATAACCAAAGGGTATATTCTTATAGTAAGCAGATTGCTAAATGGACAGGGACTTTAGAAGGTAGAGCTCCAAGGGGCGCCTGGGTGCCTCAGTCAGTTGAGCGTCCGACTTCAGCTCAGGTCATCATCTCGCGGTTTGTGGGTTCGAGCCCTGCGCGGGGCTCTGTGCTAACAGCTCGGAGCCTGGAGCTTGCTTCAGATTCTGTGTCTCCCTCTCTGCCACTCCCCAGCTCATGCTCTATATCTCTCTGTCTCAAAAATAAATAAACATAAAAAAATTATAAGAAAAAGAAAGTGGAGCTCCAAATGTTTAGGAACCAGCCATGCAGTGTTAGTAGCCAGGAAGCTGAAGTGGTAAAATTATACAGACTGCTGTGTTTGCCTGACATTCTTTAAATAGAAGCTTACCTTCATGACCCATTTTAGAACTAGAAAAAGCTGAATTTAAAAAAATCCTAAGTAACATCTAATCTCACTTTCATTTCTTTTTTTTTTCTTTTTATTTTAGAGAAAGAGAGAACGTAAGGGGGGGAAAGGGACAGAGGGAGAGAGAGAGAGACAGATGGACAGACAGACAGACGATCTTAACCAGGCTCCACGCTCAGCACAGAGCCTTATGCAGGGCTTGATCTCACGAACTGTGAGGTCATGACCTGAGCCAAAATCAAGAGTCTGACACTCAACTGACTGAGCCACTCAGCTCCCCAAATCTCAGTTTTATTTCATAGGTGAGAAACTGAGATTTCAACTCTTCAGACTCCAACCTTTTGAGGGGAAATAGCTATTTTAGCAGGTATTTTCCCCAAATATGTGTAGAAAGTGTAAAAAATAATAAAGCTGCATCTAGCTATTTAATGTGCATTTGGATTTTGCATCCACAATGTTTGTGTGACTCTGGTCAAGTTACTGAACTACTGCAGTAAACAGGGATGATTATAGTACGTATCTCATAAGGTTTTTGTGAAGATAAGTGAAATGAAGATTTTAAGGCACTTAATATAGAGCCTGAAACAAATGAGGATTTAATGAACGTTAGCCACAGTGGTGACGATACTCATAATTTAGACCCAAGTAGCATATTTTAGAGCTAGCCTGAATGAAACAGTGTAAGTTTCTCCTCCTCCTTCCCCTATAGTTAAGAAACTGCAGTAAATAGTCAGATGGACTATCAAGTTGGGATTCAGAATCTGCCTCTTAACAGCTGTGACTTTGGATGAATTACTTCAATTCCCTTCATCCAGAAAAGTGAAATTCCTGATAAGCCCTGCATAGCCCCACCCTCCCATTCCCATAAGGCCAGCTCTTGTTGAGTTGCTTAACATCAAGCACAAGGTCTACAAAATGGTCATCACTCAGGAAATATTCGGTCCCTCCCCACTGTCCCCACCTCTTTATTTTTAAACCAAACTTCCTAAAATTCTCTAAGATCAAACAGAAATCAAGCTTCTCTCAGTTCTAGTCTCTACCAAAGAAGTGCTTTTCAAACATTGTTTTACAGCTCTCAGTAAGAAATACAGTTTATATTGTGACATGTACACATACAGAAGATTTATAAAACAGAAACAAAAGCGTGCGCACACACACACACACACACACCAACACCAACCCATTACTATATCAAGTAAAAGAATAACAAAGTGCTATCACATATTATTTTAATAACATGTAAACTAGTATAAAATAGTCCCCAAATTAACACTAAATAGAAAAATCCAGTAAGTTGATTTTCTCAAGATCCGCTGCCAATTGCAATATGAACTTTGGAAAACCCTAGAGTATGTTCATTTTGATTCATCACCCTGTTCTCTTCTGTTTCGAAAGAAGAGTTAACTCAAGCTTCTAGTTAGCATCCAAGTTTCTACAGTTGTAAAGTGTGGGCCATTAGTGAACATAACTCGCAATTCTAGTCAGTGTGGCCGAGAGCCCTGACGAAGCCTCTCAGGTCAGGAGTCCTGGGAAGTTCCCCAGTCCCTGCGCTCTGAGCTGTGGAGAGATTCAGTTGTCAGTGTTTTTGTTCATTTTTGTACTTTTTCAAAGTTCTTTTTCTTTAAAAAGAAATCACTTTAAAAAGCATCACTTGTGTGCTACTTACCCCTTAAAACATTAAGATAATCTAAAGTGAGTAACTGCAGTTTTTTGCATTACTGGCTAATAGTTCTGGGTACCTTCACTGAGCCTCAAAGTTTATTCCTGGAATGCAAGTTGAGTTTTCCACCCAAATTCTAAAACAGTGTGTCTCATTTGGGCTTTTGTGAATTTTTTAAAGATTACAGATAGGGTCGTGTTAACTTGCAGATTCACACAGCCATCAACTTGTATTATTATTCTTTGGGAAATCAGCCAGCTGACTCTACGGAACAAGATTCTTAGCATATAGACCAGCAATTTTCCCTTGGTGGTGGGGGTAGAGTGTGGGATCACACTGAAGACTGAGTGACATCTTGATCCCCAATGTAGTGGTTAGGAAAGTGGAGCTTCTCAGGCTGATGGGGGTGTAGGTGGTGGTTGGGAGCTTCCCTTCCTGACTCTGAAGTACCTCCCCAGAATCCCAGGTCTCTGCTGAAATCAAGTAGAACTCACTCCCAGTCCCTGTCTGTATTCCCATCTGGGCCAGTTTTGCAGATAAGGAAATCTGTGTTCAGGAAAGTCACAAGTGTCAGGTTGACATAGTGGAGTTCCTTTGAGAGCTAGGACCAAAACCCTGGCATCCTTGTTTAGCACATTGCTCTTTCTGGTTTCATACCCTGGAGTAAATTTGTTTTGTCTAATTCAATCCTAGTAGACAGAAATAGAAAGAGATTGTGTAACTAAATGCTATTTATTAAACATGTTGTCCCAACAACAATGCAGTGTAATGAGATGCTGGATAATTAATGTACTGCCTGCCTGGGTTTCTTTCAGCCCAATACTATGTTTCATTATGTCCTTGGGGGAGAAATGAAATTTGTGTTTTAAGAATTGGGAAGCCTCGTCTTTCCCTCATCTTTATTTCTGTATCTTTCAATCTGTAAATCTTAGGGAAAGGTGTGGTCAGAGGAAAGCAGTTTTGATACTTTCTTCATTTCCCAAACCCCGTTCATCACCTTGTTCTGTTTCTTAATTTCAGACTCTGCCCCTTCTTCTCTATTTCAGGTGATAAACCTCACACTAGCCTATTTTAAACACCTTAACCATCTTGCCTCTTTTATGTCTAGTTCCAACCAGCCTCTACTCAGATGATAAGTTAATCTACCTGGGTCCATCTTTTCCACCTTCATTTTAATCTTCTAAGAACCTCTATTAGAGCCCCATAGCTTATAGAGTGGGTTAAAGCTCTTTGTTTGGATTTCAGGGCTCACTCATTCTGCCCTCACTACTTTGGGCAGCCTTCTCCCCACTGATATGGGAATGCTCCTGTACTCCCTCTCCCGGCAAGATACACCCTTCTTTGTTTTTTTGTCTGCCACTCTACAAATGGTTAACTTTGTTTTCTATACTTTTAGAACACTTAAAATTTGTTCCAAGTCATTTAGCCTGTCTTGTATGAATTTATTTTTAGTCAGCAAATGTTTAATGCATACCATGTATAAGACATGCTGGCAAACACTAGCTGTATAGTCCTGAACCGGTTATTTCATCTCCTTGAGGATTTTTCTCATTTACGAAATTGAGAAAAAATAAGGCTTTTTTTTTTTTTTTTTACAAAGTTTAAATGAGATACTGTATAATAAAGCACCCAATACGCTGGCTAACAATGTAGCAAGTGCTCAGTATATATGTTTCCTCCCCAGGGTAGCCACATGCTTAGCACCACCCTGAGCCTCACACTGTTGAGTAGCCTGTACCAGACCTTTGTTAAACATGTAACACATAGACATAATTTCTTCCCCTGCCCCAGCTCACTTCTCTTTGTCCTCTTTTCTCCTAATTCTCTGGATCCCTTTTTGTTCAAACTCATGGCCATTCCCCCTTCCCTTTGATTCCTTTTATATTTGCACTGTTATCTAAGGAAATGTAACAAGTACTGGTGGCAAATATACTTGGGGAGATAACTTTCTCAGACATAAACTGATAGGATTAAACCTGTGTACTTTTTGTTAACCCGCTTAGTAGAGCATAAGTGCCTGGTTACCTAAAAATCACTCAAGAATTAAAACCTTCCATCAGGTGTTAGCACTAGGCCACTGCCCCTTGCCTGGAAAGACCATGCTCACCCCCAACCCCGCCTGCCACACCCCTCTAGGCAGGGCCCTTCATGTGTGAAGGAGGGGAAATACCATTCAGTCCCCTGAAAACTAAGAACACAGTTTTGTACCTCTATCCCTATGTTGTAAGGATAATACATTCTAGAACTGTAAAATATCTTGCCCAATCTGATATTACACAGGGAAGACATACTGAATAAAGTAATGTACAGAGATATGCATCTGTTTGGAACACACAGCATTTAGTTGTAAAGATAATCTTCTTTCATGTATGTTTTCCTTCGACTTTAATATAGGATGTAGCCCCCACCGGCAGTGGAGTGTGTCTTAGAAAGTACTTTATGATAGGAAACAGAATCCTCTACCACTTCCTTCCTTCCCACAAACTCCAATATCTCATCTGAAGTTACCTTTCCACCCTTAAATGACAGCTTTCTCTCCCTTTTTCCCAGAAGCGACTAAGGAAACCGGTTTGCCAGAGTACAAAGTGATGCGGCTTTAAGAGCTTTTAATGCCAGTTTACATTTGTTTCAGTTTAGGGCCACCTGGGTGGCTCAGTCCTTTGAGGGACCAACTTGCTCAAGTCATGATCTCCTGGGTTCTCAGCTTCGGGCTCTCTCAGGGTCTGTGCTGACAGCTCAGAGCCTGGAGCTTGCTTTGGATTCTGTGTCTCCTCTCTCTGCCCCTTCCTTGTTCATGCTCTGTCTCTCTCTGTCTCTCAGTAAAACAAATGTAAAAAAACAAAAACAAAAACATTTGTATCATTTTAAGCCTTAACATACTGTTCTTAGTTGACTTCAATCTTCAAGGTTGGCAAGATAAGTACAAATGAGACAAATAACAGTTAATGTTTGTTTCTTCAGTGGCTACTAAGTCCCACCCTCTTTACTAAATGCTGGACATTTATTATCTCATTTACTCCCCACTACAACATCATCAAGGAAGTATTATATTATTCCACATAAAGAGGCAACTGTAGTTTGGAAATAATTTGTTAGGTCTTTTAGCTGGTGGGAGAGTGGAGACAAAATCTGAACTCAGGAAGTCAGTCTCCAGAATTTACCTTTTCAAAAGAAAATGATAGAGATATTTAGGAACTGAAGCAGGTGCCACAGGATGAGGGAAATTGAAGAATAGGAAAAATATATTTAAGAATTTGAGGGGCCTCTGGGTGGCTCAGTCAGTCGAGTGTCTGACTTCAGCTCAGGTCATGATCTCCCAGTTTGTTGGTTCAAGCCCCATGTCAGGCTCTGTGCTGACAGCTCAGAGCCTGGAGCCTACTTTGAATTCTGTGTCTCCCTCTCTCTTTGCCCCTCCCCCACTCACTTTCTGTGTCTTTAGGTCTCTCAAAAATAAACATTAAAAAAATTTTTTTAAATATATAAGAATTTGAAAACAATTTAAAGTGCAAAGTTCCAGGGTGCCTAGGTGGCTCAGTTGGTTAAGCATCAGACTCTTGATTTCATCTTAGGTAATGATCTCAGGGTGGTGAGATTGAGCCCTGCGTTGGGCTCTGTGTTGGGCATGAAGCCTGCTTAAGATTCCCTCCCTCCCCCTTCCCCTACCCCCATGTTTCCCTTTCTTCTCTCCCTCTCCCACTACCCCTGCTCTGCTCTCTCTCAAAAAAATAAAAATTAAAATTAAAAAATCAAAGATCCAATAGGGACATCTACCTTTTTGAATCTGTTTCTGTTTTTACCCCAGATTCTGCTGTTCTTAATCTCTTATTGAAACCTCTACCTGCCTGGTAGTGTGCATGACCAATATGGTTAGTTTTACTGAGAAGTCTGAGGCTACAGGACAAGAAGGATGGGAGGTTTTTTGTTCTTTTTTTTTTTTTTTTTTAGTAGATCTGGTGTGGGGCCCAGATATCTGCCTCTTTTTTTTTTTAGTTTTTTATTTTTTATTTTTATTATTTTTTTGAATAGTTTATTGTCAAATTGGTTTCCATACAACACCCAGTGCTCTTCCCCATAAGTGCCCTCCACCATCACCACCACCTCTTTTCCCCCCTCCCCCTTCCCCTTCAACCCTCAGTTCATTTTCAGTATTCAATAGTCTCTCAAGTTTTGCATCCCTCTCTCTCCCCAACTCTCTTTCCCTCTTCCCCTCCCCCAGGTCCTCCATTAGGTTTCTCCTGTTTTCCTGTTAGACCTATGAGCGCAAACATATGGTATCTGTCCTCTGCCTGACTTATTTCCCTTAGCATGACACCCTCGAGGTCCATCCACTTTCCTACAAATGGCCATATGTCATTCTTTCTCATTGCCATGTAATACTCCATCGTGTATATATACCACATCTTCTTGATCCACTCATCAGGTGATGGGCATTTAGGCTCTTTCCATGGTTTGGCTATTGTTGACATTGCTGCTGTGAACATTGGGTTACACGTGCTCCTATGCATCAGCACTTCTGTATCCCTTGGGTAGATCCCCAGCAGGGCTATTGCTGGGTCATAAGGGAGTTCTATGGATAGTTTTTTGAGGAACCTCCATACTGTTTTCCAGAGTGGCTGCACCACTTTACATTGCCACCAACAGTGTAGGAGGGTGCCCTTCTCTCCACACCCTT
>PJEM01003177.1:47825-195932 GCA_004023845.1 Helogale parvula
CCACTCTGACTGGCGTGAGGTGGTATCTCAGTGTGGTTTTGATTTGTGTTTCCCTGATGATGAGTGATGTTGAGCATCGTTTCATGTGCCTGTAGGCCATCTGGATGTCCTCTTTGGAGAAGTGTCTGTTCATGTCTTCTGCCCATTTCTTCACTGGGTTATTTGTTTTGTGGGTGTGAAGTTTGGTGAGTTCCTTGTAAATTTTGGATACTAGCTCTTTATCTGATATGTCATTTGCAACTATCTTTTAGGATGGGAGGTTTTTGAGATAGGCTCTTCTCTTCCCAATCTGGAAAATCCTCTTGCTTTTTGAGTTTAACACCGACTTCCACTTGGAAAGTTAAGCTCGTCTGTTTGGGAAAGATCAGGTTTGGGTGCCAACAGAACCAAATCCTGAGGCTGAGAGAGGGCTTGGTTTGTTATAGTCTCTGAAGGTTTGCCCACATATATGAGCCAGGCTATTCCCACCCTAGAGGAGTCTCTGAAGATTAGAGGCAAGATGTGTACATCACCTGGCACACAATAGATCCTGAGATCCACAGCAACAGCTGAGAAAAGTGGAGAGAGGTTTGCTGGTTGCTCAGTACCTTTGGTCCTGGGACTCTTCCCCACTCTCTTTGTGGATGGCAAGGGGTGTAGGTCAGAGAGTGCAGATGCTATGGGGCTGAGAGATCCCTGGAGAGAGTGTGAGTGAGCTCAGTACAGTCAAAGTTGTGGGAACCTGATCTATTTCAATCAAGGCTTGAAATTCACATAAGGGATGAAATCTAAGAGAGGATGAAAGAGTAGTACCCAGGCAGCAAACCCAGTGCTGACGTTGGTAAAGGTGAGTCATGTCACCTCAGGTGTGCTTTGGCCATAATAAAGGCATTCATGAAAGGGAGCTGAATGAGAATTTGGCAATGAAAGTGATCACCCTTGTCCGCATTCTTCTCCCTCAAAGTGTCAGATTCAGCAGTTTTCAAAGCTACCCCAGAGCAACTTCTAGCTCCAAACAAATTCCTTTCTCTGACTTCTGGCCAACCTGCCCTCCCTCTAAATGTTCCACCTCTATACAAATAATGTTCACTACAGTACTTTGAATAAATTGCTCTTTATATCAAATTACCATTCAGCAAAATAAAGAACATGCAGGTTATTAAATCACAGGATCAGTGATTATAGCCTGTCTCTACACTCCACAATTATTTGCGGGCTAGTGAGTAACGAACATCTTCCTTTACTTAAGGAATAACCAGGCAGAGTGGCAAGAACACAGATCATGGGTGGAATCTTGACTCTGACCTTCTTAGAAAGTAGAATGACTTATAGACAGGCCACTCACCTTTTCCAGTCTCAGGTTTATGAAATGGCACTGCTTATCTCCTCCTGGGGATCATTTTTAGTGTGCAAAAGAAAATATTTGAAAGTACTGCGTGGACATAGGATTTTGTTTAGGCCACAAATAGGTGTTTTTATTTCCATTCCAACCTATGTATTTGCTGAGCAAAATAAGCTCATGTTGACAGTGGTGTTCTAGTCATTGTCAAAAGCTTACCAGTAGCAACTTCTCTTCAGTTAAAGCTGTGTTGGGAAAAAGTTTCAAAGTCTGTGTGAAATCAGTTCTGAAAAAAACCAAAGAGGGTGGTGAGGGTAGAGATCTTCAGTTAAAGCTGTGTTGGGAAAAAGTTTCAAGGTCTGTGTGAAATCAGTTCTGAAAAAAACCAAAGAGGGTGGTGAGGGTAGAGAAGCAAAAATAATAAACAGATTACAAAACAATCCATGTTAGGCTTGAGATGCTGGCCACTGGCTCTTCCGTTCTGATTGAACTAATTTCCAGGAATCTTATAGCTGGTAGAAGACAGCAGCTCTTTTTCTCCCAAACTACTCAAGGCTCATTTTCAAAATGATGATCTTTATGGCTGGATGAGGAAGTGTTCAGCCTTAATAAAGATACCACTTTTGCCCTATTACTCTACAGAGACGTCTCCAGTGATTATCCACTAACTAGAAATAGATGCTTCAGTGTGATTTAGACTCCACCCCCATATACTACATCAGCCCCACCTTATTTATCCCTCTGTTTCCCATAAAGCCAGAATACTAGCCAGTTAGTTGTCCTCCACGCTCCGCAAATAACTGCCCCGTTCTGATAAGGGCTTTTGCTTACTCTTTTCTTCTGTCTTGAAGCCGTGAGTTTCTCTGCCTTCTCCGTATTTTTCATGTGTAATTTTAATCCTACCTGAGTCTTAAGGTCAAGCTTGTATTTTTCTTTCATGAAGTCTTCCCTATGTAAAGGTCTCCCCTGCAGACCCTCTTTCCAGCAGGTCTGTCACAGGCACGTCCTCATTTCTGCTCAGCTTTGGAGACAGTTTAGGTCATTTCCAGAGGCAAAGGACTGTCCTGAGCAAGTACTCTGTTCTTTCTCTGTGGGCATGAGAAAAGTGGGTGCATGTGCCCATCATAAGCCACAACTTACAATTTCATGAGGGCTGTGTCCAGAGGTGAGGCAGGACTCAGAACTGTTTGGCTCTGGCCTTTGAGCCAAGCTTACCCAACTGTTTTGAAGGAGTGAGAGTGGAAGCTACCTGTTTGTGTTTGTAGGAATAAATCAGTCAAATTGAAGCCATTCTACCTAAGAACTCTCCTGGAGAGAACCCCAACATGAACCCCCTTCTCTTTGGCCTTCATAATAAAGGAAAAGAGGGAAAGAGACTAAGACTCACACACTGACATTAATACAGCAGGATATGTGCCAGGCACCATGCCAACTGCTAGAAGAGAATTATCTCACTGCATTCTTTCGAGGACCTGATGAGGTTAGTACTATTGTAATCTCTAGTCGTCACAGCTGAGAAAACAAAAACTTGGAGTAAATAACTTGTATAATGTCCAAATAAATAATGAAGTGTTATTTGAACCCAGTTGTATCAGAGTCCAAAGCCAGTTTATTTTGTTTTTAATTTAGTCTACAATTTAGTTCTCAAAATATGATGCCCAGAGCAGTAGTATCAGCATCTCCTGGAAACTTGTCAGAAATGTAAGTTTTGGCAGCAATTTCTTCCTCGACACATCCCCAGAGGCCAGGGAATCAAGAACAAAAATGAACTACTGGGACCTCATCAAGATAAAAAGCTTCTGCAAGGCAAAGGAAACAATCAAAAAAACTAATAGGCAACCAACAGAACGGGAAAAGATAGTGGCAAATGGCATATCAGATAAAGGGCTAGTATCCAAAATATACAAGGAGCTCACTAAACTCCACACACGAAAAATGAATGATCCAGTGAAGAAATGGGCAGAAGACCTGAATAGACACTTCTCCAAAGAGGACATCCAGATGACCAACAGGCACATGAAACGATGCTCAACATCACTCATCATCAGGGAAATTCAAATCAAAACCACACTGAGATACCACCTCACACCAGTCAGAGTCGCTAAAATGAACAAATCAAAAGACGATAGATGCTGGCGAGGGTGTAGAGAGACAGGCACCCTCCTACACTGTTGGTGGCAATGTAAACTGGTGCAGCCGCTCTGGAAAACAGTGTGGAGGTTCCTCATAAAACTATCGGTAGAACTCCCCTATGACCCAACAATAGCACTGCTAGGGATTTACCCAAGGGATAAAGAAGTGCTGAGGCATAGGAGCACATGTACCCCAATGTTCATAGTGGCACTTTCTACAATAGCCAAATCATGGAAAGAACCTAAATGTCCATCAACTGATGAATGGATCAAGAAGATGTGGTATATATATACAATGGAGTACTACATGGCAATGAGAAAGAATGAAATGTGGCCATTTGTAGGAAAGTGGATGGACCTTGAGGGTGTCATGCTAAGCGAAATAAGTCAGGCAGAGAAGGATAGATACCATATGTTTGCATTCATAGGTCTAACAGGAGAGACCTGGCAAGGGACCATGGGGAGAGGAAGGGGGAAAGAGAGCGGGGAAGAGTGAGGGACACAGATTAAGGGAGACTACTGAATACTGGAGACGAACCATGGACTGAAGGGGGAGGGGGGGTGATGGTCATGGTGGGGGGCACTTGTGGGGAGAAGCACTGGGTGTTATATGGAAACTAATTTGACAATAAACTATTATTAAAAAAAATAAAAAATAAATAAAAAAAAGAAATGTACGTTTTGGGCCCCACCCAAGTCTTACTGAATCAGAAACTCCTCCTGGCAGTGATCTGGGCTGTTACAAGTCCTCCTAGTGGTGCATGTTCAAGTTTGAATACTATTATTCTGAGCTAAACCTCCCACAAGAAGATCCTTTATAAATTGGCCTAGAAACCATACTGACATAGGAATATCCTAAGATGTTGGTTATGTGTGGACGCCTGACCATGCCAAAGTCCCACCTGACTTTCTGTGCCACCTGGTTCCTCATCAAGGCAGACCTGGAGCTGCAAGTATGTTTGTAGTTTTAGAGACTAAGGAGAAGGAGTTTTAAAAAAGAGAAAAGAAAAATTCTTATTCAAATTTTTCTTGATAAAATTTGTCACAATCTGATCATTTTTATTTATGTTCTCATGCTTCTGTTGACAGCCTGCCTTGCCAGTTTCTATTGTTGAAGTATTTTTGGTCATTCCTTCCATTATTTATTCAACAAACATCTGTTGGGTGCCAAGGAGGTGACAGCACAGGATCAGGTGCTTGTGCTGAAACAGTGAGTTAGAGACAAACTCAGTCAGCCTGCTCAGAGCCTGCACTTAACTGTCCGTCACCAAGGCGTGTGAAAAGTGTTGCCTGGGGATAGGAAGAGGCACTTGGGGGAAACACAGGGGGCCCCTCTCCCAGGTTTGCAGTCAGGGAAGGATTCTTTTTTTTTTTTAACATGTATTTATTTTTGAGAGAGACAGAGACAGAGACAGCAAGTGAGCACAAGCAGGGAAGGGGCAGAGAGAATGAGGGAGACATAGAATCCGAAGCAGGCTCCAGGCTCTGAGCTGTCAGCACAGAGTCCATCAAGGAGCTTAAACTCACAGACCACAAGATCATAACCTGAGCTAAAGTCAGATGCTCAACCAATGGAACCACCCAGGAGCCCCAGGATAGGCTTCTTAAGGAGGCAACGGTGAAGCCCTTGGAATACATGGTAATTAATCTCATGAAGAGAATGGAGTGGTGGCTAGCTCTAGAAGACTGCTCCAGCCAGGGCGTCCACAAGTGGGAAGACCTGGAGAAGGCGTGGCGTGGGAAGGAATGAAGCAAGTTCAGGGTGGCGGACACCCCGAATATGAGGCGGGGCATGAAGGGAGATAAGGCAGCAGAGAAAGGGTGAAGGCAAACTTGAACCCCCTCATAGGACTGCTGAACTTCCTTGGGGAAGTGGGGAAGTGTTTTAAGAAAAGTGACTTGAGAAAGTATATACATGTATTAGCAAGCTCATGCTAGTACATATACAGGTTTCTTTTAAAAGAGTTTATTGCTGGATGTGTTATCACCATCAATGGACCATGATATTCTTGCAAGTCATCCTTGCTCTTTCTTTCCTCTATCTCGCCCAGGGTGTCTGCAGTCTCCGCCTCTGACTTTGCCTGTGAGATCTCAACTAGTCAGGCAGTGTGTTCACTTATTTGCATTGCTTTTATTACCCCATGAACAGAAGTAGGTCACCTCTCAGAGACATAGTATGTCTTCAGCGTTGTCTCCCACTCTTGCCTGCAGGGTGCCTGTCCTTGTTGGTGACAGTCCAGCACACGGAGCGCTATGTCACCCTGTTTGCTTCCGTCATCCTCAAATGTGACTACACCACCTCTGCCCAGCTTCAGGACGTGGTAGTGACGTGGCGTTTCAAGTCCTTCTGCAAGGATCCTATCTTTGACTACTACTCTGCATGTGAGTGCCCTCCCCGCTCTGCCTAGGCCCCTCTTGTGAAGCATTGCCATCAGGGTATAGGAATTATTTAGGATCACAAATCCTTATGAGAAACCACAAAGATCACTTAATGCAGTCCCCTCATTTTATAGATAAACAGCCCAAGCAGATGAAATAACTTATTCCTGGTCACATACTATTTTATTCTAAAATTTATGTCCTACCTTGTTCCTGAACAGATTTAAGCAGCTCGGACATTAAGTTTGTTTTTTTTTTAAAGGCAGTGCACGTCCTGCCTCCTGGCCCATTCCTGGTTGCATGCCAGCACGCTGAGATGAGTCTGCAGTCTGCTGCCATCCCCATCACCACCTTAGAATATAGACGAGAAGCCTCTTACAATCACCAGGACCCTGAGGAGTGGCCATTTGTGAACCTCCGCACACTGCCACACTGCCTTTTATGGCCAGCCTTCATGGTGGCCGACTGAACCCTCTCAGTGAGTGAGAGCTCACTGCCCCCGGGGAACACATTTTCAAGGCTGCACGACTCCCCCTTCCTATGCTTAGCTGCATCCTACCTCACCGTAGCAGCTGCCCCCCTCTCGTCAGTTCTGCACCTGGAAACCAAAGCTGTGTCTAGCTGTCTACCTCTGCCTCTCTCAAGGAACAAAGGAACGCAGATCCTCACTGGCAGCCCTGGACAATTGATCCAGTAGAAATTTTTGAGACTAGAGGTAGACACTATGTCTTTGTAGGAAGGAAGTGAGTTTCCTGAAATGAGGGAAAATGGGGGGAGGTGTTAGCTTTACCTCGTTTAGCCCTTACTAATGTCTTACAGAATGAACCCTGATACCTAAATGTCTGAGTCACTGATAGAACCTGGCCTCATCCCCAGACACATCTCTAAATCAAGACTTGATTTCCAGGGGTTTGCTCATCACACAAAGAGGGAAGGAAAGAGAGACCAAGGTAGTAGGCATCTGCCACCAGCAAATGCATTGTAAGGGCAGGCGAATGAACATTGTGGGAGCAGAACCTGGGGTTACCAAATATGATGCAAGGGTAGTTGGGATGGGAAATAGGGGCATGCAGCCAGGATTTAGAAATGATGGCCTTTTAGGGGTCTGGGTCTTGCTGCTCAAAGGTTCATTAGTATCAACTGGGAGTTTATTAGAACTGCAGACTCAGATTCTCACTCCAGACCTGCAGAATCTTCATGATTAGCAAGATTCCCAGTAGATGCATGAGCTCAGGAAAAACTGAGAAGCTTCCCTGCTCCAGGAATCAGTAAAGGTGCCTTTCTCCATGGGAATCCCCACTGCTGTGTGACTTAGCTGTGTCCCCTTTCCTCAGCTTACCAGGCAGCTTTATCCCTGGGCCAGGACCCATCCAATGACTGCAATGACAGCCAGCGGGAGGTTCGCATCGTGGCTCAGAGGCGAGGGCAGAACGAACCTGTGTTGGGGGTGGATTACCGGCAGCGCAAGATCACCATCCAGAACCGTGAGTGCAGAGGAGGCAGCAGGGAAGTGGGGGCGGCAAGAGATGCGGACACCATGCCTGACAGGCTGAGTCATCATGGGGATTTCCCCTTTTTTTTTTTTTCATTTGTTTGTTTGAGGAAAGTGCCAGATACATAGAATGCTGTACCACTATCTGAAGTCACTCTCCTGGAAGGTGGTCTCTGGATGAGAAGATGTCCTACAGCTTTGGCTAAAGGTCTGGGAGTGGGTGGTTTCTTTTGCTTTTTCATGGCTAAGGTGTGGATCAGGCTTGTTTGTTCCCTCCCGTAAATTGCCCTCAGAGCCCTGAGTTTCCCTCTGGCCACTCCTGTTATAGATATCTAAGGGGCTTTCAAGTAGGTGCCCACCTTGACACCGTCATCACACATTGACAGAGGAAGGAGCATTGGGCATAGAATCAAAAGACCTGGCCAGGTGTCCCATTGCGTCCACCTGCTTGTTCGTTGACCAGCAGGAGATTTTTTCTCTGGTGTTCGTTATCTCATCTAAAAGATGGACATAATGAACTCTGTCTCCCTACTCTGAAGTAAGTATCAAGCGTGATATCTAAGAGCTATGTCTAAAGCATATTTATTCTTTGTGCCTAGTACAGAGGGTGGTGGTCAGAGCCCTCAGTCTGCAGTCAGACTCCGGCGTGGGTCCCCATTCTGTACCTACAGGGTATGTGAACTGGGCAAGTCCCTTTGATTTTTTTTCTACAAAATGGGACTTGCCGTAGTACTCCCCATCTCATGGAGATTCGTCAGGATTAAGTGAGATGATATGCATAAAGTACTTAGCAAATATTAAGTGTGCAGTGAACTTTAGTTATGATTACTGAGCACACTTTTAGATGAATGGGTTAGTGACCTACATCCCTACCTTGTAATTCAGGATTGCCATAATGGGTTATTGGCAGAAGATTCAAGGCTTGTTTCAGTGATCTTCATGTGTGTGTTCAATAGATATTTGCTGCTTAAAAGGGGAAAAAGGGTAGAGAATACATTAAGCAGGCCACTCAGGGTACCTGGAGCAACAATGTGAGGAAATCAGTGTATATACGATGACCATTTAAAGGGAGCCAATTTAACATTTGCTTCCAAATTTGTGTCTAATACTTTAGCTGTAATAATTTAAGACTGATCCTTTTACATGTAATCTCTGCTTTCCCCAATCCAGCCCTTGAACTCTTAGCTCTAGGGAACATCTGTCCTATTCTGGTCTCTAGGTACATTCTTAAAGATTCAGGGTGCTTTTGTTTTTCCCAGAGCCTGCAGAATGAGCCCTGATCTGACTCCAAAATTTAAAGTCTCTTTAATTGTCAAGTCTCATTTACAGTTTTTGAAGGATAAAAGTCCCCAAAGGTGACAAGGTGACAAACAGTCCTTGCTTTTCTTTTTTATTGTTGTTGTTTTAATTTTGAACAATATTATCTAGTATTTCTACTCCCAGTCACTTTTGGATCAAACTTTGCATCTTCTTTACTTTCATGACAAAGCAGTGTTTCCCCTTGGTTTTTATTCTACCTCCATGTCCTGACTTCCTAGAGCCCTTCTTTCCTGACACTTCTAGGCCCTGTGCTTGTATCATTTGAGATGACCCTGTCAAATCAGTTCTTGGATCATTTAAAATGTTAGCATATCCAGGGGCCCCTGAATGGCTCAGTTGGTTGAGCCTGTGACTTTAGCTCAGGCCATAATCTCACAGCTCGTGAGATTGAGCCCTGCACTAATCAGAGCCTGGAGCCTGCTTTGAATTCTGGGTCTCTGTCTCTCTCTGCCCCTCCCCTGCTCATGCTCTGTTTCTCTCTCTCAAAAATAAATAAACATAAAAAATTTAAATATTAACACATCTGAATGTACTCATTACTGTGACATCTCTGAAAAAAATGCTCATGTCTCTAATAAAAACTGGGGAAGACCTATGATACACATTAATCTGGAGGGGGAACCTCCTCCAAAGCACTTTCCCCATTCTTCCAAGTCTATGTGAAGCTCATTTCTGGGAAAGGTAGTGTGTTTGGAAAATCTCGGGCAGGAAAAAATCGTAGAGATTGACGTAGAAAGAAATGGAAACAAAAGTTGAAGTTAGCTCCAGTGGTGCATGACCTTGCATTTTTGTTTCATTTCCTCAATAAATATATTTTGACAAACAGATAATGGAGAATTATAGATATGACTGCCAACTAGGCAGGAGCAAGTCTAAAATGCAAAAGGTTTGAAAGTGGATGGACCTCGAGGGTGTCATGCTAAGTGAAATAAGTCAGGCAGAGAAGGACAGATACCATATGTTTGCACTCATAGGTCTAATAGGAAAACAGGAGAAACCTAATGGAGGACCTGGGGGAGGGGAAGAGGGAAAGAGAGTTGGGGAGAGAGAGGGACGCAAAACTTGAGAGACTATTGAATGCTGAAAATGAACTGAGAGTTGAAGGGGAAGGGGGGACGGGGAAAAAGAGGTGGTGGTGATGGTGGAGGGCACTTATGGGGAAGAGCACTGGGTGTTGTATGGAAACCAATTTGACAATAAACTATTAAAAAAAAAAAAAGAATTTGAAGATGTCCCCTGGCACTTACTCTGGGTGAAATAGCAGGCATGTGGAAGCTGCCCGGATTCTCTGACTGGACTTTAAGCCCTGTTAGGACAGAGGAGTCTTGTTCCTCTGCAGATCTTCCCAGTGTCTGACTCAGTTCTGGACCCATAAAAGATCTTTAGTGAAGATTTGTTGCATTTACTAAACTTGAACATACCATTCATCTTATCTTAAATAGCACAACACTTGGTGCTCCTGAGAACCGAAAATCCTTTCTTGAGCATTGAATAACATTTGCCCTTAAAATATTGGCATTTCATCTTTACTTATTCAACTTCATCTCATAACCCATCCCTTCAAGATCCAGAGGGATCCATTCACAGCCAGTGAGGGATGCAGGCTGTGGACTTTTCCACCCACTTTGGAAAGGACATTAGGACTTAGTGGTTAAAAGCACCAGCTTTCAGCAGAGAGACATGGATTTGAACCTACTTCTGCTAAACATTATTTCTGTATTCTTAGGCCAGTTTCTTAGCCTCCTGGAGTCTTGATCTTTTTCATCTGAAATGTGGCTAATAATCATACTTAACTATCTCAGGATTGTGTCAAGTTTGATTGTGAATATGCAAAAGCCCCAAATATTAGTGACTTCATAAAAAAGTTTTTTTTCTTCTCATGTATAAATTTGGAGGTAGATAGTCCAAAACTAGTGTGGTGGTTCTGTTCCATTACATCCTCAGGGATGGTCCCAAGCTCCACCCCACCAAGAAAGTCTTTTTCTCCCCCATGGTCTAAGATGGCAGTCATCACATTTGCTTTACAGATAACAGTGTAAAAGAAAAGATGAAGAAAAGGACCAAGGTGTTCCCAAAATGTTTTAAGAAAGTTCATGTGACAATTCTGCTTACATTGTATCCACCAGAACTGAGTTGCATGTTCATGTCCACCTGTAAGAGATGACAGGGAATAGTGACTTTATTCTAAATGGCCACATACGTGACCAAAAATTATAAGACTGTGAGAAAAAGGGAGAAGAGACCCTGGGAGACAGTGTAATGTCACCTTACACACTGAGAGAGCGATGGTGGGAATTAAATGAGGTGATGTCCAGAATCCTTTCAAGGCACCTGGTAGGATTCAATTACTGGTGAGTTCTACCATTATTAGACTGTTTGGAGAAATAGGATCGTCTCAGAAAAGGAATTGAGGCCTTTCTCTGAACTATGAGGGGCCCTTTAAGGATGTGGAGGACAGTGCTGAGTCCTAAGCCATAGGTCAGATACCAGGTCCCTCTCCTTTAACCCCTGGTACTTTTGCCCTCCTTCCTTGCAGGAGCAGATCTTGTGATTAATGAAGTGATGTGGTGGGACCATGGAGTGTATTACTGCACCATTGAGGCTCCAGGGGACACATCAGGAGACCCAGATAAGGAGGTGAAGCTCATTGTCCTGCGTAAGTGCTGCTGGAGCTTTCTATTTAGCCACCTCATCACTGTGATGCTTTTATATACAGCATAGAAACACGCAAGACTGGGTTATTGTTGGATTGCCAACTTTTGAAGTTCCTTACTAAAACTAAACTTTATTTATTTATTTATTTTTGCCAGTATATTGATTAACTTAACCTATAGGTCAAGATCTCTATTAATTAGACCTCTAGAATGTTAGACTGGGAAGCATTCACTTGCACATTTGGTTCGCTCTCTCCTGGTGTCTCCCCTGCAGACTGGCTGACAGTGATCTTCATCATTCTGGGAGCCCTCCTCCTGCTCCTGCTGATCGGCGTGTGCTGGTGCCAGTGCTGTCCTCAGTATTGCTGCTGCTACGTCCGCTGCCCCTGCTGTCCCGCCCGCTGCTGCTGCCCCGAGGAAGGTGAGGAAAAAGAGGCAGGCCATGGGATGGGGTGATGCTGGAGCCTGGTGTCCCAAACAGACGAGCGTCACACACCCAGATCAAAACCTTGGGTCCTTCCAGGTTCTCCTCCATGCCCTTCTCCCCTCACAGGCTCAGAGGTCTTTGACCTCAGCGCAGAATTTAACGCTCAAGGAAGCTTTAGACCCAGTGGGAAGATTCCTGTCTGTCTGCGTCTGAGCCTGCCCGAGGCCTCCTTCCAGTGCTCTGCCTGTTGATGGCATTTCGTCAGTGGCCCTGATTTTCTTGTGCTTCAGTCTTTGTTCCTGGAACTCACCTGGCTTGGACAGGGAGTGGCTGGAGCAAGTGGTTTGAATATAGTGGTAAGAGAGAAGCCCATGTCTCAGAGAGGAGTTGAAAAGAACAGATAGAGGAGAAAGGAGTTAGAGCAGTGATTCTTAACCTTAAGAATCACCTAGAGGGCTTGTTAAAACTTAGTTGCTGGCTCTATGTCCAGAGTTTCTGGTTTAAGTGGTTTGGGGTAGGCCTAACAATTTGTATTCCTCAAAAGTTGCCAAGTGATGTGATGCTGCTGAGCGGTGGGCCACGCTTTGAGAATCTTCTTTTTAGATAAAGACAAAAGGTTTAGATGAGGGATCAGAAGATCTTGCTCTTAATGTAATCTTTCTTTGGGCTAAAATTTGACTTCAAAAGTTTATTTATTTTTGGGAGACAGAGAGAGAGCGAGAGCGAGTGAGCGTGAGAGCAAGCAGGGAAGGGGCAGAGAAAGAGGGAGATAGACTCCGAAGCAGGCCTCAGGCTCTGAGCTATCAGCACAGAATCCTATGTGGGGACTGAGCCACTCAGGTGTCCCTAAAATTTGACCTTTTAAACCAAAATTATGATATACTCTAAAAAGTTTGGTTGTAGAATGCCAAATTTTTATAGAAAATTATTCTATAAATGATTTTAATAAATACAGTGGAATCAGCTGCTTTAAATGGAAGGAGTTTTGTGTTCTTAAGATAACATTTCTTCTCCTGGTGACAGAAGTAAAGTATGACACTGTAGAAAATTTGAGAAATTCAGGGAAGTGTAAAGACTAACCTAAGCACTCAGAGATAATCACTTTTATCAGTTGGTTCATTTGAAAGGAAATTTTTTAAAAGGAAAAATAAGGAATTATCTCCTAAGATAGAAAAAAATTTAATCTATGTTGTTAAGAAGGTTAATGGCCCGAGTCTGGTTTCAGGCCTGTGTTCTGAGGTTGTTGTCTTACAGGAAAAGAGAACTAACTTTTATTGGATGTCTGCTACATGTAGGCCCCTTGGATCTATTTCCCTCTGTGAATCTTCACAACCCTAGAATGCTGTGTTATCACTACTTAACAGATGAGGAGACTGAAGGTCAGAGAAGTCACACAGCTAGTAAGTAACAGTGGCAGTATGGTGTTGAATCCATGTTCATCTGACTTACAAGTGCCTGAATGTCACACAGCAGAGGCTACCACAACCTCTATGTGTAGATCACAGTGGACTTGACAGAGAAACCAATGACCTCCTGAGAGAGAGGGAAAATAGCAGAGAACTCAATACTGGGCTGTAGAGCTCCCTACCTTTCTTTCAAGAGCCTCTGGGGGAGATACCAAGGAGAAGTCACTATCACTGAAGTAGTAATATATATCAAGAGATGAGAAAAATCACTCCCAAGATGCCTTCTTAGAATCCTAAGTCAGTGGGGCACTAAAAACAGGCAGACCTTGGGACAAAGCCAACACAAATGATAAATGTATCCACTGTCAGTAAGCTGATAAACAGGTTCTGGGGAGAATGGTTTCTCTGAAGTGGTTAGAGTTCATTTAGAAGAACTGGTAAAATAAAGAAATGCAGGCCACAAATAAAGATCCCTGGACTTGAGCAAATGAGGTCACTTTCAGAGTGAGTCACTAATGCAGACTGTCCTGAGAATTTTGATGACAGGACGAGCTTACATGGAGGGGACAGAAGTTGTTAAAGAGGGCTCTTGCATGGGGAAGGGGATGTGTGTGACTGTTGTTTAGAATGTGAAAACCCCAAGTACATTTTTAGGCAAAGAACCAAGGCCAGTAGGAAATGAGTAAAATGAAGCCTTATTTTTTTTAACGTTTATTTTTTTTTGAGAGAGAGAGAGACAGAGCATAAGTGGGGGAGGGGCAGAGAGAGAGGGAGACACAGAATGCAAAGCAAGCTCCACCCAGGCCCTGAGCTATCAGCACAGAGCCTGCCATGAGCTCGAACCCACTAACCATGAGATCATGATCTGAGCTGAAGTCGGATGCTTAATCAACTGAACCACCCAGGTGCCCCTAAAGTGAAGCCTTATGAGGCACTGAGCAGGTGGAACAGTTGGGATTGACATCAGGTGTACAGCAAAAGGACTACCTGTAGAAAGGAGGAGGGCAGCGTAACCTCTGGAGAGAGTCATTAAAATCTGGGGTATGATCCAAAGTATAAGGGGGGAAGCTGAGGGATCTCATACTAGCCTATCTTGATTTCAGCAAATCAAAAATTCTAGAGGCAGAACAGAGCTTGAGAATGGCATCAGTGCTTCTTGGCCATCTCTGACCACAGCCCACCTCACTAACTTGCTCCCACTTCACAGTGAGTTCATAGAGGACCAGCAAGGAGAAACTGAAATGACAGCAAATATTAGTAACCCTTGATATTTCACTTAGTACTGGTAAATGACCCACAGTAGAACTTAGAAGATGAAAGTTATTGAAACTGATCCCTACATCGGTTATTGGCCGTCCTTCCCATAGGGCCTCTAGGCATCCCCTGTAGTTGGGCCACAGGCCACACTGGGAATCTCTCATCTACCCACTCACCTCCCCATTCTGCTTAGAGCTGAGGGAAGTAAGGCCTAGAGAGACTTTTGCACAACTTCACATAGCTCATTAGTGGCAAATCCTGGACTAGACAGTTCTCTTGACTCCATACCCAGGGCTGGTTCCTCTTCCTTAACCAAGATGATGTCATCAGCTGAAAGTTCATGGGGAGGGGAGGACATGAGAAGTGGGGAATGTTTAAGGTACTGCTCTAGAGGAGGGGAGTGGGTTGACAGATCAGTCCAGAAGCTAGTTTAGGAGGGCCACTTGAAGTCTGTTGTCTGACTGTGCAGTCAGCTCTGGCAGCATGGGGCCAGAAGCTAAAGCTGAAATGCTGAGTTCAAGTGCGTGGGATTCGAGGGAGGTCCTCAGGATGTCACTGAAATGATTAGCCCGCCAAGTTAGGGGGACTGGTAGTATGGGAAAAAGTGAAAGGACTGTGTGACCATGGTTCAAAAGAGAGTAAAGAAGGAGTTCTGTAAGAGTGGGGAGTGGCTGGTAAGCAGTTACAGGCAAGTGAAGTTGGAAAGCTTCAGAACACCACAGATGATGCTGGCTACAGGGAAGGGGAGGCGCAGGTCTCTGGCGAAGGGGGAGGTGCCGTGTCATTTCTGTCACGGAAGGGACATCTTACAGAATATGCCCTGGGTTTTCCTCAGAAATGAAGATAAATATGTCTTTGGTAGTTTAGGCTCCAAATGCATACTTCTGTTTCTTATGGGATCTAAGGCGAAACAAAGGTGACTTATTCTAACAATGAGAGTCACTATCTCTTGACTGTCTGTCATCTGTTAGGCATTTCATATGTATTGCTTCATTTAACCTCAACTTTATGAAATAGGTATTTCCATCCTTAGCTGACAGATGGGGATCCTGGACCCACACACTCTGGAATGTCACTCAAAGTCAGACAGTTGGTACATGCTAGGATTCAAGTTGAAGTCCATCTGACCCTCAGAATTTGTATTTAAGGAAACTAAACCTTGAGGACCATAGTTCTCAAGAGGCCCTTGAGAATCCTCAATAGTCAACTCCATTTGGGTTTTCTGCACTAGAGTTAGGGAGCTTGTTGAAAACACAGCTGTTGCTTGCTTTGCATGAGACTGAAGAATATCTGGTGTAGGATCTAGTAATCTGTATTTTTCACTAGAGCATTGAAGTGATCAAGGCAGACTTTACTCCACTGAGGTTCAGAAATAACTTGTTAGGAGTTTTTTGAGGCTTAGCTACTTTCTCCATGTCTCTTATTTTATTGCCCATCTGATTCCCTATTAGGTGAACAGCAGAAAACCCTGACATCCCCATGAGATAAGAGGGCAAGGGAGAAGCTCAGAGCCTATGTTTTCTCCTCCTATCTCAATAGTTCCATTGCATCAGGGAAAGGAGGGGCCCTGGGGGAAAGGATGTGGCAGATAAGAAGGGAACAGGTGGGTTAATCTCTGAAATATGAAAAATTTAACAGGAAAGCTCATGGAGGATCTGGAAGGGTCTCTAGAGTTATCTCTGCAGAAGGTTCCCATTAGCTAAACAAGTTATTTGAGGAGCAAGGAGTAAGCCCAACTTTCCCTTTCTCTACTATTGAATTAAGGGATTAGGAGAAGGAGGTGGCCAGGATCTGGTTAGAGGGGTGGGGGGTGAATAGGGTTGTTCCCAATTGAATCAGATGCCCCCAGGCCTTAGAGACTGAGACAAGTCTGGAGTGGGTTTTGAAAGGTGTGGAGCTGAGTTAGAGAGTAATAAAGGGAGGAGATACCACTGTGGAAGGTGTTTTGTTTTGTTTTGCTTTGTTTTGTTTTTCGTCACAGAAATAAAGGAGTCTGGGGAATGAGTGATTTGCCAGAAAGGGCACAGGCCTGGGCATCAGAGTGGTACCTCTATCCATCACCAGCTATGAGACCTTGAACTGGGAAGTCACCCTCCCTGCACCCAGCTTCTTCATCTAATTCCCACATTAACAGATTGCTCTGAGGATTAGTTAGCCGGTATAAAGTGACAGGCACATACGTATTAAGCAGGGCATTATGTGTGCTGACGGTAGCACATATAGGAAGCTAGGGAGGCATCTGTTAGCAAGAGGAAGAGGAAAGTGCTGAACCATGTGGAGGGTCTAGAGCGCTGTCCTGTGCCACAGCGTGAAGGTGTGGCAGCTGGGTGAGCTGCTCTAAGTTTGCATCTGATTTCCTCCAGGCTGGGCTGTGATGTACCACCAGGGCTGGAGCTTGGGACATTTCTGGGGGCTCTGCTGCAACCACTTCCTGTTGTGCTGGAAGTTTGTTTCACACTGGAGCCATTGGGTCCAGATGGCCACTCAGCTGTTGGTCTCAGAAAATCCCTGACCCTTTGCATCAGAGTCCAGAGTGCCTATCTGCCCCTCTTAACTGTGCCAGGAGGAAGTCTGAGGCAGAGCCCTGCTGTTTTAGAGGTAGCCACAGGGCTTGAGGAACCCAGGAGGAGGTGTGAGTGCCAGCAGCGGGGCCTGAGGCAGGCACTTCCTGCCTGAACTCACAAGTCCATTTCCTACATGCATGGATGGACTGAGACCTTGGGACACAATCACCTCAAAACAGAAATTCATGAACAAAACCAACTAAGTGGTTTTGTTTTTAATTTATACTCATGAAGGGCAGAGAGGAGGGGATTGTGGGCTTCAGAGCAAGTGACATTTCTATGGATCCCTTGGGTTACTTTTTTTTATATGATTTTCTTTGCCCTGAAAGGAAATGGCATTTTTCTTCTTCCTTCTCTGCCTTCACTGCACCCCTTAGAGATTCCCCCTACTCAGGAAAAGGAGTAGAAGGATTCACTGGGATCTACTTCAGCTTTTTGTATCTCTTTCCTCCCACTAGTTTCTCCCCTCTGCCTCCAGGGCTGCAGGGCTGGTATACTAGCTAGAACATTCTTCAGTGTCCCTCCCTTTACCAGTAATTCTGCCCATTGACCTCAGCATCTACATTTTTTTTTTTTTAGCTTTTTCCACTCTGAATAGGCAGCCCTGAGCTTCCCTGGCAGCCCCTGACTCATAGCTGCCTTGAAGTCCTTTGCATCTGCACCTTCTAGATTGGAACTGTACCTGTGGCTGAAGGCCTTGTTGGCCTGGAACCCAAGATTTGATTGCCTACTAATATTCACGTATTTACTTACATGTTAGGTGAAACTGGGAATGGAGGACAATACAATATTTTCAAGAGTAGGAAGTCAAGGTTATAGGTATGCTTTCCTTGGGTACAGGGGTTACAGCCTGTACCCCAGGATTCCCTGCTCCTTGCAAGATGACCTGTTGGTTACTATTCCTTTAACTCTCACTCCTAGACAGACAGACAGACAGACAGATCAGAAACTAGCCTCTTAGCAAAGCCTCCTAGCAAGAAAAATGAAGTGGGAGGTGTGGGGCTTGTCCTGGCTGAGGGTCTGCATTTCTCCTTTTTCCCCTCTAGCCCTGGCTCACCACCGGTACATGAAGCAGGCTCAGGCCCTAGGCCCTCAGATGATGGAAAAACCCCTATACTGGGGGGCGGACAGGAGCTCCCAGGTTTCATCTTATCCAATGAACCCACTGCTGCAGCGAGGTAAACCTTGCCATAGATTTGGGGTGGGAGAGGGCAGAGGGCAAGGGTAGGAATATGGGCTGCATTGGTGCCCTCTTGACAATATAGTGGATATCTATGATCAAGGATGGGGACGGGATGGATGCAAGCTGCAGAATGTGGCATTTCGGTGCTCTGGTTCCGAGAAGCATGTTTTGGGCCAACAGTTCTGTATGTTCTTATCCTTGTTTCCATTCAGATGTGTCCCTGCGATCCAGCTTCCCACAGATGCCAGTGAGCCAGACCACTGCTCACCCTCCCATCACCAATGGTGTCCTAGAGTATTTGGAGAAAGAGCTGCGGAACCTCAACCCAGCCCAGCCTCTGCCTCCTGACCTCAAAGCCATATCTGGCCAAGCTTGCAGCATGCTGTCCTCCCTGGGCTCTGAGGTTGTGGAACGCAGAATCATCCACCTGCCTCCATTGATCAGAGACCTGCCGTCCTCACAGAGGACCAGCAACTCCTCCCGCCAGCCGTGGCTCACCCCAATTCCCCCTGGACCCTGGGATCTGAGGGAGGGGAGAAGGCAGCCCCACTACTCTGATTTCCACCAGGAGCTCCAGTACCGGGAGCCTAAGCGCCGGGCATTGGAGGGACGGGCGCTGAATCACCTTCGGAGGGGAAGGCGCCACTGCACCGGGCTGCGCGGGTCACCCACGCCCTGGTCAGACAGGGACAGCCTCAGTGACGGCCCCTCATCCAGTGAGGCCCGCTGGTGGCCCAACCACCCACCTGCCCGGAGCCACCACTCAGGCCGACCGCACAGGCCCGGCACCCGGGAGAATGCCCAGAGGCCCCGGAGGCGCAGGCCCCGCAGCTACTCCCCTCCCTTGCCTTCTGGTCTCAGTTCCTGGAGCTCTGAGGAGGATGAGAAGGAGAGGCAGGCGCGGAGCTGGGAAAGCCACCGCCGCAGCTCACACCCCTCAAACTGGCCTGAGGAGAAGCCGCCCAGCTACCACTCACTGGATGTCATGCCAGGCAAGAATGGCAGGAAAAAAGGGAGTGTGGAGAGGCGCCTGGTGAGCCTGGGGCATCCCTCTGAGGGTTGGGCATGGGCAGAGCAGGACTTAGCCACAGCTGACACAGGCCACCCCACGTGTTACCGGTGACAGTACCTCTTCCTTGTTTTGCACAGCTTGCCCCATGGGCTTGGTGAGATGTCTTGTTAGAGCTCGAAGGGTCCTGGTGAGTGCAGAGGTTTAGAACAGGGTCTTCTCATCCTCAGACCGGCCCTCCTCACAGGCTGGTGAGGCAGGGCTTCCCCATTTCACAGATGAAGAAATGAGGCTCAGAATAATTAAGTGCCTTGTGAGTAGCGGAGCTAAGGCTTAAACACAGGCTTTATGGCTAAGGCTTTACTTCCTGTCATACCTGCCTGTCTTTACTTAGCAACCATATTTCCATACCCCAAATTAGAACATGCAGCCTGACAGAGGACATTTGTGCCACTCTGAGTGCTGCAAGTCAGTGTGTAAGGCCTTGTATTCAAGAATGAGGTCCTCTGAGACCCCCTGGAAAGAATCCAAGAATCCTTAAACTGATGAAGACAAAACAAAACAATAAATACCTCATATCCCAAATATGGGTAAAACTTTATAGAGTTCTGTGAACAGGCAAGGTACTAGTCATAGCTTACCAGCCTAAAAGGGGCATGAAGAAGGATTATAGGCCTTAGTTTGTTTTTTTTATTAAAAATTTTTTTAAAATTTATTTTTGAGAGAGACAGAGCAAAAGCGAGCATGAGTGGGGGAGGGGCAGAGAGCAAGGGAGGCACAGAATCCAAAGCAGGCTCCAGGCTCTGAGTTGTTAGCACAGAGCCTGACTTGAGACTCAAACTAACAGACTACAAGACCATGACCTAGCTGAAGTTGGATGCTTAACCAACTGAGCCACCCAGATGCCCTGGCCTTAATTTGTTTTTTAAGATGTGACTTAAATAATCATTTTGTAATTGATATATCCAAATGATGTTATTTCCTTAATGTTGTCACTTTGCAAAGTTATGCTGCCATTGCTCAAAAATATTCATGAACTGCCTTCAGAGCCAATTTACATTAAAATCTATTTCTCTATTGTACCAAAATCCTTTTCTGTTTGCTTCTGTTGAGATAGAGATATGAAGTAGGGTCTGAGGAAGTTCCCAAAGGAAAGGATATTATAGGAAGAAGAATTTTAGTCTCTAATATACCTTCAAGGATATATCTTTCATTTGGAAATGCAAATTCTGCTGTGATTTGTTTAAAAAACAATCACAGGTATGTAGTGTGCAAAGAAACAAACACCTTGTGGAGGCTACAGTGCTAATCTTTTAGGAAAAAAGCATTGGTGAGAGAGTAATTCATGAGGAAGGTAGCAAAGGCCTGCAGGCAGTTCTGAAATAATGGCAATTATATTCTCACAGATGTCCCATGAGAAAGGCAAAGACCAGTAACAATGAAACTTAGTAATATCCTTACTAAGTAGTACTTAGCTGTGGGCATTTATGCACTATCTCATTTAATCCTTATAACACGCTGTGAGGTTTTTACTATCATCTTCATTTTACAGTGGATACAAGTCTTTCTTCCATGTTACCAGTAAGAAAATTATATCCTGAAAGAAAACTCGGAACCAGTTAGAGCTAGGACAATGGCTATTACTTTAGTCATAAGTGACTAAACTCTTATTTTAGCAGAAAAAAAAAATGTAATGTAAAAGCCAGTGTTTGGCCCCAAATCCAAGCCCTGTTTTCTTCTATTTTTTTTCATTTTCTTCTCTTTAAATTAAATTAAGTGAGAGAAGGATAAAAGAAACATTAATTAAGTTCCAGACACTGGAGTAAGCCCTTTCTAAACCTTATTTTATTTAATCTTTGCAACAACAGGTGAGGCTCAGTGAGATTAAGTATGCCCTAACTCACACAGCCAATAGGGAGTGAAACCAGAATTTGAACACAGACAGCTCTCTGACTCTCAAGCCTGTACCCTTTCAGTGACTCGTAATGCCTCATGCCGAAGAAGAATCGTTTGGGACAGTGATATTTTCGTTCTGTATTTCTTCCCGGTGGCTTTATTTCTTCCCCATTTTCCGAAACCATCACAGCTTCCTTTATCATTAAGAAGTACACACCACTAATTCTACCACAGGCAATCAAATTTTCTATTATAAAGTTTCTCATGAGACACAAAGATTTCACTCAAGATCATTTTGAAAGCCTTCATTGTTTTGGATCTCTGAGCTTATCTCCCAAAGAGTTATCACTTTACTTTATCACATTGAACTGTCTACTCATATTCTGAATGACTTAGGCCCAGGGCCCAAGCTGGCTTTAGAAAATTGGTTGGTTTGAAAGAGCACAGTGGTTTGTTTATAGTTGGAATTTTGAGTGCCTTAAGTGAAGAAAAAGTCTACAGGGCCAAAGTCTCACTCTTTGCTTTTTCTGTGGGGCTGGATGGTCCCCACATATTTCCCTAGCCTCTGAAGTCTTCAGAGCTTGCCCCTAACTTCAGAACTTATAAGACAAGTAGGCCACTAGATGGCAATCTTTGATTATGTATAACTGGACGTTTCTGTTTGTTCCTTGAGTTGATAAGTGTTTCACCATTTTCGTAAATCAAGCTTTTAGCAGTTACAGTTTTACCATAACTTTTTACAAAATACTTATTAAAATACTTCACTAAATATTCAGAGCAATATGCATCAATCCAAGAATCTTTTGGCTCACATGGAAACTTCTCTCTGAAGAATAATGTTTAACAAATATATACCAAAGAACAAGGGCTTCCATCCAAAACAGGTAAGAACTGTTTTTTGCACAGTGCCAGTGAGAAAATGGACATTATGTTGAGGAGACTCTCATTTGACTACAAAACCAGTTGAGATATGACCTCAGGTCTGGTATTTTTTTCACTTCATCAAATCTCAGAAATCTAAGAAACTATAATATCAAGTTTTAAAGTCCTATGGTTTCACACTGCCCCCGTGTTCCTGATCTCCTTCAAATTGACTATCTTTCTTTCTAGTCTTGCCATATCAGAAAGGGCTTCCCAAGGCATTTCTGGTTTGTTGCAAGCTTGTCCTATACACACCTGTTCTAATATAAGAGAAAATTACTGCATTCCTTCGTCTCCAAGTTAAACTAAAATTTTCAGTAGAAAAGCCAAAGATTTTTTTTCATTTTTTTTGACTCAATTTAATAAAAGCTTTTCTTGATCAATATACTTAATCTTCTACTTTTAATACAATGCCTATTCCTTTATCATCTAGAGGTTTTTCTTCAGCAAGCCCTGCACAAGGAACTTTCCTTTTGTCCCTTTTCATTGCTTTCCTTTGTATCAGAGGACATTTATCTCATAGAATTTTTATTAGAAGCCATACCCCCCAAAAATCACAGTCCTAATAAAATAGAAACAATCTTTCTATAGTGACATGAATGTATATACATATACAATGCATTTTGAACAGTATGTTTTGGGACAGATACCTTATTTTGCCATTTTAAGTAAGATAAGAAAGGTCACATTCATGGACTACAGCTGTAGATATTCAAAACTTAAATAGAAATGATCCCTTACAATATATAGTTAGAGAAATATGAGAAGTGTAGACATAGTCCTTGCCCTGATAGAACAAGTTGAAAAGCCAAAAGATCAAGTGGACTTCTGAAGAAAAGCCACTGAGTTTGGTCAGGAAGAGATAATTAATGATCTCTGAAAAACAACTTGAGAGAAATACTAAGGTATGAAGCTAAACTTTTTAGAAGAGCTGAGACGGAATGGTTCAGGAGAATATGAGTGGGAAAAAAACTGGGCCATGTCTTCATGAACAAATGGGCTGATGGGCTGATGAATGGACAGGGTATTTTTTTTTTTCAGACATTAAAATCAGCAGGTTACAAAGTGAATTAGACTAAGAAGTTTTCAAAAAATAAAGATGTTTGAGGGAGGCTCCAGGGAGGTATGAAAGAAGAGAAACCTAAGCCTGGGGAAGATGCTGGCTTTATGCAGAGTCAAGAAATATTTTTCAGATTCATACATGCTGTCCCAGCATCCACCACTCACCAAGGATTTGCACAGAATCAAGTGCACCTTGTGTATTATATGCATAGACAATAGATCCCAGCTGACTGTATTTTTTTTGTGTGTGTTCTGTTCTCCAGGACAGAGACAGCTCCCATAGTGGAAGGAGTGTGGTCATTTAGTCACCGGGCACAGCACTACTTCTTTGGCTACGTCTCAGCTCTGTATGTCATCAACATCACCTAGATGCCTAACTGACTTGGGAGGGACTCTACAAGTTCATATCTAACAGTTTTGGCTTAGATTCTGAGAATGAAATAGAAGATATGGAAAATCAAAAGTTTGAGGAATTAATGATTATAGTGTTAGCTTTGGCTCACACTCTGAGCCTTTAGAGTATCTGACATGTAATGGACCCTAACTGGGATGTGATCCCTCAGGAACTTAGTAGCTGGAGTCTTCAACTAGGTTACACAGCTTGGAACGATGGCCACTTTCAAAGTGAGAACTCAGGAATCTTTAAGAAGAAATCAAACATGTTTCAGGTACAGGAAATTTATTGAATAGTATACGGAAAATTTCCATGGGAACTTGTCTCTGTCTCTATAGCATACCTCCCTATTAGGAGTACACTTTGCGTAGCCGTGCCCAGTCCTGAGTGCTGTTGAGGGTCAAGTCAGAGATGGCATGGGAAATACTCCAGCAATTTGCTCTTTCGTGGGTTATTTATCCAAGTGTCAAAAATCATAAGAAGCAATTTTGCACCAAACTTATTCCTGTCCCATGTTTTCTTTATGGTCTTTTTTTTTTTTTGCCTATATGTAATTTATATATTCTTATATATTATGTATCCATTAAAATCACTTTGAATGCTTCTTGGGAACAACATAGTTACATAAATAAATTAGAAAGAAAATGTATTGACCTAAGGATTCTGCCCCCAAATAAATACCTACTTTGATGCACTTAACTGAATGGAGTTTTCTTTCTTACTAAAGCTCACAGAAGAGCCAGGCCAACTTGGATAGTTTTGGAGTCACCTTTCTTTTGGCACCACTCAGCCTTGCAGAGTTAAGATTTCCCAAGCAGAGCATCCAGGTAGGTTTTGCCACTCCAAGAACCCCAGGAGGAGTGGGCTATGGCCTCCCTGTAATAAGCTAAGCCACTCCCTCCAGCCCCTTTGGTGGTTTCATGAACCCATTTGTGCTTGATGTAGACACCCTCCTTGATCAGGGAAGGAGATGGTCTGAAAGGGGGGTGTGTTTGTGTTCCTCAACAGTATCTTTATGTGTATGGTCTTAAGCTGAATTTAGATCCTGTTGTGTTGACACATTCATTTTCCCGCCAGCCTCATTAATTACGTCTAGAGAAAATAGGTTAAATGCCTGCATTGGGCAAAGAGATTTTTGATGTCTATAATGTAACCGGACTTAAAATAGCAAGGCAGAAAAAAATTTAATAGATAAGACATAAAATTCAGGGGCTCCTGGGTGGTTCAGTCAGTTGAGCATCTGACTTTAGCTTAGGTCATTGTCTCTTGGTTAGCAGGTTCAAGTCCCATGTCAGGCTCCACGCTGTCAGATCTTCCAAACCGCCTTTCACTGCTTCTCTCCCACTTATGCTCTCTCAAAAATAAGTAAACATTAAAACAAAAAGAAAAAACCTCAGTAGGTGAGGGTCTTCTGGTCTGGACAAGATGGCATAGACCTTCTTTGTTTTGCTTCTCCCCACTAAGCATAACTTTATAAACCCTGGAAATGGCACAAGAAACAGGCAAAGGAGAACTCTAAAGGGTTCTGAGAAGAAGGCAAACTGGTTTGGGAACCCAGGACCTGAGGAGCACCACAGAGGCAGGACATCTTGAATCCCCGAATCAAAAATAGATAGCCACCCAGAACTGGCATTTTCCAACTTCCCATCTAGCAACAAAGGGTAATACCCCATTCTTCCCCCCTGGATTTCATGGGAGTCCATAGGACAGCCTCAGGCAATGGGGACTGACTAGGAGCCCTGCCAAAAATAAGTGACCAGGGGAAGTATACTCCTTCCCTGCTGGGCCAGGGAAGAGTGATACTATGGTGGGTGGGAAGAACCAGTTAAGAGAGACTCAGGTAAAGCAGGTGACCCAGCTGAGAAAGCCTCTTTGTTCCCAGGAACCAGAGACTCTCCTCCTCTGCCCAGAGAAAGTAGGGCTGACTATGGAGCCAGAAAAAAGGACCTGTCACAGCTAGAAGCTGTGGGCCTAAAAGCCACTGTGTCTTCATGAAACTGAGACTCTCCTCCCTGACTCAGATAAACTAGGATGGATAGCAGGGGAACACCAAGAAAAGGATTTCTATGCACCCCTCCCTCACCAAGAGATATCTGGCAACTCAGAGGAAATTCCTTGCATCCCCTCAGGCAGCATAAACCAGACCAGAGTGAGCCCCAGCAGCACCAAATACATCAAGTAGACCAACATGATATCATGAAGATTCTGAAAATTAAACTGTCATTAGAGTCATGGCCTATAAAAGTAGGCCAAAATTTGTCTGTTAAGCCTAATAAAATAACTTCCTATTTTATTCCTATTTAAAATATTAAAATAGGACCCAGAGTATTCTAACACAATAGACAAAATGACCAGGACACAAACCAAGAACCAAGAAAATCACGACTTGAATGAAAAAAATCACCTCATGCCACCTTGATATGAATCAGATATTGGAATTATCTGATACGAATTTGAAGGCAGACATTATAAAAATACTATGACAATCAATGACAAATTCTTTTAAATGAAAAAATAGAAAATCTAAAAATAAAGAAGTTATACAAAAAAGAAGAGGAAATTATAAAACTGAAAAATACAACAGAAAATAAAAACTCACTGGATGGGCTCAACAGTAGAGTGGAAATGATAGAAGTTAGAATCAGTGAATAGAACAATGGCGTTCACTCGGGGCACTTGGGTGGCTCAGTTGGTTAATGGTCGACTTCACCTTAGGTCATGATCTCATATTTCATGAGTTTGAGCCTTGTGTCAGGCTCTGTACGAACAGTTTGGGTCCTGGAGCCTCCTTTAGATTCTGTGTCACCCTCTTTCTCTGCCCCTCCCCTGCTTGCTCTCTCTCTCTCTCTCTCTCTCTCTCTCTCTCTCTCCTTCTCCCTGTCCCTCTCCCCTTCTCTCTCAAAAATAAATAAACATTAAATTTAAAAAATAGAGTTCAATTTGAATAATAGAAAATAAACTTGAAAAAATGAACAGAGCCTCAGGGACCTGTGCGATTATAACAAAATATCCAATAGTCGTATTCATTGGAGTCCCAGAAAGTAGAGTAGAAAGAGTAGGAGTGAATAAGTATTTGAAGAAATATGGCTGGGAACTGCCTGAATTTGATGAAAGACCTAGAGATTGAATGAACCTAGAAGCTGAATGAACCCAACCAGAATAAACCTGCAGGAACCATGCCAAGATATATGACAATTAAGCATTAAAAAAAAAAGACAAAAATTCCTGAAAGCAATCAGAGAGAAACAATTCATTCTCTGTAGGGGAGTACCAATTTAAATGGATTTCTCATGTGAAACCATGAAGAAGGAAATGGCAAAACATTTTTGAAGTACTGAAAGAAAAGAACTATTAACCATAATTCTCTATCTGGAAAAACTATTTTCCTGGAATGAAGGGAAAAATAAAGTCATTTACAAATGAGTAAAAATTAAAAGATTCTATGACTAGCAGACCTACCCTTAAAAGACTGGTTAAAGGAAGTTCATCAAAGTAATTGATAAAAGAAGGGAACTTACAGCATGAGGAATCAAGAAGAAACAATGGAAAGAACAGAAATATGAGTCCATACAGTAAACAATTCTTTTTCTTATGAGTTGTATAAATCATATTTATTGATTAAAACAAAAATTATAATCCTAATACTCAAAATATTCAAAGATGAGAAAGGTAAAGGGAACTAAATGGAAGTGAAGTTTCTATACTTCATTTGAAGTGGTAAATATTAACACTAGTACCTCATTATAAGTAGCACCCAGAGCAACCATTATGAAAATTATACAGAGATAAGCTCAAAGTGCCATAAATAAATCAAGATGGAATCCTAAAACATGTTGAAATAACTTCCAAAAAGGCAGGAGAAAAAGGAGCAATGAGAAGCAAAGAAAACAATATAAGTAATAAAATAGCATACTAAAATGATAATATATCAATAGTAACCTTAAATGTAAATGGTCTAAATACACCAATCAAAACACAGAGATTGGCAAATTAAAACAACAACCAACAGTAATGAAAACCAAACATACAACACAACATATGCTGTGTGTCACAAATTCACTTGGAGTACTAATTTCAAATTCCTGCACAGGTTGAAGTGAAAGGTGGGAAAAGATAGAATATACAATGTGCACATTAATAGTGAAAAAGGAGAGCAGAAGTGGCAACATTAATATCCCATATAGTAGACTTCAAAGAAAATTACCAGAGAACTGAGACATTATATAAAGATAAAAGGATCAATCTGCCAGGAAGACATCTGATATTAAATGTCTGAGCTAAACCACAGTGTGTCAAATACATAAAGCATAACTGATAAAGCTGAAATGAGGAAGATAAGGATCTCTGATTATAGCTGGGAACTTCAATACTCCTTCCCTCCAGTAACTGATAGTGATAGGGAAAATATGTTTTAAGTTGGCTGATAAGACTAATAGGAAATACCTGTCCATGATTAATGAGGAATGTGGAAGTAACAGGCTATAAATTGTTCCCCCTACTAATATTCTGGGCTCAGACCTCTGGAGAATGACCTTCTCTGAGCCCACTGGTGTAAAATAAACCTCCTGCTTTCCAGGGTCTCTGAATGCTGCTTGGTTTTTCCACCCGGGTGATCCAGATGAAATTCTGTAACAGTAGAACTACTAGGCAAAAAGGCTTGAGGATAAAGATCTGAACAACACAATCAATCAGCAGGATTAACATATATAAAACAGATCACCCAGGGGCGCCTAGGTGGCTCAGTTGGTTAAGAATCAGACTTTGGCTCAGGTCATGATCTCATGGTTGGTAGGATCCCGTGTTGGGTTCTGTGCTGACAGCTTAGAGCCTGGATCCTGCTTCAGAGTCTGTGTCTCCTCTCTCTACCCTCCTCTGCTCATGCTTGGTCTCTCAAAATTAATAAACATTAAAAATATGCTAAAAAAAATAAAAATAAAACAGACTACCCAACAGGAGCAGAATACATTTTTCTCAAATGCCTTTGAGACATTCACCAAATAGAAAAAAACACAATATAAAAGCTACCGTAAACAAAACCTAGACAAATATAAAAGAATTAAAATCATATAGAATGTGTGCTCTGATTCTAATGGAATCAAACTGGAAATTTATAACAAAGAAAACAGGAAACTCTTGAAATACTTGGAAAGTAAGCAAATACACTTTAAATAATTATGGGCAAACAGGAAGTCTCAAAGGGAAATTAAAAAAATTTTAATGTTTATTTTTCAGAGAGGGAAAGACAGCAGGAGTGGGGGAGGGGCAGAAAGAGGGAAACAGAATCTGAAGCAGGCTCCAGGCTCTGAGCTGTTAAGCACAGAGCCCGACACAAAGCTCAAACCTACCAACCCTGAGATCATGACCTGAGTCAAAGTTGGATGCTTCAACTGAACCACCCAGGCACCACAAAGGGGATTTAAAAAGCACATACAACTGAATAAAAATGAAAACACAACACATCAAAATATGTAGGATGCAGCTAAATCAGTTCTGAGAGGGAAATTTGCAGCACTAAATGTTTACATTAAAAATGAGGATGTGGGGTGCCTGGGTGGCTCAGCCAGTCAAATGTCTGACTTCGGCTCAGGTCATGATCTCGAGGTTCGTGGGTTCGAGCCCCGCATTGGGCTCTGTGCTGACAGCTCAGAGCCTGAAGCCTGCTTTGGATTCTGTGTCTCCCTCTCTCTCTGCCCCTCCCCCATTCATGCTCTGTCTATCTCTCAAAAATAAATAAACATTAAAAAAATAATTAAAAAATAAAAATAAAATAAAAATGAGGATGAGGCCCCCGAGTGACTCAGTCAGTTGAGCATCCAGCTTCGGCTTAGGTCATAATCTCATGGTTTGTGAGTTCAAGACACAAGTTGGGCTCTGTGCTGACAGCTCAGAACCTGCAGCCTGCTTCAAATTCTATGTCTCCCTCTCTCTCTGTCTTCTCCCACTTGCTCTTTTTCTGACTCTCTCAAAAATAAATAAACGTTAAAAAATTTTTTTAAATGAGGAAAGGTGTCATTTCAGTAATCTAAGTTCTTCAAAAAACTAGAAAAAGAAGCGTAATAAACCCAAAGTGAACAGAAGGTATGAAATAATAAATATAAGAACAAAATAAAATTGGAGATAGAAAACATTACCAAAAAACCCAAGAAGTAAGAAGTTTGCTCTTTAGAAACACCAATAAAATTGACAAGCTTCCATTTAGACTAATAAAAATGGAATACATATCATCAATATTCAGCACAATATAGGAAATAGCATTCCAGATACTGCAGCCAGTATAAAATAAATAATAAGGGATAAAATAAGTACTAAATAATAAACAAAAAATGAGTATTACATACAACGTTATGCTCATAAACATGGTAGCTTAGAAGAAATGAAACATTTCTTTGACAACCACAAACAGACAAAGTTTAACTATGGTGAAATAGATCATCTCAATGGTACTATAACCATCAAGGAAATTGGATGTTTTTGGCTTTAAGATTTTTTTTGTATTCAATTTGTTCTACTTTCACATAATCTCTAATTAGCTGATACACGTAAGTGACAACTGTAGACGCCTGGATATCCTTCATGACAAATGAAGGAATAATGTTTGTTTCCAAGACACTACATGCTGTAGTAATGGAAACTGGGATAAAATTTTTGTCATGCTTGAATGCTTCACATTTGTGTGTGTGTCCTCAGATAAAAATGTTCACATCAAACCGCCTCTGCAACAGGCCTACACTGGTCATATCTCTCCATGGAATAACTTGATGCCCATGATCAAACCAATTTTGAGCTGTCCAGCAGTTACCGCTTTCTGTTCTGGATAATTCAGATCCACATCAAAGTCTTCTCTCACAATATAAACATAATTGGCCAGAGTCTTGAAGATAGTCATAAGTCTCTTTGGTGCAAAGGATTCCAGTACACAGAATGTGCTGGCACCAGCAGTTTTTTTAATGTAGCTGGCAATCTGTTGTACCAGTGTGAAATGTCTCCTAATACCAAATTCTTGTCAGTGGGCTCTGCTCAGTCACCACAACTGCTGCTACCTCAGGAAATTGGACTTTTAATTAATAGCTCTCTGAAATGAAATCTCAAGGCAGGCCCAGATAGTTTCATTGGAGAATAATAGCAAAACTTTCGAAGTATAATTAACACTAAGTTTGTATAATGTCTTCCGGAAAATAGAAGAGGAGGAAATACTCCCAACTCATTTTAGGAGACCAGTGCAAAGCCACTGCAAAAGTCATTACAAAAAACTAAAACCACAAACAAACATCCCTTCTGAACTTAGATGCAAAAATCATTAACAGAATATTACCAAATATTTTAATACTTAAAAATAATTATACACAATGAATGAGTGGGATTTGGCCCATAATATGCAAGACTGGTTCCCAGTATAGTAAAAATAATCTTGAAAAATAAAATTGGAGAACATATACCTTCCAATTTTAAAATGTACTATTGGGGCCCCTGGGTGGCTCAGTTGGTTAAGCTTCCAGCTCTTGATTTTGGCCCTGCATTGTGAAGCCCACCTGGGACTCTCTCTTTCTCCTTTTCTGCCCCACTCCTGCTCATTCTCTATCTCTCTAAATAAATATATAAATAAAATGTACTATAAAGCTACAGTAATTAAGAGAGTGTGGTACAAACATAAGAATAGGCCTATTGGTCAGTGGAACAGAATCCAGAAATAAATCCTTATATTTATGGTAGATTGATTTTTCTACAAAACTGCTTAGGCAATTCAGTGAGGAAAGGAATGTCTTTTCTACAAACGGGGCTAGGTCATTTGGATGGCCGCATGAAAAAAAGGGATTTAGACCGTTACTTCATATATACACAAACAATTAATTGAAAATGGATAATAGCTCAAAATGTAAGACTTAAAGCTGTAAAACATTTAGGGAAGAAGATAGAAGGAAACCTTCGTGTCCTTGGATTAGGTAAAGAGTTCTTAGATATAGCACCAATAGCATAATCTCTAAAAAAATTGCAAATTGGACTTCATCAAAATTTAAAACTTTTGCACTTCAAAAGGCACCATTAAGGAAATAGAAATACAAACCACAGAGAGTACATTCACAAATCTTTGATAAAAATACTGCTAACGTTCATCTATAAAGATATCTTACAACTCAGTAAGACAAACAACCAAAATTTTAAAAATAGGCAAGATTTGAAAAGAGATTTCATGAAGGAAAACATAAAGATGACTAATGAGCCTGTGAAAAGATGTCTCTATCATATCATTATCACTCAGAAAATACAAATTAAAGTCACAATAAGACACCACTTCACACCTGCTAGAATGAGAATAATAAAAGAGACAGACAATAAAAAGTGGTAGATTCGATGTGGAGAAATGGGAATCTTCATGGTTGCTGGTGGAAATATGAAATAACCGTAGCTGCTTTGAAAGTCTTTGGAAATTAAAAAATATATATTAGACATAAATTTATCATACAACCAGAAATTCCACTCCCTCATATTACCCAAGAGAAATAATACATGGATATAAAAACTTTTATAAGAATGTTCATAGAAGGCTTATTTATAATAATGAAAAAAGTAGAAAAAATCCAAATTTCTATCAACTGGTGAACAGATGAACAAAATGTGATGTAGCCACCCATACAATGGAATTCTATTCAGTATAAAGAAAAACAAATTACTGGTACATACTACAGCATGGATGAACTTCAAAAACAATATGTTAAGGGAAAGTAGCCAGATAGAAAAGACCACATAGCATAGAATTCCATTCATAGGAGATGTCCAGGAAAGGCAAATCTATAGAGATAGTAAGTAAAGGACTATAGGACTGTAGGACAGTGATTGCCTAGAACTGGGATTGAAGCAGGAATTGAGTGCAAATGGACAAGAGGATTCTTTTTGTGGTGACGGAAATGTTCTAGAATTGAATTGTGCAGATTGTTGAACAGCTCTGTAAACTTACCAAAAGGCATGAGTCTGTATGCTTATAATGGGCGAATTCTATGACATGCACTACACGTTAATTAAAGTCTTAAGTATAGTAGGTGGGACATTATTCCAAAATGCAATATCTGATATATAATGAATGATAGAAATCCTTTTAAAATGTGTTTATATGAATGCTAGTTTTAATTTTAAAAGTTTTTTTCTTTAACTGGAAGAATTGTTAAACTTCAAATATTTCACTTGAAGAGAGTTTATTTTTGAAAAGACTCCTCCTGGGTTATGAAAAAAGTAAAGGAAAATGTTGTGCATTTGGAGTCATTGTGCTTCAAAACCCCAGGTTTCAAATGAACATCCTGGCGAGAGTGTTAGCCACTCTCACATTCCCTCTAATCTCCACTCACCTTTCCATTTAGTTTTCTTGTCAAAGTAAACAAAATTCCCAGTTACATTTATTTTTAAAGACCTGTAAGGTAAAAATTTTTTTCAGTGTTAGTTTTCAAGTTCTGCAGAAAGGATTCAAAGAATTCTGGACAGGCATCTTAAAAATCAAACGCTTTCCTGGTCTCTTGCAGTACTGTAGAGTAAAACCCTGTGCTTTTTGGGGGGTAATTTCACAGAGGACAGAGTTCATTTTATGTTCAGCTTTATCAAGACAAGAACTAGCTAGGCCTTTGGACTTCTTCCCCCACTCATGCTCTCTGTATCTCAAAATAAATAAGAATAGACTTAATAAATAATTTCAGCCTAACTAAAATTTATTTTCCTCCACCCCTGGTATAGTACCCTCATAATTCAGTTCCATGTCTGTTCCCCCAGGATTGTACTGATAAACATTAGTGCAATATTGTAACTTTTTCTTTTTTGCCACACAGGACTCTTCTTCCTGATATGACTTAGTGATTGACCCCACGGGTGTTTTATTATCTGCCTCTAGTTGCAGATATGGAGGCAATGGAGGAGAGTTGGGTAGGGCGTGAGGAGAATAGCATTCACTTGCCAGATAATCAACTTAAGTAGGGTCATCACAGGGTCTTCAAGCAAGGCAGGATCATAATCAATCGCAACAGGGCCTCGGTGGTGTTTCCAGTTAACAGATATTATAGTCATCTGAGTCCTTTTAGGGCCACCACTCCATTCTCGGTTCCATTCTTTCTCATTTGATATCCTATCTATCCCCTTATCTTCACTGTTCTCTGAATATCTGTCCTCTTGTTTGTTTTTGTCTCTATTTCAAGCTGTGGGTCCTCCCACTTCAGCATTTCTGTACGTATTTGCTTATCTGTCTGCTTGGCTGACCACCTTCTTTCACAGGATTCTAATTTCACCCTAACTTTGACTTACACAAAGGCTTCCATGGTGTCCACCCAATCCCCTAACAACCTGTAGACCCTTCCATTTGAGTGTCTTATACCGTCTGACTGACTCTATACCTTTGTCTCAATTCTAAATTCTCTACTCTGATGAATCCTACTTGGGCTAATGTCCATTCTTGGTCCAATCTCTAAGGATGGCAGAGTCCCTTATTATCTAGGGCTTCCCCTCATCTGGGTTGTGGCTAGAAAATTTCTCTAGGAGAGAGGTTTGGGTAGGAAGGATCGTGTGGAGAATATAAAAGAAATATCGATATGGTATTTGTCTTCAGGGAATTTAATGCCAGGGGCTCAGAGCTTGCTAAGCTTCATTATTAGAATTCAGGCTCCTTTTGAGTTTCTGTAATTGAATATTGAAGAGATCATAGATGAACTTAGCCCAAGGTAAGTTTTACAACAACAAAGTTCTAACTTACTGAAGATATGAACTTTCTTCCCTATTCATTAAACTTAACACAGTAGATTGTAGTATTTATGGAGTGCCTACTGTATCCTCCTCAATTCTTTGCACATGTCATTTTATTCTCTCAGAAACTCTATTAAGGTATTATGACCCTTCATAAATCTTGCCAAAGGGCCCATAGTAGTAAATAGAATAGAGACTCAAACTAGAGTTTGCTACTCCAGAGTCAATGTTCTTTCTAATAATGATACACAGCTGCCTCCCTAACTAGAGCAATAAGGAATTCATCATTAGTGAGGTAATCAAACCATCATGCTATATGCCTTAAACTTACATAGTGCTGTATGTCAATTATTTCTCAATAAAACTGGGGGAGGGAAGAATATACTGCAGTAGGAGAACAACCAAGAAAAACTTGGTTCCTATTGATTTTATTTATATACGCCTTTAAGAACAACTAGGATTTGTGGTTCTGGCCAAGAAGGAGTAGGCACATTCCTTCCTAGTCCTCCGTCTTACAACTAAAAATATTTGGACATAACACTGCAAACATAGGGAGACTCTGAAAGGTAGAAAGAGAAAGATGAACTGCCGAGGGATCTCAGGAACAGTGGTGAATTCCCTGGGTTTCTTTTTTGCTTCCTATATTTCTGGTACAGGAGGCCAGAGAAGCCTATAGCTGAAATTGCCAACAGGTGCCGCCAAAAATGTACTCCATAACGGTTGTTCCCCCTAGTCAAAGAACTGGGAAAAGAGCAATGTAGCAGAACACAAAACGTTTTGACAATATCCACCCTCTTCCAACCAAATACCAATAGAAAAGCTCTACTACAGTGTGGGACTGAACAGGAAGCTGAACTTTCATTCCTCAACCAATGATAGCATTCTGAATCCCCCACCATGCTGGCGTCCATGGGGTCGAACAATGACAGCAAGCAATATTCCAGTTCCACCACTGGAGTAGTATCAGCATGACCAAGCAAAAAGCTGAGCTTCCAACTCTCACCCACAACTGAGAGGCAAAAGGAGATGATTTTAGGAGGTGCTAGTCAGCACCCTTCTTTCTTCATGCCCCCTGTCAGCAGGACATAATGGGAGGAACTGAGCTGCTTCTATCTCTACCAGGCGGTAAAGAAATGGAAAGAAGTGGTGCACAGTGGCCCTCCACCTTCTCTGTCCTCCCAACCTCTTTATCCCCAATTTAACTGGCACTCAGAGAAATTGAACTTCCACACCCACCTTCATGCAGTAGCAATGAGGTGGAAGAGGGAAGTGTGAAGTGGTGCTAGTTGGCACTCTGATCTTCCTTCTGGCATCAGTGGGACCCAGCAGGGAGTAGACTCCCCTGAAACCCAGAAGCAATGAGTTGGTGCCAGTTGGTACTACACTTTTGCCAGCAAGGTATCAGAGGACTAGTGAGGAGCTGAACATCCACCTCCAATTTCCTGAGTCATCTATTTTTATTTATTTATTTTTAAATGTTTTATTTATTTTTGCTACAGAGAGAGACAGAGCATGAGAGGGGGAGGGGCAGAGAGAGAAGGAGACACAGAATCGGAAGCAGGCTCCAGGCTCTGAGCTAGCTGTCAGCACAGAGCCTGACGCGGGGCTCAAACCCACAAACATGAGATCTGACCTGAGCCAAAGCCGGAGGCTTAACCGACTGAGCCACCCAGGCGCCCCCTGAGTCATCTAAACAGTGTGACTTCTTGCCAAAGAAGAAAAAGATTAAACGGCATCCAGAATCTAACATAATACTCAAAGGTACAAACTATGGTTAAAATTCACTCATCGTCCTAAGAACAGGACAATTACAACTTAAATGAGAAAAGACAGCAGATGCCAACAGGGCGACTGAGATGTTGGAATTATCTGACATGGATTGTAAAGCAGCAATCATAAAAATGTTTCAACTAATAACTACACTCTTGAAACAAATAAAAAAATAGTTTCAGCAAAGAAATAAAGCTATGAAAGAAGAACTAAAGAGAAAATATAAAATTGAAAATTATAATAAATGAAATAAAACTCACCAGATGTACTCAGTAGTAGATTAGAGATGACAGAGGAAAGAAGATTAGTAAAAGAATAGATTAATAGATGTTATCAATTTGAACAACAACAAATGAACCAGGGCATCAGGAGTCTGTGGCACAATAACAAAGTATCTAACAGTCATGTCATCAAAGTCCTAGAAACACAAGGGAAAGAGGATGAGACTGAAAAAAATACTCAAAGAACCATTGAAAGACTGTACAATTTCCAAATTTGGTGAAAGGGATAAACCTACAAATTCAAGAAGGTTAGTGAACCACAAAAAGCAGAAACCAAAAGGAAAAACTCCAACCCACAACACAGCATAATCAAACATCGAATAAACCACAAACAAAATATTGAAAGCAGTTACAAAGAAATTATGCACTGTCTATAATAGAAGAGTGGTTCAAGTAGTAGTAATTTTTTTTATGTATTGTGTCGGGGACTGCCATGTTTCTGTCTGTCTCTAGGCAAGGATTATTCACACTCAGCAGAGTGAACCAGTAAACAAGATTTGCATCAGGAAGCTGGAGATGGTAAATTTCTTGTTGACAATCATGCTGAGCCAGACCAGAGGGCCAAGGTGCATAAAGATCAAAACCCATTCAGTGTTAACTCTCCGCCTCCCAGCATTGCTGAAGGCAAATTGGGGCGTTTCTTTTACCTGGTATCTGACCTAAAGTCAAATGCTTTGTTCTTTCCGCCCTGAGAATGGTATATAAGAAACAGTTCTCTTAATAAATGCTCTCTCTCTCTCCGCATAACCAGAAACCGTGAGTGCTGTGTTTTATTTCTCTGTATGTCCCCTTTTTCCCTTTTCTCTTTCCTTCCCTCAGGAGAAGAACCCTGAGTCGATCCGCCTCCCGTCGGGCCGGAGCGGCGGAGGCGGGTCTCGACAGTATTGGATAATTTATTGATTATACAGAGCAATTATGCCCAGGATGTATGGTTTAGAACCCATGTCAATGACAACCCCCATGTCCTGAACAGCAAATTTTTATCTGAAACTATGGAGGCCAGAAGGAACTGGTGCAACATTTTCCAAGTGCTGAAAGAGAAGAACTGTTAACCCTATTTCTATATCCAGGAAAAATATATTTCAGGAATAAAGGAAAACTAAAGGTATTCTCAAATGAAAAAACAAAAAAAAAAAAACCCAAAAAACTAAGAATATTTGTCACTAGCAAACCTACCAGTAAGAATGGCTAAAGTAAGTTCTCTAAACAGAATGGAAATGATAGCAGAAGGAGGCTTTGGAATTCAGGAAAGAAGAAAGAACAATGGAATGGGCTTTCCAAGGTTCCTTATGGCTCTCTTGTTCCCCAGGTCTTCTTTTAAAATATTTGGCTAGTCTTTTGCTGCCTCAACCTGTAGTGTGGACCTAGGCAACTGTGATGCTAACCTTGACCATATTGCTGCTGGTTGATATACTTTTCAACAATACCAAGACATAGTGCTTTTCTGAGATGCTCCAAGTCAGGTTAGTGTCCTTCAGCAGCTTTTATCACAGAGAGGAAAAGTAATTTTAAAATATAGAAAATAACAGAAGAAAAATAAAAATAGCACGAAGTATTCTAGTTTCATGTAATTTGAATCCCAGGAGAGCAAAGAGACAGGAAGGGGAAGAAGGAAGAAGAGGGAGTGGGAGAAGGAGAGAGTGGGTGGGAGACAGAGGTAGACACAGAAACAGAGAGACAGAAAAATAGATAATAGGACAGAGGCAATATTTGAAGAGATAATGGCTAAAATTTTTAAAAAATTGATGTGAGACATCAAGTTGCTAATTCATGAAGCCCAAACTCCAAGCAGGATGAACATTAAAGAAAAATCACATCTTGGTACATTAACACTAATAAAAACCAAAATTAAAAAAATAGAGAGGCCTAAGAGGGGAGGAATATTTCCTTCAAATTTTTAATGTCTATTTATTTTTATTTTATTTTATTACAGAGTGAGCTGGGGAAGGGGAGAGAGAGAGGGAGACACAGAATCTGAAGCAGGCTCCAGTCTCTGAGCTGTCAGCACAGAGCCAGATGCGGGGCTCCAAATTGCAGACCATGAGGTCATGACCTGAGCTGAAATCAGATGCTTAACCAACTGAGCCACCCAGGCACCCCTATTTCCTGCAACTCTTAATTGATTTGGTGCTGAATTTGTAAACAGAATGATGGAAGCCAGAATATAACATGTGAAAGAAAATAGCCACTAATCTAGAAATGTGAACCCTAAAACACACAGCAAAAAATCCTTCAAAAATAGAGGAAAAACAGTTTTTTCATACTATCAAACTGAGAAATATCCACAGGAGAGTTGCACAAAAAGTTGGAAAATGATCACAGGTTAAAGCATGAAATGCAGGAAAGAATGAAAACAGAAAGAGTAAGTATGTGAATAAATCTAAATGAATATTGAGTGCATGAAACAATAATAATATCGTCTTGTGGGATCCAACATATATACAGAATTAAAATGTATAAAAACAACACAAAAATGTAGGAGAGAGTAAATGGAACTACAGTGCTCTAAAATCCAACAATTGCCATGGTAGTGGTTACACTAATCATGTATATTTACTGTAAGAAGCCCAAGGTGTATGTAATGATCTCAAAGATAATCACAAAATAAAAAAATAAAAGAATGTATAATGAGTAAAAGCTAGTAGTGGGGAAAACGGAACAAAAATATTTGATTAATTAAAAAGAAAGCATAAAAGGAATGCAAAAGAGATATAGTACAGACTAGTGGAATAGAAAAGAGAAAAAATTTTAAAAGATTATAGATTGCACTGTTGTTGGAAATGCACACTGGTGTAGCCATTCTGGAAAATAGTACGGAGATTCCTCAAAAAATTAAAAATAGAACTATCCTATGACCCAGCAATTGCACTACTAGGTATTTACCCAAAAATGCTACTTTGAAGGAGCATATGCACCCCAATGTTTATAGCAGCACTGTCAACAATAGCCAAACTATGGAAACAGCCCAAACATCCATAGACTTATGAATGGATAAAGAAGGTGTGGTATGTATATACAATGAAGTATTACTCAGTGATGAAAAAGAATGAAATCTTGCCATTTGCAATAATGTGGATGGAACTAGGGTATATTATGCTAAGTTAAATAAGTCAGAGAAAGACAGATATCATATGATTTCACTCATATGTGGAATTTGAGATACTCAGTAGAGGAACATAGGGGAAGGGGAGGAAAAGATAAAAAGGAGAGAGAAGCAAACCATAAGAGACTCTTAAATACCGAGAACAAACTGAGGGTTTGCTGGAGGGGTGGTGGATAGGGGAATGGGTTAATGGGTAATGGGCATTAAGGAAGGTACTTTTCAGGAGGAGCATTGGGTTCTACTCCTGAAGCCAAGACTAGAGTATATTCTAATTAACTTGAATTTAAATTAAAAAAAAAAAGAAATTAGAAAAGGAAAAGTAAATTAAACCCAAAGTAGATTGAAGGAAGGATATTAAAGGAGAGAGAGAGAGGGAGAGAGAGAGAGTCAATGTTTGGAAGACTCACTATGGTAAATACGCCAACTGTCCCCAAACTGATCTATACATGTAATAAAATTAGAAGGGCCAGGGTGGGCAACTTGACAAGGGCTGATAGCAGGGAGGAGCCCAGATAGGTATAATAGAAATAGACAAATCAACAATCATAGTTGAAGCCACTTGCTACTATAATAAAATCTATAATAAGGGCCAAGTAAGATGGCCTTGTAGAGGAATCTGAAGTTTATCTTTAGAGTACACAGAGAGCAATGAAGTGTTTATGTGTCTCTAAATGTATGTTGTTTTTTTCTTTTCAGGTTTTCATTTAATTTCCAGTTAACATAGAGTATAAATTTATTTTCAAGTGTAGAATTTTGTGATTCAGTACTTGCCTACAATACCTGATACTCATCACTACAAGTGACTTCCTTAATCCCCATCACCCGTTTAACCCATCCACCCACCCACCTCCCTTCTGGTAACTGTCAGTTTGTTCTCTATAGTTAAGAGTCTGTTTCTTGGTTTTTCTCTCCCACCTCACTATGTTTGTTTTGTTTGTTTGTTTGTTTGTTTGTTTCTTAAATTCCACATATGAGTGAAGTCGTGTGGTATTTGTCTCTTTCTGACTTAATTTCACTTAGCATGTTACTCTCTAGCTCCATACATGTCCTTGCAAATGGCAAGATTTCATTTTTTAAAAAATAGTTTATTGTCAGGTTGGATTCCATATAACATCCAGTGCTTATCCCAACGATTTCGTTCTTTTTTTTTTATGGCTGAAGAATATTCCATTGTATCTATATTCAATACTTGCATACAATACCTGGTACTCATCACTACAAGTGCCTTCCTTAATCCCCACTTCTTCTTTATCCATTCAGAAATGAATGAACACTTTGCCTGGGCTTCTTCCGTATCCTGGCTGTTGTTAATAATGCTGCTATAAACGTCAGGGTGCATACATCACTTTGAATTAGTGTTTTTGCTCATGCCAGTCAGAGTGGCTAAAGTGAACAAATCAGGAAACTATAGATGCTGGCGAGGATATGGAGAAATGGGACCCTCCTACACTGTATGTGGGAATGTAAACTGGTGTGGCCACTCTGGAAAAGAGTGTGGAGTTTGCTCAAAAATTTAACAGTAGAACTCCCCTATGCCCCAGCAACAGCACCGCTAGGAATTTACCCAATGATACAGGAGTGCTAATGTATAGGGGCACATGTACCCCAACGTTCATTGCAGCACTTTCAACAATAGCCAAATTATGGAACGAGCGTAAATGTCCATCAACTGATTCATAGATCAAGAAGATGTGGTTTATATATGCAATATAATACTACATGGCAATGAGAAAGAATAAAATCTGGCCATTTGTAGCAATGTGGATGGAACTCGAGTGTGTTATGCTAAGTGAAATAAGTCAGGCAGAGAAGGACAGATACCATATGTTTTCACTTATAAGTGGAACAGGAGGGACTTATCAGAGGACCATGGGTGAGGGGAAGGGGAAAGAATAGTTGGGAAGAGGGAAGGAGGCAAACCATGGGAGACTCTTAAATACTGAGAACAAACAGGGTGGATGGGGGTGGGGGAGAGGAGAAGGGGGGTAATGGGCATGGAGGAGGGCACTTGTGAGGATAAGCACTGGGTGTTATATGGAAAACAACTTGACAATAAACTATAAAAGACAAAAAAAGGAATTAGTGTTTTTGTATCCTTTGGGGAAGTACCCAGTAGTGCAATTGCTAGATTGTAGGGTAGTACTATATTTAACTTTTAGAGGAAACTTCATACTGTTTTGCACAGTGGTTGCGCCAGTTTGCATTTCCACCAACGGTCCACGGGGTTTCTTTTTCTCCACATCCTTGCCAACACCTGTTGTTTCTTGTGCTGATGATTTTAGCCATTCTGACTGGTATGAGGTGATATCTCATTGTAGCTATTCCTCTGATGATGAGCGTCTTTTGATTTGTCTGTTGGCCATCTGTATGTCTTCTTTGGAGAAATGTCTGTTCATGTATTCTGCCCATTTTTAAATTGGATTATTTGGGGGTTTGTGGTGTCAAGTTTTATAAGTTCTTTATAGATTTTGGAAACTAACCCTTTGTCAGATATGTCATTTGCAAATATAGTCTCCATTCCATGGGTTGCTTTTTAGTTTGGTTGATTGCTTCCTTTACTGTGCAGAAGCTTTTTATTTTGATGTAGTCCCAATAGATTATTTTTACCTTTTTTCCCCTTGCCTCAGAGAACCTATCTAGAAAAAGTTGCTATGGCTGATGTCGGAGAAATTACTGGCTTGTGCTCTTCTATAGGATTTTTATGGTTTTAGGTGTCACATTTAGGTCTTTAATCCATTTTGAATTTATTTTTGTGTATGGTGTAAGAAAGAGGTCCAGTTTCATTCTTTTGCATGTTGCTGTCCAGTTTCCCCAGCACCATTTGTTGAAGAGACTGTCTTTTCCCATTAGATTTTCTTTACAGCTTTGTCAAAGATTAGATGACCATATAATTATTATTTCTGGATATTCTGTTCCACTGATATGTATATCCATTTTGTGCCAGTACTGTACTGTTTTGATTATAACAGCTTTTTTTTTTTAGTGTTTATTTATTTTTGAGAGACAGATGGGGGGGTGGGGGGGATGGAAAGCAGAAAGAGAAAGACACAGAATCTGAAGCAGGCTCCAGGCTCTGAGCTGTCAGCACAGAGGCCAATATGGGGCTTGAACTCACAAACCATGAGATCATGACATGAGTTGAAGTCAGACACTTAATCGACTGAGTCATCCAGGCACCCCTGATAACTACAGCTTTTAATGTAAAGTCCAAGCTCCTATTCTTCTTGACCACTAATGTTGGAAAAATCCCAGGACTAATCCTTGACCCTCTTCCCTAAATACATTCACTTCCTAGGTTATCTCATTTAATCTTATGGCTTTAAACACCATTCATATGTTGAAAACTCTCAAGTTTATACCTCCAGCTCTAGCTTCTTAACTAAACTTCAAACTCATGAAACTGCCAAGGCACTCAACATCTCCAACTGGACACCAAATTGGCATCTGAAGTTCAACATTCACAAAACAGAAGTCTTAGTTACTTTACACCTCACACCTATTCTTAATCCTAGTCTTCCTACTCCCCCCAAATTGCACCATCATTCATCCTCGTTACTCAAGACTCTAAATCTGAGTCAGCATTGATTTCTTTCTTTCAAACCATATATGCACACCATACTCAATCATGTCAGTCCTACCTAAAGTTAAATCCCAGGTCAAACCATTTCTTCCCACCTTCACTGTGACCACCCTGTCCAAGTAATTGTTTTGTTTGTTTGTTTGTTTGTTTTTTAACTTCTAATTCTTCTAATTGGAATTCCTACCGCCATTCCTTCCTGCCAATGGACAATTCTCCACTTAGCAGCCAGAGTTATCCTAAATATAGAGTCAGATTATGTCATTCCCATGTTCTAAATCTCCAACAGTTTCACATCTCACTTAGAATAACATCAAAATGTCTATTCATGTCTTGTGCCCATTTCTTCATTGGATTATTTGGATTTTGGGGGGTGTTGGGTTTGATAAGTTCTTTATATATTTTGGACACTACTCATTTATCAGATATGTCATTTGCAAATATTTTCTTCTACCCCGCCAGTTGGCTTTTAGTTTTGTTGATGGTTTACTTTCTTGTGCAGAAGCTTTTTATCTTGATGAGGATGGAAATAGAGGTATTATACTAAGTGTCAGTCAGAAAAACACAAATATCATATGATTTCATATATGGAATTTAAGAAACAAAACAAATGAACATAGGGAAAGGGAAGGAAAAATAAGATATAAACAGAGAGAGAGGCAAACCCTAAAAGACTCTTAAATACAAAGAACAAACTGAGGGTTGCTGGAGGGGAAGTGGGTGGAGGGATGGGCTAACTGGGTGATGGGCATTAAGGAGGCCACTTGCTGGGATGAGCACTGCGCATTATATGTGAGCGATGAATCACTGGGTTCTGCTCCGAAACCAATACTATACTGTATGTTAACTAACCTGAATTTAAGTATATAAATTTTTTTAAAAACCAGTAACATCAAAATTCTTACTGTAGTCACAACGCCCCACATCATCTGGTCACTAGCTTCTTCTGAGTGCATCCTTGTCCTTACTGGACCTTACTGCAGCCCTGTAATATTGTCCTTCTTGTTCTTTCTCAATATACCAAAACTTCCTCCAGGCCTCCACTCTTTCTAGGATCTTGACAGTGAGTCATGATAAGTGAGGTAACCTTGCACATAGGTATAGCAGATTATTCACTTTTGTTTTTCCAATACCTAACTTGGTTAATGGCATATACTGAAGCTCAAAGATGTTTTTGGATAAACAATAGCTCTCTTTAAAAATTGGACATTTTATGGGGCACCTGGGTGGCTCAGTTGGTTGAGCGTGCGACTTTGGCTCAGGTCATGATCTCACAGTTCGTGGGTTTGAGCCCCACATCAGGCTCTGTGCTGACAGCTAGCTCAGAGCCTGGAGCCTGTCTTCAGATTCTGTGTCTCCCTCTCTCTGACCCTCCCCTGCACACGCTGTCTCTCTCAAAAATAAATAAAAACATTAAAAAAAATTTTTTTAGAAATTGGACATTTTAGCCAACCATCTGGTTGTAATATGAACTTATATTATGGTAGAGTTGCCAAAAATATCTACTATTACCTAAGGCTGTATTAACAGAAGTATATTGTTTTCAGAAAGGCAGGTCTTACTTCCTCTACTCAGACCACTTGGCTTCAGATATCACATACTAAGAAAGCTTTTGAGTCACTGAAACATTTCAGGCAAAATACATTTCTCAGAAGAGGTAAAAAAGAATGTTGAAAGGGCTGGACTGTGCCCTGTGAAAACCCATTAAAGAAAGTAAAGGAACTGAGAATCTTTAACTTGATGTATACTTGATGATTGAAGCAGAGACACAAAAGCCCTCCCCAAATGGCAAAAACTCTGACCAATGAATGAGGGGATTATGCTTATTCTTGTTAGCTAAAAAGGGAAGAACCAATGGTAGGAGGTTTCAGAGAGGAAGGTTTTATTTCAGCATAAGGAAGAATGACCTACCACAGTTTTTCCCAAACCATAGTTTTGTAGATTACTATCCCATTTTAGGCTAAACAAAGTGTTTTCTGTCTTTACTGCAGGATTTCTCAGAATCTTTACTATTAACTTCTCTTTAAACAATACTTTATAGAAGAGATTGAGTTAAGGCTGCTCAGAAATAAACAGAATATCTTTTGAAGGAGTATGGTCAGGTTCACTGGAAGATATCTGGAGAAACTGAATGGTGTTACTATCACCTCACTGTTTCTGAAAACATGGTCAGTAAAACTAAAATACATAACACTGGGAAACTGGAGTAACTTCTCTAATTTGTGACCTTTACTATGTGAGACTCAACACAGTTCTAGATAAGAATAATGGAGCAAAACCAATGGAAATGAGACCCTATAGTACAGTGGTTCTGAATTTTTTTCCCTAGAAATACACCATAGTATGACATCCCCATGTCTGTCCACTGGTTCATTCATTGTGTGCAAGGTTTGAACTTTTTCATTAACATAGAAACAAAAAACCCTCATGTTCTACCACTTTTGTCATCCCCTTACAGATTTTGATGGGATCTTTATATGGGGTCAAGCCCCTCCACTGAGCATCACTGTGTTTAAATCTAGAGTCTTATAACTTTTTTTTTAATAAACAGAAAATTCCAAGGCCTAAATGGAGAAATGGCATTTAAAAATTATAGAACTGATGAATAGATCAAGAAGATGTGGTACATATATATGATGGAATATTACTCAGCCCTAAAAGTGAATGAAATCTTGCCATTTGCAATGATTTGGATAGAGCTAGAGATTATTAGGCTAAGTGAAATAAGTCAGAGAAAGACAAATACCATATGGTTTCACTCATATGTGAATTTTAAGAAATAAAACAAATAAATATGGGGGAGGGAAAAGAGGAAATCCAAGAAACAGACTCTTAACTATAGAGAACAAATTGGTGGTTACCAGAGCGGAGGTAGGTGGGAGAATGGGTTAAATAGACGATGGGTATTAATGAGTGCACTTGTGATGAGCACCTGGTGGTGTATGTAGTGATGAATCACTGAATTCTAGATCTGAAATTAATATTACACTGTATGTTAACTAACTAGAATTTTAAATAAAAATTTGGAAAAAGAAATTACAATTATGGGGAAAAATAGGAAAAACTATCAAAACATATCTACCACTTTGAGGCTGAAGAGGGTAATAATAAAACACAGGAAGTTGAATTCTTAAAAATGTTGTTATTAAATATCTGTTGCAATAAGCCATAAATGATGTAATTGTAAGAAAAAGCCGCCCCAAAAGCACTGAAAAGAAATGGTTGGGAAATTATAATTAGTGTCTATACAACTGTCTATAGGAAGGCATAATCCAGCTGAAACATTGCAGTTTCTAAGAGGAATGTGCAGTAGAAAAATGGCTCAACAAGATTTATTTTTTTAATAAGTTCATTTATTTATTTTTGAGAGAGAGAGGGAGAGAGATTCCCATGCAGGCTCCATGCCTTCACTGCAGAGCCTGATGCAGAGCTCCATCTCATGAACCATGAGATCCTGACCTGAATCCTAATCAAGAGTTGGACTCTTAACCAACTGAGCCATCCAGGCACCCCAAGATGTTTACAATTTATACTTGTTCTTGATTTCCAGAACCATGCTTACCATATTTAATTTGGTTTCCAAAGATCTATCGGTACGAAGAAAAGGGTATTTGGGTTAGTAAATACCATAATTATCAGAAAGAATATTTCTTCTGTGTTTTAATAAAATATCATTTGTCTCCTACCACCTGTACTGAAAAATTTAAAGGTCTTTAAATTTAAACTTAAATTAAAAAAAAAAAATTTAAAAAGATCTTATCAAGACTAGGTAGCTGACAGGCCAGCCCTGAACCAGATTGCATGATACATACCAATTCATGAGGTCTTAGTGAATAGTATAATTATGTTGCTTACGAAGAAACTTGAAATACCATTTCTGTCATTCTGCAATTTTGCTCCGGATTGAGCACCTCAAAACGTGGAGTCATTAGTTCTAAATGGCAAGTAAAGGGATTCCTACATAACTTTGCATAACTCCAGAGACAATTTCAATTATAAATTTGTGTTTTTAATGGACATTTAGAAACACCTAGCCTGCCTCAGCCATACTACACGATGTTTACAGAATTTAGTAATTGATGGGAAAATATAGAGTCTCAGGGGAATTGCATTTTAATGTACTGGAAAATCCAGTCCTAGAACTGCTTCTGTCACAGGAGAGAAGTGTAGGAGATCATCTCTGATGCAATGCTACTTTGCTTCCCTAACCGAGCAGGAGAAAAAAATGCTTTAAGTTGGGTGATGGCAAAGACCAAAGCCAGAGACTGGGGTCTGGACAGAGTCCAAGGAGGCATTAAAGCTTTGTCTTCTTGGTCTCCAGGTTGATCATGTTCCCTTGGGTATGGGGAATCTGCTTATCTGCTGGCTTCTGTAAATCCTCTGGCGTTATAGGAACATAGTAGTAGCCCATGATGGAGAAGATCAGGCAGACCACCAGCAGGAGACAGGAAAACAAAATGAATTCTGCCCACTGCAGGAAGAAATAAACATAAGAGAAGAATAATATGGAGAAACCTGAAACTAAATGGATCTTATTGGATGAGCAGATTGACTCAGGGTCACCAGTGTAGGCAGAGGTTTGCTGAAAGAAGAATGGGTCACTGGCCTCTCCTCATATGGGCCTATCGTGGCCATTACTGCCACTCTTAGATGTCTATTTTCCTGGCCACGTCTGTTTATATCTAGCCCATTTCTTGCCACAGCACTGAGTGGGGAACATGAGGGGCGAAGGAATGGGGGAAGAGAGAGAAAAGGAACGTGGAGGGGTAGTCATGGATAGACGAGCTCCTGCTTCCATCAGATCCATACCTGCACCAGGCCACTGAACTGTGCCACAACAAGCACGATGATATTCCCGACTGCGACTGTCAACAGCCAGGCTGCCTGGAGCACAGATTTCATGCTAGAGGGAGCCTAGAGAGGACACAGATCTGTGAGTGAACAACCTCCCCACACCGTCCATGTGACCCATGCATCCAGGAAACTTCTCCCACAAAAGCTTCCAAATTTGAACTCCCACCTCTTCCCCCAAATTCTGCTATGGTGTTTCATTCAGGGGGTGGTAATAATGTTAACAGTAAAAATAAGATGGAGCTCTTAATTGAATATTTTAATTATACCATATAATCTTCATTATACCCTAAGAAATAAATTCTATCAGTATTCTTATTTCATACATAAAGAAAAATAGCATCAGAAATAATTTACTTGTTCAAGTTTTCACAATAGGTAGTACTGTCAGAATTTGAACATGGGCAGTTTGACTCCACAGTCTTTATTTTTAAAATAAGACGTTAATATATATATATTTTAAATTTCATTTATTTTTGAGAGAGAGAGAGATAGAGCATGAGCAGGAGAGAAGCAAAGAGAGAAAGGGAAACACAGAATCTGAACCAGGCTCCAGGCAACGAGCTGTCAGCACAGAGACCAACACAGGGCTCAAACTTGTGAACCACAAGATCATGACCTGAGCAGAAATTGGATGCTCAACCTTCAGTGCTCCCGAAGTCCTTATTCTTAAAGTACCCTTTCCTATATCCCAAAATAGCACCACCTACTATGCTACACTGCCATGAATACGGGAGTCAGGATGATTCACTGTTCAGAGTTATATGTAAGGCAAATAAGGCCAAAAAATATAGAGGTCTTGACCAGTATCACATACCTATTTAAGGCAGTGCTGTTAAAACTCATCCTTCTCTGAGCAATACATCCACCTCCACTTTTCACTTGCAAAAACTTACCTGAGAATAAGAAAACTCAAGTCCTGTGACAGAGAACATGACCTCCCCAGCTGTAACCAGGGCGTATTGTGGTAGCTGCCATGCAATGGACAGTTTGTTGGCTGGAATGTCTTTCATCTTCCAGGCCTGAGGATCCTGATTGGTACTCTTAGTGAGGGAAAGAAGAAATGGGCTTATTAGCAGTAGAAAGTAAATATTTCTGACCTACAGCATTTGTGATCTTATATCCAACCCCTTTTTGTATTTTCATCCTTCAAAAGAGACTGAACAAATTCTATAGAATTTCAGTTTTTGAAATTTCTTTTGGTAACACTGCACTCACCTACAAGGCTTCAGTCAATCAGATGCCATTATTGACTAAGTCCTTAAAATGGCAAAATATTTTGATATTGTAGTTTGGATTTCCATCATTTTGACCTATAGGTATTTTGATCCTGGCCAACATTTTATTTGTTTTAATTTTTTAAATGTTTATTTATTTTTTGAGAAAGAGAGACAGAGACAGAGACAGAAAGAAGGGGAGACACAGAATCCAAAACAGACTCCAGGCTCTGATCTGTCAGCACAGAGCCGAACCCGAGGCTTTAACTCATGAACTGCAAGATCATGACCTGAGCCAAAGTCAGATGCTTAGCCAACTGAACCACCCAGGCCCCTGACCAATATTTTAAATATAAAATGGCATCTAAATTATATAAACACAATACATTTTCAGCTTGTTCCTGAGAAAGTTTACTTCCTTGTCCAGTTTCCTATGTAAGTACAATTAAACTGTTTTTTGATATTTTTCATTAAAATTTTTATTTTACTAAAATTATTTTTATGAAAATCAATTATTTTCTTGGTATACCTTACACTAAACATTTTGTTGATCAGTTTAAAAAATATATATCAAATACTGCCTGCTATTTTTAATTCTATTTACTGGCCATTATTTTTTAATTCAAATCTCACACATTAAATTGTGTCAAAAAGAGACAATTTTTCTGTAGAATTTTGGTCAAAAATAATTTTTTCAGGGTTCCTTTTTTTAAATTAATGTTACCAAATATATGTAACTCTATTATCTTCATTTCTTTGTCTGAAGGTTTTTAGGTATGGTTGGTCTTATTTTATATAGGTTATGTCTACTAATATTTGTTATAAATGGAATAAAAATTCTAAAATCACATGTATTTCTTGAAGTGAAGCCATTATTAGGTAGTAGGTGTAATATCTAAGGTATAGTGTGATTAAAACGGCAGTTAAAACATCAAGATTGAAAATCCTTGAAATCAAAAGTGTCTGACATCCAAATGTCCTTCATTTTCTAATTCAAAGGGTCATTATGTTCAAAATAGATAAATTTTGCTTCAACTGATATTATGAACAATAATGGACATATGTTCAGGTTTTCTTAGGCTAATAGAAGACCATGACCTAAGCTTCTAAATCAAGGTCTCATACTCAAACACCCATAGATAATTAAGAAAATGAAGGAGGCTAAATGGGAATGATGGGGGCTGTGGTAAAGTGGATAGCACAGGTCCCATCTAAAGGGCATAGCCATTACAGCACCAGCCAATCGACATGGTAATACTTGTAATTAAATCTTCTGATTTTGTTTTAGGAAACATTAAGAGAGGAGAGAAGTTAAGATGGCAGAGTAATAAGGGAACCCTGGGCTTTTCTTGTCCCTTGAACACAGCTAGATCAGCATCAAACCATTTTGAAGATCTAGGAAATCAATCTGAAAATCATTCCTCATTAGCCTAAAAACAATTTACATAATTTGAGGGAGAGAATGCAGCAGGCATATGGTACAGAGAGGTGAAATGGGGAAAAGAAGAGCTGTGGTGCTGCAGAGGGGAAGGAAGCCATTTTCCCAGAGAGGAGAAAGAGAGGGAGAGAGAGCAGCACATTGGGTTTGTGCAAAAAAGCACCCCCCCCCCAATGAAAGCACTTAGAAAGAAAGAGTAAAAACATGCACAGGGGACTGCACAAGAAAACTGTTCCCTAAAAATATTGATGGGGTGGGGGGAAAGGAGAGGGTTTCAATACCACCAGGCATTTATAAACAGAGTCTCAAGTTTCAGAGGTCAGCCTCTGATGGTTCTCTGGTGAGGAAGCAGGGCAGAACCTTGGGAATGGGCAGCATAGTCTGAAGATTCCCTGGGTTGCACAGGGAGAATGGGTTCCCCTGCTTGGAGTACATTTTGTAGAGGTGATACAGCCTCTCCATGGGCAAAAGACCCAGTGGGCACCATCAAGCTGCCACATTCACCCATATAAAAATAGACTGCCAAAGGGCAGCGAACCCTGGAGCGGGCTCTGTGTTGCAATTTACCACAAACTCTGAGCTCCTACTTCTGTGGGGTAGGGCAACCAAGTGGGCCACAGTGCAGCAAGATCCTTTTCTCTGGAACTGTGGGGGACTCTTAAGTGCGGGGTTTTGAAACATAGCCATTCCTTAGATAAAACTCTGGAGGGAGGCACTCCCTGGTAGGCTGACAGCTGGGAGACAGGGGAAAGGTAGGGAGCTGATGGATGCAGGGGACACAAAATGGGTGACTGATTGCATATCTGTGAGGGCACAAACTTTCCACTCTGGAAACTAGGGAGTGGGGTGAAGGCATTTCCACCATTAGCCCACAAACACTAATCAACTCCAGTGAGATAAACAAGTGGAGAAGAGAGCTGTTACACTAAGCCCCGCCCCGCTGTGCCCTCAAGGCACATCACTAGGGAGAGTAGGCCTGAGGTCAGAGCAGTAGGCCTCTCCTGCAAAAGACCAGCAAGCATCCCCTCCCTGAGCTTAGTCCACTGACCACAGACCGCTGCAAAGTTTCAGCTATAGGGGAAACTGGATCTAGATTCATTTGGCTTTTTGTTATAGAAGATAAAATTATGGAAAATAATAAAGTTGAAAAGAAGAGGGAAGCAAATGTTAGAGATTACAAAGGCAGACTTAGGGAACTAAACAATTTGTTCAAACATAATAACATTCATGTCATAGGAGTCCCAGAAGATGAAGAAAGATAAAAAGGGACAGAAGGTTTATGTGAGCAAATTATAGCTAAAAACCTCCCTAATCTGGGGAAGGATACAAGAAGCACAGAAAACTCCCATTAAATTCAACAAAAGGTAGCTATGGTCAAAACATATCATAGTCAAATTCACAGAATACACAGACAAAGAACAAATCCTGAAATCAGCATGGGAAAAAAAGTCCTCAGGCCAGGTTTGCAGAAGATCTGTCCACAGAAACTTGACAGGTCAGAAAGGTGTGGCAAGATATATTCAACATACTGAATGTAAAAAATAAGCAGCCAAGAATACTCTATCCAACAAGAGTGTCCTTCAAAATAGGAGAGATAAAAGAATTTCCCAAACAAAAACTAAAGGAGTTTTTGACCTCTAAACTAGCCCTATAAGAAATTTGAAATGGGACTCTTTGAGTATAAGGCGGGGGGAAGAAAACAACAACCAAAGCCAAAAGCAAGAAAGACAAGAAAGGATCTGAAAGCATCACCAGAAACACCAACTCTACAGGTAACACATTGGCACTAAGTTTATAAATGTCAACAATCACTCTGAATGCAAATGGATTAAGTGCTACAATCAAAAGACAGGGTAGCAGAATAGATAAAAACAAGATCCATCTATATGCTGTCTACAAGAGACTCATTTTAGACCTAAAGATATCTGCAATTTGAAAGTGAGGCTCTGGAGAACCATCTATCATGTTAATGGACATCAAAAGAAAGCCAGAGTACTCATTCTTATATCAGACAAACTAGATTTTAGAACAAAGACTGTAATAGGAAATGAAGAAGGGCATTGTATCATAATTGCTACATAAATCAATAACAAATAAAAATAAGCTCATTGATAATAATACAATAATAGTAGAGGACTTTAACACCCCACTTACAGAATGAACAGATCACCTAAGCAGAAAATCAGCAAGAAAACAATGGCTATGAATGACACACTGGACCAGATGGACTTAACGGATATATTCTCTCCCCTCCTCTGGACTGGTTATTCTGGTTATAGGTTTGCTTAAACAGGCATATTTAATCAATTCTCTTGATACATGTTCTACACCTCCTTTGTTACCTTCCTTTCTCTCTCTCTGAAATAATCAGACTATATAGTTTCTCAGGGTAACATTATCTTTGTTACTTGTTACTGACCCCTGAATTCAGCAAAGTCGAAGGTTACAAAATCAACATACAGAAATTGGTTACATTTTATACACCAATAATGAAGCGACAGAAAGAGAAATAAAAAAACTGATCCCATTCACAATTGCATGAAAAAACATAAAATGCCTAAAAATAAACCTAACCAAAAATGTAAAAGATCTGTATGATGAGAATTATAGAAAACTTATGAAGGAAATTGAAGAAGACACAAAGAAATGGAAAAACATTCCATGCTCATGGATCGGACAAATATTGTTAAAATGTCAATACAACCCAAAACAATCTACATATTCAATGCAATTCCAATCAAAATTGCACCAGCATTCTTCTCAAAGCTAGAACAAACTATCCTAAAATTTGTATGGAACTGCAAAAGACCCCAAATAGCCAAAGTAATATTGAAGATGCTTCCAAAACAGAAAGCATCACAATCCCAGACTTTAGTCTCTACTACAAAGCTGTCATCATCAAGACAGTATGGTATTGGCACAAAAACAGACAAATAGACCAATGGAATAGAATAGAGAACCCAGAACTGGACCCACAAATGTTTGGCCAATTAATCTTTGATGAAACAGGAAAGAGTATCCAATGGAAAAAAGACAGCCTCTTTAATGGGTGGTGCTAGGAGAACTGGACAGCAACATGCAGAAGAATGAAACTAGACCACTTTCTTATACCATAGACAAAAATAAACTCAAAATGGTTAAAGGACCTGAATGTGAGATAGGAAACCATCAAAACCCTCAAGGAGAAAGTAGGAAACAACGTCCTCAACCTCAGCCGCAGCAATTTCCTCGACACATCCCCAAAGGCTAGGGAATCAAGAGCAAAAATGAACTATTGGGACTTCATGAAGATAAAAAGCTTCTGTACTGCACAGGAAACAATAAAAAAAATAAAAGCTAATAGGCAACCAACAGAATGGGAAAAGATAGTTGCAAATGACATATCAGATAAAGGGCTAGTATCCAAAATCTGTAAGGAACTCACCAAACCCCATACCTGAAAAACAAACAATACAGTGAAGAGATGGGCAGAAGACATGAACAGATACTTTTTTCAAAGAGGACATCCCGATGGCCAACAGACACATGAAATGATGCTCAATGTCACTCATCATCAGGGAAATACAAATCAAAACCACACTGAGATACCGCCTCACACCAGTCAGAGTGGCCAAAATGAACAAATCAGGAGACTATAGATGCTGGCGAGAAATGGGCACCCCCCTACACTGTTGTTGGGAATGTAAACTGGTGCAGCCGCTCTGGAAAACAGTGTGGAGGTTCCTGAAAAAATTAACAATAGAACTCCCCTATGATCCAGAAATAGCACTGCTAAGAATTTACCCAAGGGATACAGGAGTGCTGATGCAGAGGGGCACATGTACCCCAATGTTCATAGCGGCACTTTCAACAATAGCCAAATCATGGAAAGAGCCTAAATGTCCATCAACTGATAAATAGATCAAGAAGATGTGGTTTATATATACAATGGAATACTTCCTGGCAATGAGAAAGAATGAAATCTGGCCATTTGTAGCAACGTAGATGGACCTCGAGGGTGTTATGCTAAGTGAAATAAGTCAGGCAGAGGACAGATACCATATGTTTTCACTCACATGTGGAACAGTAGAAACTTAACAGAGGACCATGGAGTTGGGGAAGGGGTAAAAAAGAGTTAAGGAGAGGGAGGCAAACCATAAGAGACTCAAATACTGAGAACAAACTGAGGGTTCATGTAGGTGGGGTAGAGGAGAAGGGGGGTGATGGGCATGGAGGAGGGCACTTGTGGGGATGAGCGCTGGAATGCTCATGGAAACCAACTTGACAATAAACTACAAAAAAAAAAAACCCACAAAAAACCCCTAAAACTTCATATGTTGAAGTCCTAACCCTGAGCTCTAACTGAAAATATGATCTTATTTGGATATAGGTTTGTTGCATATATAATTAGTCATCTTAAAATGGGGTCATTAGGGTCGGTTCTAATCCAATATGGCTAGTATCCTCATAAAAAAGAAGAAAGCTGGACACAGACAAGCATATAAGAAGAATTTCATATGAAAATGAAGGCAGAGATTGAGGTGATTCTTCTACACATCAAGGAATATGAAATGTTGCCAGAAAACCACTAGAAGCTAGAGGAGAACGGTATGGAAAAGATTTTTCTTCACCAGCCCTCAGAGGTAAACAACACTTTGTTTTGGATTTCTTGTTTTCATTATTGTAAGACAATGAACTTCTGTTTTTAAGCCACATAGCTTATGTACCTTATTATAGCAGCCCTGGAAAACTACCCAGTAGGTTGTTTTATTATGTGAACGTTATTTAAGGTAATTAATTAACAAACAAACAAAAACCTCAACAAACTAGAAATAGAAGGGAACTTAACCCAATATATGACATTTATGAAAAACCCACAGCTAACATACTTAGTGATAAAAGACAATGCTTTCCCCCCAGGAAAATGTCTGGTCTCACCACTTCTATTCAAAATTGTATTGGAGGTTTAAGCCCTGGCAATTGGTTAAGAAAAAGAGATAAAAGACATCCATATTGAAAAGGAAGAAGTAAAGCTATCTCTATATAGATGACATGGTCTTATATGTAGAAAGTCCTAAGGAATCCACTAAAAAAACCATTAGAACTAATAAATGAATTCATAAGGTTGCAGGATACAAGATTAACATATAATTCAATTATTTTTCTAGTGGGTATCGGTCAGCATTTGACTGCAAGTGTTTTCCTACACACTTGCAATGGACAATCGGAAAATGAAATTAGAAAAATGATTCCATGTATCATAAAGAATAAATACTTAAGAATAAATTTAACAAAGTAAATGTAAAATCTATACTCTAAAGATTATAAACATTGAAAAATTAGGTTTCAAAGAAGATCCAAATAAATGAAAGAGATTTCATGTTCATTGATCAGAAGATTTAATATTGTTAAGATAGCAATATTCCTCTGAATCACCTACAGATTTAATGCAACCCGGGTCAAAATCTCAGCTGGCTTCTGATTCTAAGCTGATCCAAAATTTTATCTAGAAATGTATAAGACCCAAAGGAGCCAAACCAATCTTGAAAATGAAAAATAAAGTTGAAGGACCTATACTTCCTCATTTCAAAATTTTCTACAAAGTAAGAACAGTCAAGTGTGGTGCTGGCATAAGAATAGACAACAGATTAATGGAATAAAATTGAGAATCTAGAAATAAGCCCTCACATTTATGGTCAATTGATTCTTGACAAGAGTGCCAAGGCCATTTAATGGGAAAAGAATAGTCTTTTCAACAAATTGTGCTAGGACAACTGAATATTCACATAAGAATAACGTTAACCCCCTAGCTCATATCATATGCAAAAATTAACTCAGAATGGATTAAAGACATAAATATAAGAGCTAAAACTGTAAAACGCTTAGAAGAAAACATAGGCACAAATCCTTATGAATTTAGGTTAGGGAATGGATTCTTAAAGATGACATCAAAGAAAAAATAGATAAACTGAACATCATAAAAATTAAAAACACTTCTGCTTCAATGGATACCATCAAGGAAGTTAAAAAGTAACTTATTGAATGGGGAAAATATTTTAAAATCATATACAGTATTTGATAATGAACTTAGATCTAAAATATATAAAGAATGCTTACAACTCAATGACAAAGATAACCCAATTAGAAATTTGGCAAAGGATTTGAATAGACATTTCTCTGAAGCAGGTATGCAAATGGCCAATAAGTACATGAAAAGATGCTCAACATCATTAGCCATTAAGAAGATACATACCAAAACCATAATGAGATATCATTCCCACCTACTAGGATGGCTATAAAAAGACAGAAAAACAAGTATTGGTGAAGATGTGGAGAAATTGCAACCCTCATACATTATGGGTGGGAATGTAAAATGAAATTCATTTGGGAAAAGTTCCTAGTGGTTCCTCAAATGGTTAAAAATTAGAGTTACCATGTGACCCAGCAATTCCACTTCAATGTATATATACCCATGAGAAGTGAAAATGTCCATGCAAAAACTTGCACAGTAATGTTCATAACAACATTATTTATAATAGTGAAAAGGTAGAAATAACCCAAATGTCCATTAACTGATGAATTGACAAATAAAATGTGTTACATCTATACTATGAAAATTATTTAGTAGTAACAAGAAATGAAGCACCAAAACATGCTATGACATGAATGAGCCTTGGAGAATACGCCAAGAAATAATTCAGACACAAAAGGCCACATATTATATCATTCTATATTTCTATCATATGCCTATAGCCAATGTTATCTATTTTAATGTTTCCTATAGAAACCTTAATAGGCTTTCTAAAGTCACGATAGAACCCATCACTTTACACTAGAAATAAGTATGTGGCCCTATACCGACACATAGTTTTCTTTGGATCCCAGGAAAAATACAGATACAGATATAGATATAAATATAGATACAGATACATGGAAGGAGAGAGTAGGGGTGGTCATGAGTTACTTACATTAGTAATAATAAACAGATAAGTTGTACCAAAGTCTAGCAGACCCATATTCAGTGAAAAGTCCTTATCTTCTGTTCTACAATGTACTGCAGGATATCTGGAACAGGAGAATTTTAGTTAGAATAAGCACCACAGCTTTTAGAAAAGCATTCCCATCTCCAGGGAAAGAGTGACCTCATCTCTCTATTCATGATGAGTGAAGCTGCAAAACCACCATTTCTCTTTGAAGAGAAGTCTCTAGGAGTGATTGATTTTATTTTATTTTTTAAATAGTTTATTGTCAAATTGGTTTCCATATAACACCCAGCGCTCTTCCCCATAAGTGCCCTCCTCCATCACCACCACCTCTTTTCCCCCCTCCCCCTTCCCCTTCAACCCTCAATTCGTTTTCAGCATTCAATAGGCTCTCAAGTTTTGCGTCCCTCTCTCTCCCCAACTCTCTCTCCCTCCTCTGCTCCCCCTGGTCCTCCATTAGGTTTCTCCTGTTCTCCTGTTAGACCTATGAGTGCAAACATATGGTATCTGTCCTTCTCTGCCTGACTTATTTCGCTTAGCATGACACCCTCGAGGTCCATCCACTTTCCTACAAATGGCCAGAGTGATTGATTTTAATGCCAGGTTTTTCTGACTCTGATCTGAGCTCTTCAAGCCTGTCAAGTATTACTTTTTTTTAACCTTATGCCTGAATAAAGAAGGCACAAATCATCTTCTTTTGTGGACTTCAGGCCCTAAATCTTCTCATCTTAGCCTTATGAATTTTTCTCATCCAAGCTTTATGAATTAGTGAAACGGGGTAAAACAGGAAACGAGTATACTCAAAATCAATCCCCACACCTATATGTCAAGAAAACATTTAAAAAACAATTGATAAAAGTAAAAGGTCCACGAGGATAATGCTCTTACTCTCCACTTTGTACAGTTGTGTAAGCAGACACACCATAGTCTTCACCAACACTGAGGGAGACATCTGTAGCCAGGGAGATGTTGACCTTTTTGTGTAAAGTATTAATAAACCTAAGGGTAGAGACATTGTCACACATCAGACAAACCGTCACAAACAGGGACACCTGTTTACCGCTATATCCCCAGTGCCTAGAACAGTTTTTGGCACACAAAATGTACATAATATATGTTGTTAAGTGGATGAATAAATGAACTCACATATAAGAAATAATCAGTAGTCTTAGCTATCCTTAACTTTCTCCTTCTTGAGGTATTAGCTTTCCATCTGCAATACCCTCACATGATCTCTACTAGGGATGGACACAATCATGATCATCCATGCAATCTGTTTCCTCACTAATCCAGTTTAGGTGCATCCAATTAATCTCCCTCTTATAATGGTGGGATTCATCAATTGAGACTCCACTAAGAAAAATAATTATTTATAAATATATAAATATATATTAGTATTTACTTGAAACTGATATAAATGAAGTGTGATTTGACTTATGCAAAATTCAGAGTCCCAACCCTTAGTAGGTTAAGTTATCATTTTGGAATCTGCAGATAATACTGGACCCTTCCAGAATGACCTTTTTAGTCTCTTAGGCTTGGGTTCTTAAACTGTTTTCTCAGTATGGGTTTTGGCATTTTGATAACTTTTCCCCTAGTCTCTGGTCCACAAGATAAGAAGGGCAGTTTCTTCTAGAACCCCTAATGTTGATTCTGGCACTTAAGATGACCCTAGAAAGTTGCTTTCATCCTTTCTGGAGGTTCCTCTAGTTCGTATGGCTCTCGACCCAGGGAAGTCCTATCCTCACTATTGCCTTACTTACTTTAAGATGTTTACTTTTTCTAAAGTATATTCAAAAGCAAATTATTATGACTGTTCCTCCCTTCAGTAAAGTTCAGACATTTCATTAAAAGTTCCCCTCTAAAGTGCTATTCTCAAGATAGCAACTACCTAATTTTGATGGCCATAAGATGTGCATCTCTCTACTTCATGCCTGAATCCTGCTACAGAGACCAGTGACCTCTTAGGTGCTCTATCTCTGTAACTTTCCCTGGCCACCTGACATAATTTTTAGCCTTATCTGGATTCAAAACCAAAGTTATTACCTTTACTACACCATGGGGCTTCTACAGGTTTATAAAAAACTCTGCTTTAAGAACACAGTAACAATAAGAGATATTCAACTACCAACCATGAAGGGAGGATTATTTGCTCACTTCTAAATTTTTCTCTGGTGATCACAGAGAGGGAAGTACTCAGTTGTTTTCCTGAGAGCAAGGTAAGTGGATAAAATTCAACAAAAAAGGGATGTACCCATCAGCACACAGGGGACATATACATATTCAGGGTCATCTTTTAATACCACTTGGGAAAGCAAGCCTATCTGCCTCTCACTGTCCTGGAAAATGCCTCTGATACCCATGCCCTTTATATTACAGGAGAGAGAATCCCTGTACAAGACAAATAGAATGTGAGGCTACTTTACGAAGCCTCGCATACTAAAAGAGAGACAAAGATTCAAAACAGAGTAGCTGGGGTCTCCTTGACATCCAAACCTCACAGCTGTCATCCCATTGGTTGTTTTGTTTTCTTCATCCTTCACCTGTAATAGAGGAAAGTAAAAATCAGTTACAGGTGACAACAAGGAACTGATAATCAGAAAATCTGATCATCAGGCATATGTTTGGTAAGATATCAATGGGCCAGTTAAAATAAGATAACAATTTGGAACCTGGGCCATTCGTCAACTTACCATCATGCTGGAAATATTTATTCCATCTTCTCGAATGATCAGACTGTACCAGTTCTTCTCTTCCACAGGATGTTTAGTGTAGACAGACAGATTGTGATATTTTAGGTAAAAGTGGGAATCCTGGCTTTTTGTCTTTAGGTGGAGTTGGGCATAGTGTGGCATCTTCTGTAGAATGAAGAAACTGTCACGCTCACCTTCTAATCCATTATAGACATCACAGTCTCATCACATCCCAGGGCAGATGACCTCGTCAGATACTTTCAACTTTGCTCTTTAACCTAGTAATCCTATTTTTAGGAAATGCTATATGAGTGTAATTAGAGGCATGCATAAAGATTTATGAGTTAAGGATGTTCATTATGGGATTATGTATAATAATAAAAAAACTTAAATACCTATAAGGAAATACTTCAATAAACTGTGATATATCCATAAAAGGAATATCATGTGTCCATTAAAGTCATATTCTCAAATTATCTAAGGATACAGAAGGATGTTTATGACATGATAAATGTTAAGAAAAAAATCACAATTCAATATAGCAGGTGGAGTTTGAGTACTTTTTAAAAAATTTGTTTATTCATTTATACAAAAATGCTAACTGATCATCTTTGGGTAGTGGAATTATAGGTGATTTTTATGTCTTTCTACATACTCTTCAGTTTTCAACAACAGATGTATATTACTTTTATTATTAAAAATATTTTAAAATAAATACTTCAGAATATGTATAGTAATATTAGTGAAAATATACAAGTCAAATCCTTCCAGAGGATGTGATATTAGGAAGCAGTTTGGAAAACAATACAAATGACAACCCACTGAGAAGTTAAAATGTCTCTGACACCAAGAGCTTCACATATAACATTTATCCTTACAACAGCTTGTGGCATAAAAATTATTGCCATTTTACAGGTGCTGAAACTGAGATTTAGAGATAAAATAGCTTGTCCAGGGTCTTATAGCTAGGGAATGGCAGAACCAGGAATTGGACTGGGGACAGTTTGACTCCATGCTTTTAATCATTATATTATGCTGTCACCTTGATGCATAATCTGAATGTGTTTCTTTTTTTTAATTTATTTTTAAAAATTAAAAAATTTTTAATTTATTTTTGAAAGAAAGGCAGACAGAGGTGAGCTAGGGTGGGGCAGAGAGAGAGAGGGAGACAGAATCCAAAGCAGGCTCTAGGCTTTGAGCTGTCAGCACAAAGCCTGACATGGGGCTCGAACTCACTAACCATGAGATCATGACCTGAGCCGAAGTCAGGATGCTTAACCAGCTGAGCCACCCACACACCCCTGAATGTGTTTCTAATTCATTCAAGTCCATATCTCACCTGAAAGGATCTGATGGACTCTTCCAACAGAGTATTGTTTTCATCTCCCAATACTGTCACCTTTACCTCATCATCCGCCAGATTCAAGACTCTCAGGAAAATCTCTTGAGGACCAGGCTGAGGTGGGGTCATTCTCTTAGGACAGAGAATGCGTGTCAGAGTTACCAATGAGAACACATATCTCTATCCTATCTCTGATAGCCTAGTCCATCTAGTCAGGAGGACAGTTTCCTCTCTCTGAAGAGCATTTGGCTTGGAAAACTGTGATGGCAGTTTGGGGGGCGAAACACCAGCTCAGTGTAGTAAACACTGGCGCTACATAACAAACTCCATGCTTTTTGACTCAGTTGTGGCCTCATACATGATTCACCAATAATGGCTATTTCATCTGCCAATTATTCAAAAGCCTGTGTTCCCAAAGGGATGATTTGATATCTTGAGTATTAGTGTTTGGGAATTCCTTGACATTATACTCTGAATGACTCAGCTGGGAGGTGGGCCTCATTTTGCATTGCTGTTCTACTCCTGTATCTATCTGTTTACCACAGATAGTTATGATGCACCCTCTTTAGAACAGGTACTGTGCTAGGTCCCAGGCAACCAGGATCAAATAAATCAGAAGAGTGAATACCATAGATATGGCCTTGCCCTCATGGAGCTTAAGATTTACTGAACTCACATTAATTTTGATCTCTACAGCTGCTGCAACTGCAAATGCCAGGCTAGCAAGGATCATACCAACAGCCATTTTCCTAAGTGATCTGCAGAGGAAATGGAGAGACAGTTATATCTAAACTTTAGATTCTAAAGGATAAAATCTAAACTCTCTAAGCCTACCATTAAAGACCTTTCCTGATTTGGTCCCAGCTACTCCTTACACTGAACAGTTCTCTGTTAATGCATCATATTTTCTCACCTCAACTTTTGTTTATGATGGTCTTTCTATCCATTATGTCATCATAACAAAAAATAATAGTAATGTAGCCAGATAAATTGAACATTTGCTATATGCCAGGCACTGTACATTGTTACCTCATTTTCTTCTTCTTCATAAGTCTCTCTTGACTCGTTCAGCAGGAAGGACTCTCCTTGCTCTATATTTCCCTGGCCCTTTGCTTCCCTTCTTACTGCACTTAATATATATCACAGTGTGTAATAATTATCCTTGCATGTGTTCTACTCCCTTACTAAACATTGAACTCCTTCAGGGCTGGATCTGTGCAGTTATATTTGCATGGCATTCATGCTGAACTCGATAATATCTGCTCAATTACTGTGTAAATGAAAAAAGGCCATTTGAATATAATAACATGGTCGTCAAAAAGAAATTGCTATTAAATCATGAATTACAGGAGGCTTAACAACCCTCCTGTCAAATTTAAAAAGAATAACAATTCTTTTCTTTTTACGTTTTTATTTATATTCCAGTTAGTTAACACACAGTGTAATATTAGTTTCAGGTGTATAATATTCAACATTTCCATACAACACCCAGTGCTTCTATTCAGAATGGGGGGAAGCAGTAATTAGGGACAACTCTATTCCCACACTTACCAGGTACCCACTTTGTTTAATATAAACAACAGAAGATTTAAAAGGATTAATTGCCATCATAGTCTTTAGACTTTGAAGAGGCAACATTCAAGAACTAAGCAACACGTTGACTTAGGAGTCTATTCTCACATGCTTTTGACTTTCCACGAAGCTTAGATCTACCTCTTCAACATCACACAGTTCAGTCGGCAATAATGGTTGGACTATCTATAACAAGAATAGTTAGATCTAATTCCCATCCTCCAGTATCAATAGGCATTTAGTTCAACTCAGACACATAGAAGCAGGAAAATCATAAGCCAAAACAAAGAAGAAGTAGAAAAGTACTGACATTGAACCTTTATCAAGCTGAGCAAATATTAAGCCACTTTAATCAACAAAGGCATAGTGAGCACTTACGAGAGGTTAATTCCACATTTGGAAACCAGCCGATAAATGACAAGGTCAAACAATGGGATGAAGATAAGAACCAGAAGGGGATTTAGTACCTGTAACACCATGTAAAAAGGATTAATCACATGTATTCTTCTACCTTGACTGTAAGTATGTGCTCTCATTTGCTTGTGTGTATGCTAACATTCAAACATACTTCCATCATATTGAGTACGGAATGATTCCACCTCTCAGTCCCTTGACACCCAGGACTCTATTTGCCCTGCATAGCACCTCAGCTTCTCAATATCCACAGAACCAGTTTCACTTTGAATCTGTTTTTCTGTCCAATCACTTGGGAGTTCTTCCCTCCCATTTTCACTTATCTTCTCCTGTTCCACAGCCCAAGGGAAAATGTCAAGGAGAAAAGGAGAGAGGAAGAATTGGGGATTATTAAACAAGGGTTAAAAAAAAAAACTAAGAGTCACCAAGCTATGTTTTACTCATACAGCAAAGCATTACACTTTATTGGACAGTATTTCCAAAACACTGTCTTATCATGAAAAAAAATCCAAGCTTATACTTTTCCTATGAGATAAAAATTCACTCTCCTTGGAGTTGGGCAGGATGTGAAATAGAAGCGTGGGGCAAAAGGAGAATATTTTCACCCCTATCCTTAATCCTCCTCAGCATACAAGGAAACAAACATCCAGTTATATTTGGTAATCCTTATACGACAGGTAGAAGTATAGATAAGGAAGGCCATAAATCCTCGTGAGGATAGAGAAAACTCCTACCTGCATCTGGTCAGGCTGAAGCACAAAGACACCCTGAAAAATTATAACAAATTACATTTGGATGGTGGCTAAAGACAAGAGAAGCTTAGATCAAAAATATTGCTAATTCGTAGGAGAGATACATATGATAAAATCCACCAGGTCTTTAGTTCAGGGCCATGGTTGCTCTTCTAAGGGTATTTGGGGAAGCAGACTGGGAATGGTTTCAGGCAATGCTTGCCGAAGGGAGATAGGCCTCAAGGAGAATTTTACTTTTCTGTGTACTCTTGTTTTCTTGAGAGAGAATAGAGGCAGTGTGTTTCTGTTAATTTCAGTAATTGCAGTTGTAAGTAGTAATGTGCAAGGCAAGATGTCATGGTTAGTGTGAAGACTTCCACTAACACAGTGTTTCCAAAGTTGTTCTGCAGGGGGTCAACAAGAAAACAACCATAGTAAATCCTGGACAACCAGAGAAAGGGAAAAGGTAAAATTATATTTGGCAGGTTAATAGACTGGTTAATAAAATCTTAACATCATTCCACCATACCCTCTTCACAACTGAGATGGTAGAAAAACAATATAATAATCTAAGTAGAACAATTGAGAGCCTAGATGAGACTCTGAGTTTGCTAAAAAAATGGACACTGGAGAAACAAAACAATGTTTACAACTTTCCCATTCCTTGTCCATGTACAAAGTACCATACTTCTACGTCTTCTACATGAACCTGAGATGAGCTAAATGTGTAGTGGCACCAATCAAATCTGAGTCTACTATGCCTCAGGAGGGCTTAGATGGAGAAAACATTCTCTACCCAAGTCTGTATCATTTCATTTACTCTCTTCTCAGTACTTCCTCGTATACATTTAAACCTTTCTATCTTTATATTCCTGATTTCTAAAGATAAGATTCTGGTTTTTATTTCTAGACTAGCTTTTTCTTTATTTAATTTTAATTTTTAAAATATAATTTATTGTCCGATTGATTTCCACACAACATCCAGTGCTCATCCCAACATAGACTAGCTTTTTAAATTTTGCCTACGCAGTACTTTTTATGTTGAAGGGAACTTTCTTATGATCTTAAATCAGTTTTGGGGCAAAAACACAAAGAAATTAATTTTCCCTAGTATAAATTATAAAGAAAATAATAGATTTCTCTGAAAATCTTTTCTTACCAGATTCCCATTCATCCTCGTGGCCTGTAAGGTCCATCGTGAGCCCTAGGGCAGACAGATGCTGTTATGAGAAATTCCTTTCCTGTGAAAGGAAAGGGGCTGGAATAAGGGGTCGTTTTCAAAAGAACCATTCTTACCTGCTGATCCAAAAGAGCCCAAAACATGGGCAATGGGATATATAGGAATAGTACCCTGGTCAGTGCCTTCACATCCATAATGAGCTGCTTCTGCAAGAAAGAGAAAGAAGGAACAGGCTGAATTTCTAGACTTGGTTTTCTTGCTTAGGGTAGAACTTTCCAGAACAGTAAGGGACGAGGTCAAATGCAGCAAAAGGGAATCAATTTGGATATTGAAAATCTCCATGGAGGCATAAGATGTTTCTGCACTTCCAACTTACTGGGTATTTCTCAGTTGCCCAGTCCAGCCAGTGCTGTCGCTTTGGAAAGTCCCCAGAGCGGTTGTTGAAGCGGTTGGAAATAGCAAACTAGGGTAGAGCATAGGTATCAGAAGAGTGACAAAAAGAAAACATCCCATTCCTTTTCTAATTCATTATCTCTTCCCTCAGATACACACACTTTAATTGACTTACTCCAACTCTTTGATTTCATCAGACGTTGATTCAGAAGAGTATTTCAGATATAATTTTAAACTATCCCTGCATCCTATTGGCAACATATATCACATATACACATCAGAAGATTTTTGCCAATTAAAAAAAATGGTTACATTATTTTTTACTTAATGATTAAGTAGAGGCACAATGCAAGATTGATTAATCTCAGTTTGTCAAAAGGTACAGAAGTATAACAGAGGTCATTGGGGAAAATGTATACCCATGTTTGAAGGCCTATATGCTCTGCATAGCATCTCCTTCCCGTTGATTGAAAAGGACAGGCAAACAATTCAGACTTACCCAGATACACTTGACAACTTGAGTCACTATGTTTCCTTCAGGAGGTGGTTTTCTGTATATTTTGCTTCCCATTGCAAACACAACTGCAGTTGATACACAAACAAGATTCTTAACTTCTCATCTAGCACATTCAGTCAATACTAAGGACAGCCTGCTGAAGTGTTAGGAGTGACTGGCAAAGCTTATAAAGTGAGGGGACTGACTTAAACTTCCTGACTTTGGAATTACACAAATTATGGGAGCTCAGAGAAGAATAAAGTGGTCAATTAAGAGAAGTAATCTGTTGAGCCTTTCCTGTGCCACAGAAATGGAAGTCTTTTCTGAATTCTTTTTCCTCCATCTCTACATCTGATATGTTACCAACTTTAATTAAGACTCTCTTCAACATATTTCCTATCTGCCCCTCTTTTGCATTACTACTGCTAAGACTCTTGTTTAGGACCTTACAACCTCTACCCTGGATGATTAAAATGGTTGTCAACTAGTTTTTCAATCCCTGGTCTCTTCCTTCTCTTACCTGATACCAAATTAAAACCTTCTTTCTAGGACCCACCTACAAAGCCCAGACCCCTGGCATGAAAGCCTTTCCCAAATTCATTATTATCTTCATGGCTATTATTACCACTATCCATCTATTGAAGGTTTATTATTATATGTAACGTGTTAAGCATTTCATATACATTAACAGATTTAACCCGAATATGTACTACTCTCTCCATTTTATTGCAGAAATTGAAGATAAAAGAAATTAAGCAATTTGTACAGATTACATAGCTAGAAAATGCCAGAAACTGCATTAAAATTTTTTTAATGTTTATTTATTTTGGGGGGAGAGAGAGAGAGAAAATGAGTGGGAAAGGGGCAAAGAGAGGGGAGAGACAGAGAATCTGAAGCAGGCTCCAGGCTCTGAACTGTCAGCACAGAGCCCGACACGGGGCTTGAACTCATGAAACAGGAGATCATGACCTAAGCCAAAGTCAGATGCTCAACTGACTGAGCCACCCAGGTGCCCCCAGAAACTGCATTTTTGACTTGGGGCTTGTCTGATTCAAAAATCTATGCTCTTAACCACCATAAAGCATCTCATTCACTCATTCTTAGACTACACACTTTGCTAGATTAAAAAAAGACATGGCCCCTGTGGAGCTCACCTCAATCTTTTACCCACTTTATGTATCATTATTTTCCATTTTTTATGCATCAGAATACCTGAGTCCCCTTATTTTTCCATACCTTAACTTTCTAGTTAACTAACTAAGAGTTTCTTAACTCTCAGTCAGATTCACTTTATCACATGTTCTTTATTCATCCGCTCAGTTTCCCTGAAGCTTCTCCAAATAGCACCCTTTACCTACCATAGGCTTCTTATTGTTGACAGAAAAAAACGGTTAAGAGAAAGGATGCTAATTCTGGGAGACAAGTGGGTAGGTAAAGAGGTATCTAGACAAAAGGAAGATTTTGGAGGGGAAAATAGACCATTCCTAAAATTAAGAATGATCCTAGAAAAAGGCTGGAAATCTCAATAATGGAATGGACAGTGGACTGATGAAAGGAAGGCCAGGTAATTAGCTGGATAAGATCACACTTAAATTTCAAAGCCACTTAACTGAAGAAGAGAAGTAGGAACCTTAAGTTTCTCTACTAGTTCCTTCTTGCAGTAGATGATGGAGCCTCCTACTTCACAAAGAAAACAGAAGCCTTCAAATGGAAATTGTCTCAACTTCCTGCCACCAAATCTATTAATTCCTATATCCACACCTATCCTCTTCTCCCTCCAGTTAGTTGAAGGTGATCTTCCTCCTCTGCACAAAGGTAATTCTGCCATGTGTGCTTTCATACCGATTATACTTTTTCTCACATCTTCAACCTCTTTCTCTACTGGAGTCTTCCTAACGATATTTAAGCATGCCCAACATCTTCTCTTGACTCCATTTCCCATGCAGTTATATATACCATTTTCCCTTTCTTACCTCTTATTCACTTCCCATTCTACTCTAATCAGTCTTGAATCCTCCAGTCTACCATAACTGATATCACCAAATTAGTGACTTTTTGTTGCTATATTCAATGGGGATTTTTCTCCCTTATCTCGCTTTCCCACTCAGTAACATTTGTTACTTTCAACAATTCCCTTCTTGAAATCCTCTTAGAATCCAAGAGAACTCTTACCATTTTGGCCATTCCTTCTTTGTCTCATTTGTGAGCTTTTCCTTTTCGCCTGCCTTGTAATACTTGTATTCCTTGGGGCTCTATCCTAGCTCCCTTTTTACTTTAGTTTTACTATCTCTTAGTTATTTAATCTATTTTTTGGGCTTAATTGCTCTTCATACATTACTAGCTCCAGATCTTTATCTATAGCTGAAACATTTTTTCTGAGCTCTAAACCTGTTTTTCCAGATAGCTCTTTGGTAACTCCAATTATATTTTCAAAGATCTAAAATGTAGTGTATCCCAAACTAAATTAATTAGTGTAATGATCCCACTATCTACCTAATTGCTCAAGTCAGAATCCTAACATTCAATGTGGATTTATCTTCTCCATCACTTCATATTTCTAATTATATCGGTTTTGTCAATTTTACAAGGCCTGAGACTAGTCTGAGCTGAGTGAGCACAAAATTTAAAATCATGCCAAAAATTCAGTAATCAAGATAAATAATATCCTTGCTTCACCTTTAACCCATTCTTTCTCCACATTGTAGTCAGTGACACCACTGAGAAATAAAAATATAACAATCATTCCTCTGTTCAGAATCTTTTTGTAATTCCCTACTGTTCTCCTGATAAAGTTCTAATTCCTTAATGACTGAAAAGGCCCTTTGTTATCTGGTTTCTGTCACTTTTTCCTCTTTATCTTTCTTTCTCATTTATACCTGGGGCAATCTGGAATGAATCTAAGGCCTTCAGACATGTCACAAATATGACTCATTTCCTTGTCATTTTTAGTTAACTGCTGCTAATCTTTTAGGCCTCACCTTAGATACCGTTTCTTTAGGCAAACGTTTTCTGAGCTTCAGAGTCAGACATCCTCCTTTTGCATTCCTACAACTTTTTCTGTACTTCCGTCATTGTGACACTGATCATACTGTATTGTAAATTCTTGTTTACTATGTCTGTCTCCCTTTTCCTGCTGGACTACATAATTTTTTAAAAGCAAAACTCTGTGGCTCTTTAATTCACCAATGTGACCCCGATTTCTAGCATGGGATTTGACACATAAAAGGTTCGTTAAATAATTTTTGTTGAATCAATGAATGAAAAGAATAGATGAATAAATTTATAGTGAAAGGCCAGAGAATTGAGTTGTTTGCACCCAGAAAACTGAAGCAGCTGACTAATAATGACAACTAACATTTGTTTAACATTTCATAATTTATAAAACACTTAACTTAAAGCATCTCTTTTGATCTTCATAATTATTCTGATATGTTAATATTATTATTGTGCCATGATCCAGAGAAGGAGACAGAGCACTAAGTGGAAAACCAGGATGGTATTTGGGAAAATGTTTGGCTTCAAATGGAGAAGGAAGCAGGGAATGTATTATCACAGCTCTCCTGGAATAACACAGAAGTTTCCTTGGAATTGGAATTAGAATCTGAGTATTACTACTAACCACCCCCTGGTAGGAAATAATCAGGACTGAACATTGAGTCTCTGGGTTCTTTCTTTCTCTATTGAGCTCTTTATGTGTTGCACTGGATACCTTCCAGGGGGGTGTCACCCAAAGGCTCAGAGTGAGAACAGGTTTCCAGGTCAATGATTAGGAACAATCACGTCCAAGTTTCCCCTTAGACTGCATAAACTAAGCAACACACACACACACACATCCTCTTTCCTCTTCCATTACTAGGTTGTCAGTGGTAAGGAGATGCCATTTGATCTAAGTTGCATTAGTTTCCACCTACTCATCCAACTCCCCTCATTCTCTTTGGTCAAGAGAAAATTCCTTGGGAGCATTGAAGAGCAGGGCAGAAACAGCTAAACCTAGAAGCTACTTTAAAAGATTTAAAAATATATTCTAATTACCAGATAAATAACTATCAGATAAAATAAGCTAGTTTGAGAGAAAGGATTAATTATCTTCTTTGCTTCTTTACATTTTGTAGTTAGAACAGTGGATCTCAGCCTTGACTACACATTAGAATCACCTAGATATTTAAAAAATTATGGATACCTAGCCTCCATCCTCCAGAGATATTGACTTAATAGCTCCAATATAAGGCATAGGGGTTGGTCTTTTTAAAAGCTCCCCAGAAAAATTATTGGTTGTGTAAACTTGGACATGTTTTTCCCCTTCCTTCTTTCCTTTATTTCTTTCCTTCTTTCCTCCTTTCTTTCTCTCCCTTTTATTCTCTCCCTTTCTTTCTCTCTCTCACTCTCTCTCTTTCTTTCTTTCTGACTTCATTCAGTTTCTGACTTTATTCAGTTAATTTATCTCCAATGTCTAGAGAAAATCTCTACAATAACACTTACATAACAGGGTTAGTGTGAGGATTGAATGAAATAGTTTGTGTAAAGTGCTTAGATGATGCTTTTCATGTAGGAGGAATAAGTGATTATTAATTTCCTCTGTCCCAGTGCACTTACCAAGAGCTATCACCATTAGTAATCCTGGAACTCCAAAAGCCAATGCATAGCAGTCTTCCCCAAAACACTGCACATCTCCTAGGCCAAAAAAAAGTAACCTTGAATCTTGAGACTGATGTTCTACTTTGCAGCCTCAGGTTTGTGACATTGTAGACATAGTCATCCTCTTTCTTTGCATCACCTAATCCATAATCTTTCTTTTAGGCCAGACAAATCAAGATTAAAAGAAATTCTCAGATTTTCAAGCCCTTGTAAAAGTAGAGAATGAATAGTTACACGCCTTGAAAAGATTTTTGACTGGTCAGAGGAAAACGTTACACAGGCCCCTTTAAAAAGAATCTAACCTCTCAGCATGGGTGTAATAAATGTAGAAATCAAGCTCCCTGCATTGATGGAAAGGTAGAAGACTGAGAAATATCTAGTCCGTTCCTCTGCCTGAAAAACAGAAAAACAAGACAAATTATCAGTGCAATGTGCCTCCATGCTCATGTCCACCCTATGTTCAGACTAAGTTGGAGGTACATACACAGAAACAGATTCAGATATTTCCTCCATGATATCTGAAAATCATATTAGATATCTTAAAACATAACCCATACAAATATTTACCCATCTTTCAAACCCATTACAAGCATCTTTAACACTCTTATACCCCTCCTGGGTGAAAAATGATCATCCTATACACTATGCCACTTGTGTCCTATATATGTCTGTCCTAATATTAATTTCTTTGCATTAAATGTCTGTTTCATTCAGTAGGCTGAGAGTTCCTTTAGAGCAGAAATCATATCTTGCTCATTTCTGTATTCCTACTACCTAGCATAGTACCTGATACATATTACAGACTCAACACATTTTTAGAGACTGAAAGAAATTAAGTAAATGAATTAAATAATAGATTTTATGGAATGTATGGTATAGGAATAGTGCTAGCACACAGGACAGAGGATTAAATTGTTGATCAAGCAGAGTAGTTCACCTAGTGCTTATGGGAAGTCTGCCAGAGAGTATAAAAGGAAGTCTGTAGGCTTAGAAGTGGTTGGTGGAAACTTGGAGGTGAGATTTGTCTTATTATTGAAATATCTTTGTGGAATAGTTAACAAATGAAGCAACTTTAAAATAAAGTGTTTTTTTTTTAATTTGTTATGCTTCATTACAGCACCGCAGATCTTTGCTTGACATGGTAACATAATCTGTCCTTCTCTATTTTCTGTTTACAGTGTTTGTGTCTCCTTTTAAGTCTATTCCACTCACCTATTTGTACAGTTCATTGTGCATAGAATCCCAAAGGTTGCCAAAGGTCAGTATTTCTCCAAAGTCAGCAAGCAATTATAATCTATGGTACCCCGGACAGATAGAGAACATAAAATAATAACTCAAGTGGTCCAAAGGGGAGGAGATACACAAGAAGCAGGACACAGAGAAAGAACAGAGAGAGAAAAAACAGAAAGATGAGAAATCGCTCTAGATGAGGGAATAATACATGAAGACAGACAAAAAAGAAAATGGAGAACAAACAAGAGAAAGCCAAAAATGTTGCCTATTTAAAAATAGACTATTTTCCCTGCCTAATTATCAAGCTTCCTCATTTGAGTCTATTTGTAGCTTCTTAATACTAGTCCCTCCCCTCTACCCCCCCCCCCATTAACAGTGGAAAAGTAAGTAAGTAAAGAGGGAATGATCATTCAGACAAGTTCATCTATAGAATCTCATTCTGTTTTATTCTGAATGATCATTTCCCCCTTTCACAGAATTTCAGCCAGAGATGCTTAGATCATCTCTACACTGCTTATTACCTCCCATTCCTGAAGCACCTACCAAGTTTCTTCTTAAATACTTCAACTGAGAGTAAACTCACTACTTCAAACTCTATTTGAAGTTTTTCCTTCCATCAATCAAAAAACTTCTTATAGCTTTCACCCACTAGTTCTGGTTTAATTATATTTAATATCCATAGATAGTTACAATATTCTCTTTAATTCTTATCTTATCCAGGCTGAATATCTCCAATTCCTTCAGCCTTTCTTCATAAGGTGTGTTTTAGTCCATTCACCACCCTGGTCACTTTCCTTTGAACATGTTTTAATGTTTCTATTAATGACCAGCACCCAGCACTTAACAGAACTCCTGACCTGTGGATTGCTTCAATCTTGGCCAATAGCTACCTGCCAGGTACATTTTTTAATGCCTGCTCTACATTTTTGAAAACAGAAATAACAGGGCTCTTACGTGTTTTTCTTCAAACTGGTCTCCACCAAAAGCTGCCACGCAGGGCTTGATACCTCCTGTCCCCAAAGCTATTAGACTCAGGCCAACCAATGATAAGACTCTGAAATGACGGGGTAAGAATATAACCATAGTGATATGAAACACTATGCAAAAACTATGCAGAAACTGCAGAAATTGGATGTACAAGAGCAAAGATTCCCTTCACATTTCTTCACATTTCTGCAGGCACTTTCCATCTGCCTTCATTCCTTGGAGAGACACAGGGACACTTAAAATCTTTATGACCCTTGAGCCTCTGCCAGAAAGTATGCATTGCTCAGGGGCATTTTGTCCCTGATCCGTGCAATAGATAGAGGCAGATACTGAAGGAATTCCAAAGTTAAAGCACTGTTCTCAATCTTGTCTTAATTTAAGGGATAGACCAACAGAAGGACCTTATAAACAGCTATACCATATACCTTCCCGAACCACAAAACAAAATGTTAAATTTCTTTATGATTAATAAGAGAAGGGTCACTGTTTTTGATGGGACACTGAGAAGGAGGTATCTAAAATTTATTAAGTTTTAAAAATCTTAATTCACTGGGTAAAGACATATATAGACACATTATAAACATGAATACATATAATCTACTTCTGGAACAACTGTAATCCTCCTCTCTACTGAATGAATCAACTGACACCAGTATGTATCAAATGCCTCTGGCCTGATAAACATCATTAGCTTAAGTAAAGAGGGATAGAGCAATTGGAATATGTGGAACTTAAATGGAAATTATCCACGCTTTGAATAGGATTCCTACAATGTACTATAAGGAAATATTATGCACGTTTTTAAGTCCTAACATGATACAGATGTATGGGTGGGTGAATAGGTGGGTAAAATGGGGGGCATCAGATTTTAATTATTGTCTTCAAGCATATGATGAGTTTTTATGAAAAGGAAACTAGCTAGGCATTCTACAAGTCTCCAAACATTTAGTAAAAAACAAATGAGGACAGATAAAGCAGGCAAAAGTTCAACTGGTCATAAAATAATTTTTTTTCTCAACCATTTTGGTAATAAAACAATAGGTTGGAAAATAAACGGACTCTCTGGTAAGAAAATAGAAAATCACCTGTAATGAATGTGTGAGACATTGACCAGTTGAAAAAAAATTGTTTCGTTTATTCCATGATTTTACTCACGTGTGTACCATTTGTCCCCCCAGGATGGGCAAGGCACCCAAGGACTTGACCACATGGCCAAGTACATACACCAAGGAGAGATAGATGATTGTCCTGTTAAGAGAGTTAAATCAGTCAGTCTACAAACAGGATTAAGGGAATTGAGTAATACAGACTCAGAGTTCATTCTGTTCTCAGTGCCAGAATAAATGGAATGGTAGGAGGAAGGGGTGGAGGAGGAAAGAAATACCTGAGAAATGTACATAGATATAGTAATGGTAAATGAAGTAAACAGACCAGAAAAAAGAGAGAGCAACTGTTTACCCGGTAGTGTTTGAGGTAATGGGCATTCCCTTCAAGCTTCTTTCTCATATACGACCTGTGTTTTTCCCCACTCACTCCACACAAACACAGAGCATCCACAGGCTGGATTTGCAGCAAATGATATTTTAAACTAGGAGAACCAGGACAATGGGATACTTTGACCAGAGGTGTTGTTATCAAGGAATGTCTTTGGCTCTAGAAATCAATAGGGATCAAGAAAAAACTGCAGGTAAATAAGAAAAAAGAATGAGTAACATAAAGAACTTTCTTTAAATCCAACCATTGGGATGGATAAAAAGGCTCTCAGGTTCAGCCTTGAAGCTACAAGCCTTTACTGGAACACTTGGGCTAATTGTAATCCCCACCACAGTTACCTCATGTTCAGGTTACCAAGGGTAAGAAAAGACTCAGGGACTACGAATAGACTGCCCAGTGATAAAGGTCATGCAGTTGGTAGGGACTTCTTGTGTTGTTTTTACAAGAAATCTGAATGGCAAGTAGGGAGTGGAACAGTGAAGAATTCCAGGAAAAACATATGTAGAGATTTACACACTTAAATATGGCACATTATTACCTACACAATATATTCCTATGTGCATTACCATGGCAGCATTTTCTTTATATATAAGTAGAATGTTAGTACGAGAAAGAACCTTGGAAATCATATAGTTTACACCTGTGATTTTAAAGTGTTATATGCTAATGTGGAAGATAGAGAATGAAATGAAGATATCAGAGAGTGGCTGGATATGCCATCAATCTCAGGTTGTGAATTTCTTATTCTAAATGCCTACTATCTTTAGGTTGGCTCTCCAGGGAAGGGACCTTAGAGAGTTTATTAGGGCAAGTGGGGTATGAGAGATTGAGTAACTGATCCAGGGCATTGATTCCCTAGGGAAATTAATATCAGAGGGAGGGGACAGGCTTTCCCAAAAAGTCTTGTAGCAGTGTCTTCTAGAGAGGAGGTTTTTGTTGCTGTTGTTGTTGTTGTTGTTGTTGGAATAAAAAGAATAAATAGAAGAGGGATGAAAAGGGACTGAAAAAAGGCCAGTTATCATGAACCCAAAAGAGATGTTCTCTGCTAGATCATCAGAGAGAAAAAAACAATAGGAGTGTAAGCTGGAGTAAAAGGGTCTGAATAGGGAGATCAGAACGGTATCAGATTGTCGCACGAAATGGATGAGGGAAACATAAGTGATTTAGAAAGAAAATAAGCAATATTTTAGGTGAAAGGCTCAGGAAATTAGTCTAGGATAGGAAGAATATAAGAGAGGAGGTGAATGGCAGGAAACTTTAACAGAAAGAGAAAGAAGTCAAAATAGAGTTGGACATTCTATATTTATTTGAAAGGGGGTCATTGAAATCCTAACCGTAGGAAACAAAGTTTTTTGGATAGACTTGACCAATCTTCCATTTGCAAATGAGGAAGGTGAAATCCAGAGAGGTCAAAGAAACTTCCTAGAGTGCTATTCTAATTAATTAGTTTTAGGGTTAGGTCTAAAACTTCTACTTTCTAACTTATAGCCCAGTGTTCCTTCAGTTTTAATATAGACAAGCTAATATGGAAAAGGGAAGGAAAGAGGGAGAGGTTTTAAGTTTTATTTCACCACCAAAGCCATTTTTAATTAGAGCTTAGGAACTGAGAAGGAATGTGTACAGCAATGGCAGAGAAAGAACCTAGAATGAAGAGGTCAGCTCTGATGAGACAAAAAATATAGGAGAGGGAAAGGACATGCTATACACCTATTCAGAGAAAGAGAAAAAAGATGGTAATAAACACATTTAAGAGAGTGGTTGTAAGTCCAAACCAATAGCATGGGACACAGAGTATAAAAATACACCAGAGACTATGACTAAAAATGTTGGTCCTCTTAAAAGCAACTTGACATAAAAAATGGTGTTCTGGCATGTAGTTAACCCTCTCAGTAGATGTTTACAGAAATCATGAAAAGCCATATCCGTGCTTCAATTTTTTTGTTTTTTATTATTTATATTTTAATTTTTAATGTTAATTTATTTTTTAATTTTTAAAATTTACATCCAAGTTAGCATATAGTGCAACAATGATTTCAAGAGTAGATTCCTTAATGCTCCTTACCCCATTTAGCCCATCCTCCCTCCCACAACCCCTCCAGTAACCCTCTGTTTGTTCTCCATATTTGCGCATGCTTCAATTTTAAAGGAAGTCATTTTAAAAATAAATGGAAGTACTATGGCATTTATGGGAGTCTTTTATTCTATAAATGAATAAAGATCATGGCTTATACTTTTTATTCTGCATATAGTACCAGTTTCCTATCTGGATGGACTTGGTAACCAATATTACATAAGTAGCAAACATAATCCACCATCTTTCTTTCAAGTCAGGAAACTGTATTCATTACTGTGTTATGGCTATAGCTATATACTAAATGCTGAGTAAACACATTAGAACAATGAATATATATAAGCCAAGTGAGATATAAACCAATATTTACTAAAGAGGATTCCTTGTTATACTAGGTCCACAAAATATCCTGAAAAAATACTGCATAGTGAAATAAGTTTCGGAATCACTATATACCATAACTTTCTCTTGGAGACTATATAGTGTGTATTAGCATGTTAAAGGCTAAAAGAAGTCATGCAGTAAGGAAATCTTTTTAACTCTGTTTAGCCTAGCATTTTCCAAACTTATTTGACCATGAGAGACTTATCTTTCTATATTATACTCATTGTATCCTAACCAATTTCAACAAAATGCCCTTTGAGAAATAATAATTAAGACAAATCCATAGATGGCAAGGCCATGGAAAATAAGTTGGGAATGGATAGCCAAGCTCCATCTCTAGTCTCTGAGGGTAATGTTGTAGGGGAAACCATAACATCCCATAAATGTCTCTCGGTGCTATTTTCAGAGACTTAAAAGATTCAGAACTGAATAGACCTTCAGTATAACTCATGAAAATATTATATTCTTAAGAAGGAAACCACAGAAAGAGGTTAGAGAAAGGAAACAGTAAAACAACTAGAAGAGGGACTCATAAGAATATACTAAAGGAGTTGGTATGATTCACTCTGGAGAAGAGACGGAGAGTATATTGAATAACTACACTGAGATCTCTAAAATTATAAATTTTCTTGTAGGTAGCAGTCTTTATCATCCCTGAGATCAGAACAAGAATTGGTCTTAAACTACAGAATGGAAGATCAAAATTAGATTTAGGAAAAATAAAAATAAAACAATTCCTGATTGAAAAGGATGCAAAAAAAAAAATTGCAAAAAAACTGGGAAGGAAGAGAAATAGTCTTTCTGTGTTGTCAGTCTTCGAAAGATACTTATTTGTCATGGATGACACAAGTATATTCTTGCTTGGAAGCAAGCAGCAAGAAGTGGAAACATCTCTGCACAATTAATCTGCAATGTGGGGATGTGACCCCCCATCTTCCTTACTTGAATTTTCCCAGCCATGAGTCAGCAATGGCTGCCCCCAGGATGGGAGTGAAATAACAGAGGCTGCTGAAGGCATGGTATATAGATGTGGAGGTGTCTTCATTCCAGTGCAGGAAATACAGGAAATACAGGGTCAGCACAGCTGAGGTGAAAAGGGACAAACAAAACAAGACAGACGCATTAAAGTGATTTATGGAGAAATATATTTCATCTCTGGTCTTTGAAGGTGATCTTGACCTTCAACACTCCTATCAGTGAAGGGGACTGAGGGGTGACTGTCACACAGTGGAAGCAGGAACCATGGACATTGTTAGAGTGAATGGGGCGATGCTTTGTGTACAAATGAGATATTTCTCCCTTTAGCCAAGGTACATACATAGATAGCATTTAAGCCAATCACAAAGATGTTTCCAATGTCATGGCCTTCTCTTTCCCAACAATATTGTTCAGAGACCTGAGAAACAGATACGAAAATGAAAGTTTCCATACTTATATTCTTACAGTTTGTGTTCTGGTTTCTTTTAGGCCTTTCTGATCCTAGCTTGTATTAGTTGAAATGGTGAAATCCCATGCAGTACTTATTGGCAATGTTTGCCAGAGGAAAAGACCAATTTGGATAAATGTAGAAAGTGTGAATAAGGGAAATAAGTACATAAAGAAAACCACATTTTTCTCAACATGGGGTAAGGGTGAACGGAGAATTTTTGGGACACAAAATTACCTTTCATGCCATAATATGAAAAGCGCTCACAGAATTCATTTACCACAATGAAGGCAATGCTCAGTGGATAGTTGGAGCCACAAATTTTCTACGAAATAAAAAGGCAGTTGTTCAAGCATGAGCGTTCCCCGTCTATTTAATCACTAGATTGTTCTAAACAGGCAAATTCATTTACTTGAAATCACCATGATAGGTAATGCGAAGCAATGGCTCCTACTCTTCATGAAACAGCTATTGTCACACTAAAAGTACTTGTATTGCTGATTTAGGAGTAACAAAAGCTATTCTGAATATTACTTTGTTCCTCCTTCACTTAACATGGAACTGCTCAGACATTCCTTGATCAGAGATACCGGGACCTGCCATCTACCCACAAGTAACTGAAAAGCCTGGGGCTCTGAGTAGGAGAATAATCATACTTGTTTCTAAGAACAGATCAAAGAATTAGCCTATGGAGCACTTGATGTCCAAGCAGTTACATTTAAATGGGGACTTTTTAAAAAAAGTTTATTTATTTATTTTGAGAGAGAGAGCACAAGTCTGGGAGGAGCAGAGAGAGGGGGAGAGAGAATCTCAAGCAGGCTCTGTGCTGACAGCACAGAGCCCAACGTGGGGCTTGAACTCATGAATCAGATCATGACCTGAGCTGAAACCAAGAACTGAATGTTTAACCGACTGAGCCATCCAGGCACCTCCAAAGATGTTACATTTAGAGATCAATAACCTCCTTAACTCTACTGTTTGAACTAACCTCTCTTGTTTCCACTGCCCTGTTCATCATACTGGGAGGATCCTGGTAATATGATGGCTTCTCATTCACAGCCTGCTGGAGCCAGGCTCAGAGCCCTGCTAGATTCCTAAAGCTAAGCTGATTGATCATCTTGAACTTAGGCATAGAGTTCTTAAATCTTGTAACATTAAATGTCCACTCTTCCTATGAAAGTCATTCTATAACATTTCTTATTAATCCTATTGAACATTAGAAGGACTAGAAACTGTATCAGTCAGTATATAAGAAATGTCATGTTTAATTTCAAATCCCTACCCATTTTGATAGCCCAACTAACATGAGGTGTGGGAGGGAGATATCTGTATTTTGGACATTCAAATATCATCGTGAAATTTATATTGCTTCTTATTTCGTAAGAAATACATGTGTATTTGTAAGCAGCCTTAAATTGTTTGGGACCAGAAGAGATATAACAAAATACATAGATAAAGTAATAAATTGATGTTTTCATTTTTTTACCCATATGGATAGATATAAACAACCCTCCTAAATATTAATATATTAACTTGCTTCAAAGCTTCTTACTTTCTCAGCTCACAGCTTGAGAATTATACAACCTAGAGTTTAGTTAATGCACTTTACTGGCTATGTAATACTGTCACTGGCTGTGTTAAAATACTGACTCTGGCCAGACCACCACACCTGTCTTTATGTTCACATCCATTTTTTCCAAAGAAATAGGAATACTACCGTCTCTTGGCCCATAGTGAGAACTCAGTAAATATTGGCTATTATTACTACATCTCTCTACTTATAGGATTTTGGTATGAAGGTTGAATGAGATAATGAATTTGGAAGTCTTTCACAAGTACATAATGCAAACATTATATTATAATATAGTGCAAACATTATTGTTTCCTTGTTTCTATGTCCTGTCTCCCACTGTAAACTGACACACATAATAACGGAAATTGGATCTATTCTAAAACTTTCTTTGGTGTCCAGCATAAAACTCTTAACACAGGGGGAACTAAGGGCTGAGTTTTTATACTGGTAAAGAAAGAACAATTACACACAGTTCTCCAGGCAAGAATGCTTGCCAAGTTTCCCTGGATATTCAAATTGCTTCTCTTTTCACCCCTAGAGAAACTCAGAATATACAATGAGATACAGCAAAGTCTTGGATCCCAGCTGAAGAATTCTCACTACCTTTTCCTACTTCTTCTTCTCCTAAGTAAAGGAAACATGTTTAGATTTGGTTTTCAGGTTAATTCTAACTCTAAGTGAGAATAGTTTTTGATACCCTAATACAGCTCAGCCTGACACTCCAGAGTCCAAGAAGAACCAAATGAGCAAGTCTGTCTGTTCTTGTCAGAAGCAGAATTAAAACTGGGGACTCACCGGAGGAGGCTTCTTTGGGAGGCTGAGGGGTTGAGGTGGTACCTCTTCAGTGGAGACAGGTGAAAACAGAGTTTCCTTGGACTCATTTTTCTGGAAGGGATTCATTGCTGGCTCCTTACTCTCTCTCTCCTCAAGCATTTGGCTTTGGTAGGCAGTTGGGACAGCTGCCAGCCTACTGTGAAAACGGGCACTGGGAGTGGACTAGGTTTAACCCTGTGGGTGTCAGCTTCAGCAGCTGCCTGACTCAAAACAAAGCACACAGCTATAGGGAAAGAAAGGGTTGGGTCTCAGAGACTAGCTCAAAAATAATGAGAGCTTGAGGAAGTAAGAATAACATATCACAGGATGGGGCAAGACAATACTGGAGAATTGCAAAAGAGTGCAAAACAGATAAGAATACAATGCCTCAAATATAAATTTAAAAACTGATTTCTGCCATTTATTGAACATCTATTATGGCCAACAATATTTATGTATTACATATGCTATATCTATCTACCTATCTATATTCTAATTCTTAGTATAATCCCCATTTTATAGGAACTAATGTCCCAAGAGGTTGAGTAATTTGTCCAAAGTCATGTGGTCAGCAAATGGCAGGTCTGGAATTTTAACTGCCAAGAGAGATAGGAGATTTGTTATCAGTAATGCCTATGGACATTATTCAGGAATGGAGGGTATGGAAATGGAAATGTAGTAATATAGGGGAATTGAAATGCACTGAAGAGAGAAAGTAATCACAAACTTGAATTTGGAAAGATAGAAAAGAAATTTATTTTGGTTTTGAACATAATAAAGTTCAACTAGATATATACTATAGACAAAGAGGTGGAGCTAAAGAAAATGAGTGGAAAGGGCTGGTGATGTACATTTGGGAATCACTCTTCTTTGCTAAATTCAATCCTTGTGTTTTCATCACTTCAAGATGGATCCATCATTTTATGAATAAATGAAATTCAATTTGAGCAAAAATTATGAACTAGTTACTTTCTAGATATGATTGCAAACATGATTTTTATCAATAATTAGTGGATGGACTCCCAAATGACTTTGGAATATAATGTTTAGCCCTTATCAGTGGAGGAACATGAACAGGTATAACGATGATAGAGGCATTTTATAGTTGTTGGGTTAAAAGAAGAAAAAAAAGTATGATGCCCTTCCAGTTGCCAGTGAAAAGAAAAAGGAAAACTCAGGGAATATAAGAAAAATGAGTATAAAACCAACAAGGAGGTCAGAAAACAGGATAATTAATTATTTTATTTGAGAATATAAGAGAGAACCTAGAACTCTATGCCCTGCAGAATTCTTACATTACCTATAGAAGTAATATGTTGACCAGGCAGAATAAACCATACGTTTCCCTCTCTAAATTCTACCTCAGACTTCGACCGTGTCTTCTCAGCTCCTGTTATTCTCATCACCCCTCTCCCACCAACCTTTACCCAAAGAAGAGTCCACCTTCATTTTGGACTGTGGCATTAATGATTAAGCTGTAGGTATTCTTTCAAAAACTGTTACCTTTCCTGACCTAGGTTGGTTATAACTCTGGATGCAAAACATTCATAAGTTACTAGTCAAGTTAACCTTAAGATACCTTGAAGATCTGATTATCTGATTAGTAGCAGGCTCCCCCTGCCGTAGCCATATACCTCTAGAATAGCATTTGATCTGGCAGAACATCTAGAAATACAATGCACCTGTAGATCCAAAGCTCCAATTTATTTATGCTCTTAGGTACCCCAAATATCAGAGTATTGGCATAGGTTCTCTGATACTTCTTTTTTTAATGTTTACTTATTTATTTTGAGAGAGAGAGAGAGAGAGAGAGAGAGAGAGAGAGAGAGAGAGAGAGAGAGACCAAGAGAGCGGGGGAGGGGCAGAGTAAGAGGGAAAGAGAGAAAGAATCCCAAGCAGGCTCCACACTGAACTCATGAACTGTGAGATCATGACCTGAACCAGAATCAAGATTTGGACATTTAACCAACTTAGCCACCCAGGTGCCCCTGATACTTCTTTTTTAGATGAAATTCTTCTTTTGATTATGGCAATATAATGCTAGGATACATAGAATCAAATAATATCAGATGGAAGGAATCAATCTTGTCTTATGTAAATTAAAATTCCCTGATGGTGAGAGTGATGGAGGGTAATTCATTCATATGTATATTTATTCATTCATATATATAATGTTTCTATATATACACCAGAACAATTCATAGATATATGTGTGTGTGCACACACACACACACACACACACACACAATTTGCTGGGGTTTTTCTTGAAAATTTTTATTCAATAGATGTAAGCAGGGATTAAAGAACCTCTGTTTTTATTTTTTAAAAATTTCTAATAGTTTATTGTCAAATTGGTCTCCATACAACACCCAGTGCTCTTCCCCACAAGTGCCCTCCTCCATCACCACCTCTTTTCCCCCCTCCCCCTCCCCTTCAACCCTCAGTTTGTTTTCAGTATTCAATAGTCTCTCAAGTTTTGCGTCCCTCTCTCTCCCCAACTCTCTTTCCCTCTTCCCCTCCCCCTGGTCCTCCATTAGGTTTCTCCTGTTTTCCTGTTAGACCTATGAGTGCAAACATATGGTATCTGTCCTTCTCTGCCTGACTTATTTCGCTTAGCATGATACCCTCGAGGTCCATCCACATTACTACAAATGGCCAGATATCATTCTTTCTCATTGCCATGTAGTACTCCATTGTGTATATATACCACATCTTGATCCACTCATCAGGTGATAGACATTTAGGCTTTTTCCATGTTTTGGCTATTGTTGACATTGCTGCTGTGAACATTGGGGTACATGTGCTCCTACGCATCAGCACTTCTGTATCCCTTGGGTAAATCCTTAGCAGGGCTATTGCTGGGTCATAAGGGAGTTCTATGGATAGTTTTTTGAGGAACCTCCACACTGTTTTCCAGAGTGGCTGTACCAGTTTACATTCCCACCAGCAGTGTAGGAGGGTGTCTGTCTCTCCACACCCTTGCCAGCATCTATAGTTTCTTGATTTGTTCATTTTTGACAGTCTGACTGGCGTGAGGCAGTATCTCAGTGTGGTATTGATTTATATTTCCCTGATGATGAGTGATGCTGGAAGAACCTCTGTTTTTAAAAAGCATCTCTAATAATTCTTATGACAGGAATTTAGGGAACAGTGGTTTAAAATGTCTCTTCTAGTCTATCTTACAGAATATTATGAAAGAGTTCAGAAGGGATGGAACTAGAACTCTAGCTTCTGTGGCCTATTCTAGGGCCCTTCTATCATATATCAAGATGTCTCTTATACCCTATCATTTTTACCAAGTTGAAATCATATAGAAGAATAAAGGGAAAAAATTGAAGAAAAGCAATTCCTGAATAGAAATGAGCACAACTCTTCAGACACAAAAGAGATAATGACAGTGGAAGAATCTGAAATATCAGTGATTAGAGTAAAAAATATTTTTGACCTCAGTGATTATGAGAGCAGAGTGATATTTTACAGTCATATTTAGAAAGGAGACTGAAGCTCTAAAATGATAAATACTAATACAGTCAGAGAGAAGGGACAAATATGAAATTACAAGAGAACATGTTAAACAGGTGTATGAATATAAAGTCAGCACACAAAAATGAACTGTACTTACATATAAGCAAAAACGAATAGAAAGGGAAATTTAAAAAGTGATACCAGCTACAATTGCACAAAAGTACCTAGGAATAATTCTAATGAAAATGTCCAAGACCTTAACATTAAACAATATAAAATGTTATTGAAAGAAATTAAAGATCTAAAGAAATGAAGGTACATACAATGTTTATGATTGAGAAATTTTGTTATAAAGATGTCAATATTCCAAATCAACCTATTGTTTCAATACAAAATCCCAATAGGTTTTGTGAATGTAAAACATGACAAGTTCATTTTCAAAATTCATATGGGGATACAAAAAGTCAAGAAGAGCAAAGGCAGTCTTCAAGAACAGTAGTGGAGGAGTTGCACTACCCAGCGTAAGACCTGTTTTAAAACAACAGTAATTATAACAGAGTGGAATCAACACAAAGATAGGTAAGGCAACAAATGGAACAAAACAGAGTTCAGAAGACATGCACATATGCTGAGATATCATTAATGACAAAGGTGACACCGCAGTGCAGTGGGGGAAATGGTGCTTTCAATAAATAAACACCATCTGGATATCCATATGGAAAAAATTAATTTTAACCCTTATCTTACACCATAGGTAAAAAACGATACTATATAGATTGTGGATCTGTTTTTTAAAAACAGAGCTTTTAGAGGAGAACATCTTTATGTTCTCTGTTAGATGTTCTCTGTGGCATATGCCAATATTTCTTAAATAAGACATAAAAGTACAGTTACCATAAAAGAAAAACAATTGATATGTTGGACAGTATTAAAATTAAGTTTTGTTCACCAAAACACACATTAAGAATGAAAAGACAACTCATAGAGTGGGAAAAAATATTCATATTACATATATTGTCAAAGGGATTGTGTCCAGACTATATAAATAACTCCAAAAGTCAGTAACAAAAAGAAGCATATCTAGGTTTTTTGAGTTTCCTATTATTAATAATATATCATAATAACGTTTATGTAAGTCAAATACATCTAAAGAATAAATATCTAGAAATGAGATTTCTAAAAGTATATGTTTTGATAATTTTCAGAATTGCCTATTTATTTCCTTTGCTCATTTTCTTAGTGAGTTTTTTCCCCTTCTTCTAAGTTTATACAATCTGTATTTATTGATACTAATTGTCTGCCATTGCCTGCACTGCAAATATTTTTTTCTATTGATCTTATTTTTTGGACTTTTAAAATTAAATATAACCTAAAATGCACAAATCTTAAGTGTATAACTCCATTTTTTTACATTTGTGTAATGCACGCATTTGTGCATCACCCAGATAAGATGAAATATGTATATGTATTTCTAGCATCTCAGTGCTAGAATAATACTTGCTGTTCTCTTCTGTCTTCCAGTCAAACCCTCCTTCCCCAAGGTAATCACTATTCTGATTTCTCAACATAGATTTATTTTGTGTTTTGAATTTCTTATAGACTGAATTTCTTATAGTGTTTGTATTCTTTGTGTTTGATTTTGTTGTTGTTGTTCAACACTATGTCTGTGAGACTCATCTATTTCGCCTGTGACAATGTTTTTTTTTCCTATTGTTCAGTAGAAGTCACTGTACAAATATGCCACAATTCATTTCCCTCTTCTTTTGTTGATGGACATTTGAGTTGTTTCCAGTTTGGGGGTTGTTTATTGTCTAGCTGGCTTAAGCTAGGAACTGTGTTTCTAAGAATCATATTCTCTGGCTGGGTCTAGGCCAGAAAAACTTGAGTGAGATTTGGAAAGTAGATGTGAAGCAGTATGTTTTACTTAGAGCAGTCCAAGACTAGGCTGAGTTCATAGTCAAACACCTTGAATCACTAAGGCTTTGTCCTTTGCTAATGGATCTGTATGTACAGGGAAACGTGTCCAAAGTTCAGGCTGTTTCCAGATTTTGCTTTTCATCAGGCCCTTTTCAGTGTCCTGAGCACATGTACACAGCCCCAGGGTTAGTTAGAAGTGTGTGAATAGCTTGGTGCATCGCTGGTCCCTACTGTGCATGCACATAGCCTTATCTGAAATGTCACTGCCCAACTAGGATTGCTTCACATAAAATGTTCCAGGGTGTGAATGTCCCCTATTCCCACCAACTGAGTGAGTCCACTTCATGAAGACAGGGTAGGAGAGCTATTAATCTTCTTAGAATATTTTTATGACATTTTTCCCATTATTGAATTCTTAATTGTGACTCCTCTCTTAAGTTGGAAATTATAGGAATTATATGTGAACAACATATTCCCGAATTCTGACATGTCTAAGAACTCTTTCTTACCAAATTATGGATGACATTTAATGCATATACTATTTAACTATTCATAGGTCATACTCATATCTTGTGCAGGTGCAGCTTTCCTAACTTCAGTGTTTTAGTGTAGTGTTATGGAATGGTTCAAACCCATCACTTTTTGTCCTTTGTAGCCAACTTACTTTTCCTACTTGCATGCTTATATCATCATCATTTTCATCAAACCATTCAGAACAGGTAAAGTAAAATGACATGTACTTATGTCAACTAACCTTACTGTAGTATTAATTTCATAATATATATGTGTATCAATCAAATCATCACATTATACACCTTAAACTTATGCAATGTTATATGTCAATTATGTCTCAATGAAGATGGGGGAAAAGCTATTTACTTGGCATCATGTCAGGATCATCAGATGCTGGCAGAGAACCTCATATCTGAGAATCTGTCTAATTTATAACTCCTGCATTTTGATGTCTGAAAACACATCAAATGAGGAGGTACAGAGGCATGGGAGATATGATTTCATTCCTCTTTAAACTACAGTAAAACCTTGGATTGTCAGTAACTTGTTCTGTAAGTGTTCCCCAAGATGAGTAAATATTTCTAATAAATTTTATCTTGATAAACAAGAGATGTCTTGCAATACAAGTAGTAAGTGACATCAAATGTCACATGATCACAACTGAGTCAATGATTCTTCTCTTTCTCTCGCTGTGGGATTGTGAGGATCCTAAATTCAATGCAATGTCACATTTTCATGAAATCCTCAAAAGGAGGAAAAAGCAAGTGTCTTGGAAAGGTTCCCTGTTAAAAAGTTGCATGAAAAGAAAGATTCCATTGAGCCAATAGATAGCAATGATTCCGTTAGTGATAGTGAAAGTTGTCTTACACAATAACTCTCCTCTCTCTTGTCTCCCTCACGCCAACCACGAAGGTTTTCAAAAGCAAATCCAGGTTAATTTATTTTTCTTTGTATTTTGTATTTTCTTTATTATTTTGTATTATAGCACTGTAATCATTTTTATATGAATATTTTTGGGTTGTGGAATGAATCATCTGAGTTTCTATTATTTTTATGGGGAAATTCGCTTTGATATACAAGTGCTTTGGATTATAAGTGTATTTCCAGAATGAATTATGCTCACAAACCAAGGTTTTACTGTACTTATATTTATCCTTAAAGGGTATAGAGAATGATACTCTAGGCATTCAAACTATAAAAATGAACACATTTTTAAGAACATGTTTCACTTTTAGGGGAAATAATAAGGGGAAGAAAGGATGAGCTGTTTTAATTCCAAAAGGTATAGTTTGAGAACACGCTGTTATATAGCCAGCATTATTAGCTCATACCACCATGTACTCATTTCTGGTAGAGTAAACACTAATCAAAGAAATCTCTGCATACCAAGTAAAAACCATTATAATTTGTATTCCTATGTTAGAATGATAAGCTTGTTTTACTAGCTACTTTAAATATTCAAGCTTGCTTTATTATTTTTCTTTTCAAGTTTTTATTTAAATTCTAGTTAGTTAATATATATAGTAAACTTGGCTTCAGGTTTAGAATTAGTGGTTCACCACTTATATACAATACCCAGTGCTTATCGCAAGTGCCCTCTTAAATGCCCTTCACCCGTTTAACCCATCCCCCACCTCCCTTCCTCCATCAACCCTCAGTTTGTTCTCTATAGTTAAGAGTCTTTTATGGTTTGTTTCTCTCTCTCTCTCTCTCTTTCCCTTCCTATGTTCATCTGTTTTGTTTCTTAAATCCACATATGAGTGAAATCATATGGTATTTGTCTTTCTCTGACTGATTTTTTTTGCTTAGCATAATACACTCGAGTTCCATCCACATTGTTGCAAATGGCAAGATTTCATTCTTTCTGTGGCTGAGTAATATTCTTTGAGCTTGCTTTAGTTAAGTAATAAATGGCATAGCTATGGTTCTCAGATACGTATTGATGAATAACAAGTAGATATAACAATGAAGATACAAATAGATTAGCGGAAGGTAGGCCAGAGAGAGGAAGGGCGAGAGAGAAGAAAGTAGGAGAAATTAAAAAACCAAAATTTAAGGAATAAAAAAAAACCCAAACAACTACAAAATTCCTATGTTAAGAGACAATTATGAAAAAATTTTTTATTCAACTTCAATTGCCAAAACTTGGAAGCAACAAAAATTCTTCCAGTAGGTTGGTGAACAAGTAAACTTAGATACATCCAGACGTTTAGTCAGTGCTAAAAGGAAATATCGAGCCATGAAAAAGACATGAAGTGCATATTTAAGAGAAAGAAGTCAATCTGAAAAGGTAGCATACTGTATGATTCTAACTATATGACATACTGGAAAAGACAAAACTAAGGAAACAGTAAAAAGATCAATGCTGCCAGGGGTTGGGGGTGGGGAGGAGGAGAAATAAATGAACACGCAGAGCACAGGATTTTTAGGGCAGAGAAGTGATTCTGTATGATACTATGATAGTGGATACAGATCACTATACATTTGCCAAAACCCACAGCATGTACAATGCAAAGAGTGAACTCTAATGCAGACTACAGACTTGGGGTGATGATGTGTCAACGTACCACTCTGGTGCAGGATATTTAGAGTGGGAGAGATTGGGGAACAGGAAGTATATGAATTCTCTGTACTTTCTGCTCAATTTTGCTGTGAACCTAAAACTTCTCTACAAAGTGAAGTTTAATTAAAAAAAAATAACTTACCCACTTTCCCATCAGTATTTAAGAATTTCTTATGGTTTGCCTCCCTCCCTCTCTGTAACTTTTTTTTCCCTTTCCCTCCCCATGGAAAGTGGGTGGTAGGCATGAGCACTGGGTGTTGTATGGAAACCAATTTGACAATAAATTATATTAAAAATAAGTAAGTAAAATTTTAAAAAGAACTTAAAAGAAAAAAAAGAACTTGCTTCTAGTCATTGGCTTTTAACTATAATCTAATATTTATCATTTTCCTCAAATTCAGAAGTACTATAGATGTAAATATTATCTACTTAACACTTTACTGCTTTATTTTTCTCTCAAAATCAAAATTTTAAAACAAAAAATATTATGAGATACAAAAACAGTTTGTCTCATTAAAACAATTATCTAGCTTTACTTTTATATTATATTATAGCTTAATTTTGTTAAAAATTTAAGTATTTTCAACCAAAATTTAAAGATTATCAGATATAAAAGGCTCAGAGATATAATTAAAACCATGGACATTTATTATAAATCAATTGTTTTGACAATTCACAATTGGAGACAGCAGTGTGGCAAAATAGAGCATTGAACTTGAACCCTAGAACACCTGATCTGCCACTTGTTAACTAACAATATGTGGGCAGGTTACCTAACCTCTGTTTTCTCATCTGTAAAACCCTGGTATTGGAATGCACATGAAAATGCTAGTACTCATAAAAGGTAAAAAATATAATATCAACTGAAAATTCTGAATCAAGTTTAATTTCCTTTATCACCAAAAGTTAAGATACATTTTCTTCAGTCTTAGAAATTTTTACTCTTAATATAAACTATCCCATGTCTTACAACTTTTATGTATAGCTGAAAGTTTCTTCAGTCATCACTGTCACTTCCTGATTCACTCAGCTGCAAATCATTTCCTAAAATAAAAAATAGCAAAACTGTAGTAATTAAGGATTAATATTTTCATACTTAATATATTTATTTTTGGATAAACATCAATATTATTCAAAATGTAACACCAATGGTGATCCTGTTTAGCTAGCATTTTGTCATTAATCATCAGATTGCTTACTGTATAATTTAGTCACATCATTAGTAATTTGAGAAATTAATATTCCTTGTAAAGAAAACACAATCTTCAGCATAGTTTTAAGATCACCTGGCATCTATTTTAATCTTCTTTCACATACGAACACCACCTTTCTTTATACCCCACTGATTTAATTACATCAGGAAATGAGAAAAAATGTGTTTTAGATCATCCTAATTCATTATGAAGAGGAAAAAAAGGTAATATAATTTTTTACATAAAATTCAGTCAAAATATTAAGTAGTATATTTTAAGAGTAATTCATCATTGGTTCCTTTTGTAATTCATCAATGTGCTTACAGTAATGGAACTTATATTCCAGTGGGGGAGACAGAGAGTAAACTAAAAAATACATAATATGATGTCAAGTAGGGATAAATACTATGAAAAAATGAAGATGAGTGATGGAAGAGTGGTGGAAGGTGCTATTTAGATATGAGTTGTTGGCAGGCCTCCTTGAAGGGTGACGTTTGAACAGAGATCCAAATGTAGAGACAAAGTCATAAAAATGTGGCAGGAGGGTAAGTACTGTCAAGCCTGAACAGGAAATACAAATGCCCCACGGCAGAAGCATGCTTGTGTTTGCTGACTGCAAGAAGGCTCTGTGGCTGAAGGAGAATGAATGAGAAATAGAATGCTAGTAAATAAGGTCTGGAAGATATCCAGATGACTATGGTTTCTAGGTTATGATAAAAATTTTGGATTATTTTGGAGCACCTGGGTGGCTCAGTTGTTGAGCGTCCAGCTTCGGCTGTGATCTCACAGTTTGTCGGTTTGAGCCCTGCATCCGGCTCTGTGCTGACAGCTAGCTCAGAGCCTGGAGCCTGCTTCAGATCCTGTGTCTCCCTCTCTCTCTGACCCTCCCCTGCTCTAACTCTCTCTCTTTGTCTCTTAAAAAAAAAAAAACATTAAAAAGATTTTTGGATTATTTTTGAAATGTAATGGGATTCATCAGAAAATTTTAAGCAGGCAACTGACTTGAACTGTTGTAGATCAGTGAATACACTATAATATACTATTAATTGTATCAGTTTCTCCCATAAGAAATAATACTGGCTTTGATTCAGGTGGCTCAGGTGGAGGTGGTGCTAAACAGTCAGGTTTACAATATAAAGATAGAAATTACAGGACTATCAAAAGTATTGAATTTATGACATGAGAGAAAGAGAAAGGTGAAGAATGACCCCTAGCATTTCTGATTTAAACAACTGGATGGTGGTATCATTTACTGAGATAGAAATACCAGAGAAACAAGATTATGTGAGAAAAATTACAAGTTCAATTTTTGACATGACACATTTGAGATACCTAGCAAATATTTAAGTATATATGCTGTAGGGAATTGGATATATAAATCTGACATGGTAGAGGGTGGAGCCGGAAATAAAGATTGGGAGTTACTGACTGCAGGGGTTTATTTGAAGATATGGAGTTGGATAATGATATCATTTGGGTAGTAAATTACAATGGTTAAAAACATTCTTGCATTGTTAAACTAGTCCAAAATCAACAAAAAGCTGGCATAGTTTGAAGTTAATATCCAGTTTAAGAGGAGTGATTTCTAGGCCATATGTAAGTTGTTGTAAGATAGCTCAGTTCACTGCATGAACTCCAGAACTATTACATTATTTAATAAAGAAATCTGCTAAAGCTTTTTTTGTGCATGACCATTTTATAATTTTTAAGGATAAGTTTCCATTTATTACACAACTATTGTATGGCATAAGAATGTTCAACTTGATATGCTCCTCATAGCATGAGTTTCTTAAGTCAAACCCAATGTCCTGAGTTCCACTTTTGTAACAGACTTCATGCAGTACCGGTTATATGCATAGTATCACCATGCTTTTGAAATATTCAGTTGATTTGAAGGTATCCAGATTAGCCTTTGAACATGACATGCTAGTATATTTGCTGCTGAAGCGAGCACTGAACATGACCTGCTAGTAAAGGAAATACATATTCAATCAAAATGGTAATTGTGACTTGGAAAAAAGAGTTTACCTATAGCAAATGCATTCAGACTCCCAAGCCAGTGGTTCTCAATGAGAGCAATACTGATCCTTTAGAGATGTTACAGAAATGTATGTGAAGTGTTCTTTGTCTAGATGATTTGCAGATTGTTAGTGGCATTTAGTGAGAGGGGAATTTATTAAGGCAATGTATTACAATGCAGAAACAAGTCTTGCACAATAAAGAAGCCTACAACATTCTGCAAAGCTTTTCAAAGTCCACTAGCACATTCACGTACCTGGAAGACCTGTTCATAATTTTAAGGCTGGAACCTAATTTCAGTTTTATAAACTGAAGTATTCTTTTGCACAGACTTAAAATTCACTGAAATTTACAAGGGCTGAGCTATTATGTAAACTGAAAGACTTTATTTTTTTAAATGTTTTTTAAATGTTGTAATAATGCTGCAAAAACACATCTTTTTGAAATAGAGTTAAATCTTTATCTTAAATATTTATTTCACAAAGATTTTTGTATTTAATTGTTTTGGAAAACATATTAGTGACATGAATGCTTTCCTAATCCTTACTTCAACAAGTTAAATAAAGATAAAAATCATTGACATTATGTGTTGAATGTTAAAATAGAAATACTATCTTGCTCCCCTTAATTCTAAATTTATTCATTAAAGATTTCAAGATACACTACAAAACTGTATAATCAAAACAGTATGGTACTGGTAGAAGGACAGACACATATATCAATGGAACAGAATAGACATTTATATGGTCAGTTAATCATGACAAAGGAGGCAAGAATATACAATGGGGGGAAATAGTTTTCAATAAATGGTGTTGGGAAAACTGGACAAAAATATGCAAGAGAATGAAACTGGATCACTGTCTAACACCATACACAAAAACTCAAAATGGATTAAAGACCTAAATGTAAGACCTAAAACCATACAAATCCTAAAAAAGAATATAGGCAGTAATTTCTCTGACATTGGCCATAGCCAAATTTTCCCAGATACATCTCCGAAGACAAGGGAAACAAAAGCAAAAATCACTATTGGGACCATATCAAAATAAAAAGCTTTTGCGCAATGAACACCCAACAACAAGACAAAAAGACAACCTACTGAATAGAAGAAGATATTTGTAAATGATACATCCATAAGGGGTAAATACCTAAAATACATAAAGAATTTATATGACTCAACACCAAACCCCAAACAAAACCTAACAATCAGATTAAAATTGGGCAGAGGACCCAATAGACATTTTTCCAAAGAAGTCACACAGATGGCCAATAGACATATAAAAAGATGTTCAAAGAGTGCCTGGGTGGCTCAGTCCATTAAGCATCTGACTCTTATTTTGGCTCAGGGCATGATCCCCTGCTTCCTGAGATTAAGCCCTGCTTTGGGCTCTGTGCCAGCCATGTGGAGCCTGCTTGGCATTCTCTTTCTCTCTCTTTCTGCCCCTCCCCTGCTCATGCTCTCTGTCTCTCAAAATAAATAAATAAACATTAAAAAAGAAAGAAAAGATGCTCAATATCATTAATCATCAGGAAAACACAAAAACCAAAAGGAGGTATCATCTTACACCTGTCAGAATGGCTAAAATCAAAAAAGAGAATACATAACACTTGTTGGTGTGGATGTGGAGAAAAATAAACCCTTGTACACTGTTGGAGGAAATGTAAATTGTTGTAGCCACAGTGGAAAATAATATGGAGATTACTTAAAAAGTTAAAATAGAAATACTATATGATCCAATAATTCCACCACTGGGTATTTGTCAAAAGAAAATATAAACACTATTTCAAAAAGATATAAGCACCCCTATATTTTGCAGCATTATTTAGAATAATCCAGATATGGAATCAACCTAAGAGTTGGAAGGATAAGGAATATGTATTTTATATATAAATACACACACAGTGGAATATTATGTAGCCATAAGAAAGAAATGAGATTATGCCATTTGTGATGACATGGATGGACCTAAAAGGTATAACTGCTAGACTGAGAAAGACAAATACCATATGATTTCACTCATATGTGGAGTCTAAAAAAAAATGAATAAACAAACAAAAAGCAGAATCAGACCTATAAATACAGAGAACAAACTGATGGTTGCCAGAAGGGAGGGGAGTGGAAGAATGGGCAAAATGGGTGCAGGGGAGTGGAAGATACAGGCTTCAAATTATGAATGAATAAGTCACAGGAATAAAAGACACAGCATAAGGAATATAGTCAATGATATTATAATAATGTTGTATGGTGACAGATGGTAGGTATACTTGTAATGAGCACAGCATATTGTATAAACTTGTGGAATTACTATGTTGTAATGTAACAATGTATGTCAACTATCCTCAAAAAAAATTTTAATAAATTTGTTGTTTAAAAGTAGGTGCAAACATATGGTTTACTTTGTTGTCTTCTGGTATGGCCATGCTTGAACATTTATAAAGTGGAATGTGTATTACTATAAGTCACTTTAATCTTGTCTTAATATTATATTATTTTCAAAGATGTATGTATGTAGGTGATACTAAGTTATGAAACTCATTTCAAGATACTTAAAGGGGACTTTAAAATTTCTGTAATAAAAGAGGGCATTGGGTCTGATAAGGTTGAGAAATGAGATTACTGTGATAACAGTAAAAGGTTTAGTTCCTCTTATTAGAAAACTTCCATTTGGATAAAATATATCAGAAAAATAAAATGGCTATTTTCTAAAAGAAATCCCAAATGGTAGTTAACTACTGTTATACAAATCACTGCTGACTTCTGCTTATAATTTTTTAATGTGGTAAATTATATTGATAGCATTTCAGATATTGAACATTTCTTACATTTCTATGATAACCCTTATTTGGTCATGACTTTGCTTGCTTGTTTTAAGTGCATGGGTTATTCAATTTTCTAATATATTCTTCAGTAATTTTGTAACTATGCTCAAGTGAAATTGTTCTACAGTGCTTTTTGTCTTGTTCTGCTATCGAGGTTATTCTAAAATTATAAAAGAACTTTTCTATTCTCTGAAACAGTGTGTAGAAGATAAGAATTATTTGTTCCTTGAATATTTGTTAAAATTCTTTTGTAAAACTATCGAGATGCCTGGGTGGGTCAGTCAGTTAAGCATCTGGCTTCAGCTCAGGTGCTGTGCTGACAGCTCAGAGCCTGGAGCCTCCTTTAGATTCTGTGTCTCCCTCTCTCTGCCCCTCCCCCACTCATGCTCTGTCTCTCTCAAAATTAAACATTAAAAATTTTTTAAAAAACCTATCTTCAGTTTTCCAGCATTTAGGGTGGAGGAGGAGGAGACATTAGCTATTACTGGTTTTGTTAGGCTTTCAATTTCTCTTTGAGTCATATTTGAGAGATAATACTTTTCCTGGAAACTCATCTGTTTCTATCCCAAATTTTCTGGGATGAAATTTTTGTAAAATTCTCTTAATTTAAAAAATAAAAGCATATTTTAGCTATAATTTTATCTACTTTTTCATTCCTAATATTATTTGTGCCTTCTCTTTTTTCTTCATTAGTTCTTGTTAGAGGTTAGTCTTTTTATTAGTTTTCAAAGAAATTACTTTTAGTTTTGTTTATTCTCTAATTTTTTTTTGCTATCTATAATTTTGACTCTGACCTATTTCTTTCTCTGCTTTCTTTAAGCTTAAGATAGTATTGTTTTTCTAGGTCTTCAAGATGAATATTTTACTCATTTGTTTTCAATTTTTTTTAGAAAGAACACTTTGAGGCTATGAGTTTCCCTATATCATTTTGGCTGCATCCTCAAATTACTGTGATAAATTATTTTTGATATTGCTTAGTCATAAATATTTTGTAATTTCATTGTAGTCTTCTTTTAACATGTAAATTATTAAGCATGTGCTTTGAATGTATTTTAAACTAATTTTTTGTTATTTATATTTCATTATTTATAGTCCTATAATATGATCAATAAAATATTAATTCTTTGAAGTATGTTATTTCCTTTGTCTTAGTAGGAAGTAATTATAAAAGCTTTATACATACTTTAAAAGAATGTCTGCTTCACATTTTTGGACTGTAGAATTATATATTTACTATTATAATAGGCATCTTAATTATGTTGTTCAAGGATTATATACCCTTACTAGATTTTGCCTGCTTGATCACAGATGGATTAAATCTTGCATTATGACAGAGACTTCTCATATCTTCTTATTCCATTAATTTTTGTTCTACACACACATACACACACACCCCTACATATTTTAATATATATGCACATATGGTGTGAAGATATATTATTACTGGCACACAAATTTGAAATTCTTTATCCTCCTAGTGAATTGAACCTTTTGTCATTATTTGGCCATTCAAGAAATCAGACATTCCAATTTTACCTCCTAAGTTAGGAAGATGATCACTAATGACATCAATAACTGGAAGTTCAAAAGACCTTCCCTAGTCCCTATTTAATTCATAGTTTTTCTTTCTCTGCCACCCAGACTTGGCTCCTCCCTTCTTTATTTCTGTTATTTGGCTAGCTAGAGTCAGTCATTTTCTTTATCATTATTAATTAATGCAGTGAGATTAGTTTAAAATATATAGAAAGTCCCATTCTCCCCCTGAGAGTATCAACTTGTATGCTTTTATTAAAAAGTATTTATTGAGCATCTACTATGTATCAGGCTGTGTGCTAGATTCTAGTACTCAATAATAAGCAAAAAATAAACAAGATTGGTGTCCTCCTAGAGCTTAAACTTTGGAAGAAAGCAAATCACAAAAAAGATATAAATTTATAATTATGACAATTGACATAAGCAAGATACTGCTCTGAAGTTCTAGAAAAAGGAGGATCTGACCTTGTTAGGAAGGTATTCTTGACAAAGTGTGCCTTGAACTGTAATCTAAAGGAGAAAAAGTTAACCATATGAAAAGAAGAAATCTGGCTGAGTGAACAGGAGTGTTTAAGGGCCCTGATATGGGTGAAAGGTTTGGGTATAGTGGCAATAATTAGGTAAATGTTGCTAGAACAAAAACAAGCAAGACCATTATGGTAAGATGTTTTGTCTCTGTCATAGGAGAAATTATGACACTTGAATAATGTGGAAGTGGTTAGGGGAGCTGACCCACTGTTGTGAAAAATCTGTATATAACTTTTGATTCTGCAAAAATAATTACTCAAACCTACTGTTGACCAGAGGCCTTACCAATAATATAAGTAGTTAACACATATTTTGTGTGCTCTATGTGTTAAATACTATATTCTTACAATAAATCAAGATACAGAAAAGAGAATGTTAAGAAAATCATAAGGAAAAGAAAATACATTTACAGTACTGAAAAAAATCTTAAAAAGAAAAACCCATATAAAGTGAAGTTGCAGTGACCAAACCTGTGTTGCTTAAGGGTCAACTGTGCTAGCAATTCGAAAGTTTAAAGCAGGAGGGGTGACAAATTATATTTAAATTATGAAAAGAGCAGTATGGCTCCAATATACACAATGAATCAAAACTGGGTTTGAGTAGATAAGGGGTGAAACCAATTAGAACATCATGGCAGAGTGAAAAGCAAGAAATAACAGTAAGTTGAACTAGAGTGATAGCAGTGGAGATGCAGAGAAGTAGATGAATTTGAGAAATATTAAGGAGGTAAAATATATCGGACTTGATGAAGAATTGACGATACTATAAAAAGGGAGAGGAAATAAGTCCTTGTATACAATTAGGCTTCTGGATTGTATTATGATGAATCCTGCCTTTCACTAAGAGGAAACACAGTGCTGACAGCTCAGTGAGTTTAAGTTGGTTTTTGGACAAAGTGAATTTGGAATGCCTTTCCTAAGAGACGGTGTTGGACCTGTTTCTAGAGCTCAGAGGACCAGGTCAGAGATGCAAATTTATAAGTTATCTATATGTAAGTATTGACTGCAACAAAAATATGGAGGAGATTATCTAGGGAAAGGATGTGGAATAAAAAGGAAAGAGGACCTAGAAGTAAGCCTTGAGAAACTCCAGCTCTAATGACAGAGTAGAAGATTCTAAACTGGCAAAGGAGAAAGAGAAAGGTATCTAGAGAGACAGAAGAAAAACCAGTAAGACATAATGTCACAGTGTCAAAAGGAAAGGAATGCTTCAACAAAAAGGTAATGATTAATCATAGTATCAAATGAGTAAGAGTTTTAGTCTTTTCATCCAAATTTTAGATCATAATCACTATGGTTCCACAGCAAATTCTTACTTTTCAATTACTCATGTTTACATATACTTACTTAAAGTACTCATCAGAAGGCTATTGTCATGAGATCTATCCCGGCCAGCATCCATATCAGGAATCCTACCCTGTGGAACGGCAGACATGACAGGATGTCCTGAGGTATAAGTCCCTGGATCAGAAGGAGAAGATCTGCACTCGTCATCATCAGAGTCACTGGAACTGTCCTCACTACTTGAAGAAGATGAACTTTTGGAATCTGATGAACTATCACAACTACTCATCTGGTCCATTAGACTAGCTTCTGCCTTCAGTTCTGAAAATAAAACAGAAATTAATAGGTTAAAGAAATAATATTAAACATATATATTAAATAAAGTAAAATTTGAATTTCTTAGCTTCTAAGGAACTGTTGATGAGGAATAAATAAGATATACATACATTTAGAGCATTTAAAGCATTTTATTGAAATTTTAAAAAAATATTTATTTATTTTTGAGAGAGAGACAGAATGTGAGTAGTGGAGGGGCAGAGAGAGAGAGGGAGACATAGAATCTGAAGCAGGCTCCAGGCTCTGAGCTGTCAGCACAGAGCCCTATGCAGGGCTCGAACCCATGAATTGTGAGATCATGACCTGAGCTGAAGTCTGATGCTTGTCTGATGCTTAACTGACTGAGTCACCAAGGTGCCCCTAAAGCATTTTATTTAAAAAGCTCCTCTACCATCAAAACAAGTCATACTTCAATGTTGGGATTATGAAAATTAAAAGATATAGTCAGTTCCTAAATTGAAATACTATATTTTTATACCATTTTACTTAAATATGTATATAATTCAAATAAAAGAAAGAATGTAAAAACTTAAAAATGTAAAAATGAACATCTGTTTTGGCAGAGACAATCCTCCAACTCCTCTTATCCTAAATATATATATATGTAGTATATTATATATATTGCAATACAATACATAGAGATAAATTTCTTTTTTCCAGCTTTCTTGATGTATAATTGACAAAACTGTACATATTTAAATGTACAACAGGCTCCCAGCCCTGGCGTAAGCAGTGGTTTGGGCTAAAAAAAACACTACCTTGAACCAGGAATCTGGACGTTCAGTGTGAACAGCTGAGTGATGCCGGGTGGACAAAGCTCCTGCCTCTGAACCAGCAGTTTGAGGTGGTCAAGCTAGACGACAGGGTCCTCACAGAGATGTGTTGCAAGGATACTATTTCTGCCCTCTGGGCCAACCCCTCCCTGACCAAGCTCAGCCTTTGCACCAAAGAGCTGGGTGGTGTCGGTCTGCACCTGGTGCTCCAGGGTCTGCAGAGCCCTACCTCCAAGATACAGAAGCTCAGCCTCCAGAACAGCTGCCTGACGGAGGCTGGCTGTGGGGTTCTGCCCTGTGTGCTGCACTCAGTGCCCACCGTGTGTGAACTGAACCTCAGAGACATCACACTGGCAGATGCAGGCCTGTAGCTGCTCTCCGAAGAGCTCCTGGACTCCCAGTGCCACCTTGAGACACTTCAGCTGGAGTACTGCAACCTGTCAGCTGCCAGCTGTGAGTCCCTAGTCTTGGTGCTCAAGGCCAAGCAGCACTCCAAGGAGCTCATGGTGAGCAATGACGACATCTGCCAGGACAGCCCTCGGGTGCTGTGCCAGGGCCTGGCGGCCTCCACCTGCCAGCTGGAGATGCTGATGCTGGAGAACTGTGGTATCACGTTAGCCAATGGTAAGGAGAGTTGTGGCATCATGGCCTCCCAGGCTTCACTGAAGGAGCTGGACCTGGGTCACAAGCTGGGTGACCTGGGCATTGCCCAGTTGTGCCCCAGGCTGCTACACCCCAGCTCTTGGCTCAGGGCCCTATGGCTCTGGGACTGTGACATCACCATCGAGGGCTGCAGATACCTGTGCCATGTCCTTAGGGCCAACATGAACCCGAAGAGCTGAGCCTGGTGGGCAGTGCACTGGGGGACAGGGTGCATGGTTGCCGTGTGAGAGCCTGTAGGAGCCTGGTTGCCAGCTGCATTACCCATGGGTAAAGTCCTACAGCTTACGGCTATCTGCTGCCCAACACTTCAGCATAATGTTAAGCCAAAACAGAATCTTGTCAAGCTGTAGATGACTGACAACAAGCTGGGGAACTCTGGCATCCAGAAACTCTGCCAGGTTATGGGCCAGCCTGGCACCGCACTGTGGGTGCCCTAGCTGGGGGAATGTGACTTGACCGACAGTGGTTACCAGTCTGGATTCCCTCTCAGGCAACAACTACATGGGTGACCCAGGTATTTAGCAGCTGATTAGAGGCTCTAAGAGTTCAGCTGTCCCTTGGAACAGCTGGTCCTGTATGACATCTACTGGATGAATGAGACAGGATTGCCTGCAGGTCCTGGAGGGGTGCAAGCTGAGCCTAAGGGTCACTCCCTGAGTGGCCTCCTGCCCTGGCTCCTGAAACCTGCTCTCCTGACAGCCCCTACCTGGGCTCCTACATGAGACTGGCTATTCCTGGGGGTTCTCACTCTGGATGTCCTAGCCATGACTGAAGAGAAATATGCCAATCAACGACTTCTGTGAGAGAATTTTAGACAATCTCTATTAAAACACTTTTTGGTAGGAGTGTTCTATTAAAATGTACAATTTAATGCTTTGGCAAACATATACATTGTGAAATGATTATAATAATTGTTAATGAACATATTCATCACCTCATAGTTTCTGTGTGTGTGTGTGTGTGTGTGTGTGTGTGTGTGATGGCAACATGTAACATCTGCTTTCAGCAAATTTAGACACCATACTACAGGCACAAAAATAGACACATAGATCAATAGAACAGAATAGAAAGCCTAGAATGAACCTACAACTGTATGGTCAATTAATCTTTGACAAAGCAGGAAAGAATATCTAAATGGGAAAAAAAAAAGTCTCTTCAACAAATGGTATTGGGAAAACTGGACAGCAACTTGCAAAAGATGAAACTGGAATACTTTCTTACACCATACACAAAAATAACTTCAAAATAGATTAAAGACCTAAATGTGAGACAGGAAACCATTAAAATCCTAGAGGATAACCCAGACAGTAACTAACTTCTTTGACCATAGCAACTTCCTACTAGATGTCTTCTGAGGCAAAGGAAACAAAAGCAAAAATAAACTACCAGGACTACATCAAAATAAAAAGCTTCTGCACAGCAAAGGAAACAATTAACAAAACTAAAAAGCAACCTACAGAATGGAGAAGATATTTGCAAATGATATACCTGATAAAGAGTTAGTGTCCAAAATATATAAAGAACTTATAAAACTCAATACCAACCCCCCCAATAATCCAATTAAAATGGGCAGAATATATGAATAGTCATTTTCCCAAAGAAGACACAGATGGCCAACAGACACATGAAAAGATGCTCAACATTACTCATCACCGGGGAAACATAAATCAAAACTATAGTGAAATCAGCCCATACGTGTTAGAATGACTAAAGTCAACACAAGAAACAAAAGTGTTATTAGTGAGGAAGCACGGGTGTGTGTAGAGCAACCTGGGTCTGAAGTATGAGCACTTGTTTACTTAGCTGTCCTCTGCCCTTTAATGGTTGTTGTTTTTTTAAATATTCTAAGTATTTTTGAAAAGCCAGCTCCCATTGTAATTTTGCTCATTAATTTTTCAGTAGGTAAAAAGCAATAATGTTGATATCCTCTTTGGTTTAGTATTTTTCAAAAAAATGTTTTAAGATTCTCAAAACTTATGGTTATGTAAGATCTTTAGCTACCATCTAAATCAATGTTATAATTTTACAAATGAGGGAACGTAGGTCCAAAATGGATGAAAATTACCAGCTATTCAGGGGTAGAGTCAAATCTACTGACTTTCAGGTCAATGTTTCTTTAGAATATGAATACAAATATCAAGTAGTTGAACAAAAAAATCTTTAATCTTTTTATTTTAGCTAGAAGTCCCCCTATTCAGGATTAGCATGAAGATCTTTGCTTACTTTTGTGGGCTTTGGTTCAAATGATAATCTAATTTTCAGAGCCTTTTTAATATTATCTTGATTTTCTTAGTAAATCTCTAAAACCTAGAATTTCCACAAGTTCCTGTTGGTGCTACTTGAAATAAGAAAAGAACTTCACGAGATGGGGAAGGTGGTGCTTATTGGTGGGAAAACGTAAAACCTACGTGTGAGGAAAGGGAGTCTCTGGCCTGCTATGAAGAAGAATGCTTCTTGGGCCAGGCAATTTTTTGGTTGGCTCTCCACTGCATGGGGGTGGGGTAGGAATGAGAGTGCTTCCCAGGGAGGTGCTTGTGGGGCAGGATTCCCCTTGTCAGTCCACTTAGCTTTGGGATGTCTTTGGATGAGGTAGAAAAATCTTAGGGTGATATGGAGTAGGGAGTTGAAGTTACACAGATCCTTAGATTTTAACTACAATGGAAATACTACTCATTTACTGATGCAGTTAAAGAGATGCTCAGAGATATAGTTATACTATTAAGTGCATACAAAAAGTAAATTCAATATAGATGAGCTTACCATCCAATTATATCAATAACAAACTCAAAATGCGTCAAAGAAAGAAATAGCAGACATTAAATTAAAGAGCAGACATTAATGAAAGAATAAACAAAAGGAAGAACAAGGAAAAAAAGGAGTTAAAATAATAGCTACTATTTTAACACTCTCTAGTGCTGCTTTAGACCCATTATAGTTATTTCTGCATTCAATCCTCTCAACAACCCTAATTAGTACCTCTATTTTACAAATGAGTAAATATACACAAAGAGAATAAGAGGTTAAGTAAATTTCCCCAGGCGCTAAGTGACCGAGCCAGGATTTGAATGCCAGCAGTCTGACTCCAAAGATGTGAGTAGTTACCTATTTATTTCTCTTTCTATCCTCACCTGGCAGTGGATGTTGGCAAATGTTTTAGCTACATAAGTGAAAAAATACTCCTTAATTTTTAAGTTTACATTTTGAAAGCACTAGTGAGTCTGATCAGTTTTTTTTCATGTATTCAATGGCCATTGCATATCTTAGGTTGTAAAACAGACTTAGGTTCATATTGAAATTCTGCATGTGATAAAAATGGCTTCTTTCAGAAAAGACATACAAATGGCTAATAGACCTATGAAAAGATACTCAATACCACTCATCAGGGAAATAGAAATCAAAACAACAATGAGATATCACCTCACATCTGTCAGAATGACTAAAATTAACAACACTGAAAACAACAGATGTTGGTGAGGATGCAGAGAAAGGAGAATCCTCCTACATTGTTGGTAGGAATGAGAACTGGTGCAGCCACTCTGGAAAGTAGCATGGAGATCCTTCAAAAAGTTAAAAAGAGAACACTAGGGCTCCTGGGTGGCTCAGTCAGTTAAGTGTCTGGCTTCAGCTCAGGTCATGATCTCACGGTTCATGGGTTCGAGTCCCATGTCGGGCTCTGTGCTGACAGCTCACAGCCTGGAGCCTGCTTCAGATTCTGTATCTCCCTCTCTCTCTGACCTTCCCCTGCTCATGCTGTCTCTCTCTGTCTCTCAAAAATAAATTAAAAAAAAACATTAAAAAAAGAGAGAACTACTCTACAACCCACCTATTGTACTACTAGGTATATACCCAAAGGATAAAAAATACTAATTTGAAGGGACACATGCATCCTGATATTTATAGCAACATTATCAGCAATAGCCAACTTATGGAAAGAGCCTAAATGTTCAATGACTGATAAATGGCTAAAGAAGACATATATATAATGGAATATTACCCAGCCATAAGAAAGAATGAAACTTTGCCATTTGCAATGAGGTGGATGGAACTAGAGAGTATTATGTTAAGTGAAACGGTCAGAGAAAGACAAATACCATGATTTCACTCATATGTGGTATTTAAGAAACAAAACAGATCAGTATGGAGGAAAGAAAAAGAGAGGCAAACCAAGAAACATGCTCTTAACTTTAGAGAACAAATTGAGGGTTGCTGGAGAGGAGTTGGGCAGGGAGGTGGGTTAAATGGGTGAAAAGTATTAAGGAGGGCACTTGTAATGAGTACTGGGTGTTGTATGTAAGTGATAAATCACTGAATTCTATACCTGAAACTAATATTACACTATATGTTGAGTAACTGGAATTTGAATAAAAAATTGAAAAAAATAGTTTTCATATCAGAAGAAATGATGTCTTTGTATCATTTGATATAAATATATTTATACCAATGGATACCAATTGATATCAACAAATGGATAACAATATACACTCCCTAGCAATACCATATTTATTAATTCTCAATTAATACCTATTCATCCATACTGTTGGGGAGGGGAGAAATTTGGATTCTCATCTTATTTCTTTTTTTTTAACGTATGTTTGTTTTTTTATTTACTTATTTATTTATTTATGTATTTATTTTGAGAGACAGCACTAGAACATGCTCGTGAGTGGGGGAGAGGCAGAGAGAGAGAGGAAGACACAAAATCGGAAGCAGGCTTCAGGCTCCGAGCTCTCAGCACAGAGCACGACAGACATGGGCCTTGAACTCAGGGACTGCAAGATCATGACATGAGCCAAAGTCAGATGCTTAATTGACTGAGCCACCCAGGCACCCCACATCTTATTTCTTAAACAAAAATCAGGGGCGCCTGGGTGGCTCAGTGGATTAAGTCAGATCATGATCCCATGGTTTGTGGGTTCGGCTCAGGTCATGATCTCATGGTTTGTGGGTTCGAGCCCCATGTCGGGCTCTCTGCTGACAGCTAGCTCAGAGCCTGGAGCCTGCTTCAGATTCTGTATCTCCCTCTCTCTGCCCCTCCCCTGCTCATGCTGTCTCTCTTTATCTATCAAAAATAAATAAAAAACATTAAAAAAAATTGAAAAACAAAAACAAAAATCGCAGACAGCTCAAAGATGTGAAAGGAAATTAAACCACAGAAACACTAGTACAACAGCCAGACATCTACTCATAAATATGAAAAGATGATTAACCATAGCAGTAGACATTGGCATAGAAGGGTCAAGAAAATAGTTAAAAGAAGACAGTCTAGGGAACATGCTATACAAACATCTCAAAGTAATTTCTTATATGAAATTAGACCTGTGATCATTAGACCTTATATGACAATGATAACTTATCCTCTAGAATGCAATTATTCAATACAATGCATTTATTAAGAAGTATTCCTTCTTGCTCTGTAAAATGACTATTTGTTGTTCTAAGATTTTATTTAAATTCAGGTTAGTTAACATATAGTGTAGTGTTGGTTTCAGGAGTAGAATTTAGTGATTCGTCACCTACATATATCACTCAGTCCTCATGACAAGTGCCCTCCTCAATGCCCACCCCCTCACCTCCACCGCTCCTCCAGCAACCTCTGTTCTCTATAGTTAAGAGTCTTTTAGGGTTTGCTTCCTTCTCTGTTTTTATTTTTTTTCCTTCCCCCTTTCCCTATGTTCATCTGTTTGTTTCTTAAATTCCGTGTATGAGGAAATTATATGGTATTTGTCTGTCTCTGACTGACTTATTTCTTCTAGTATAATACCCTCTAGTTTCATCCACATCATTACAAATGGCAAGATTTCATTCTTTTTGATGTGCTATAAATTTATTGTTGAAGACACTATACAATTTAATGCTCCCCAGAATAAGTTCCATATGATTAATTCCTTATAGAATATAATAGCAGAGAAGAGTCTGATTCGTTGGAATCTGTCCCTTAGATAATATAAAATACGCTATTTAGGTCTTCATTTTTGTCTGAAGTGTCTAGGAAGCTCAGATATAAATTTAGTGTTTTGATAACTAGTAAGTTTTTAAGTAATTTTAAATAATTAGCAAATCTTCTTGCCCTTTAATACTTTGATTTTCTATTCCAGTATTTTATTACATACATGAATAGAATGACATCATAATTCAAATCCATTTTGGAAGCAGATATGATATAATAATAAACTAAAATTCAAGATCACTTGTAGAAACAAGGGTTTTAAGTGTATACAGTCTTTGCTGTTTGTAAAAAGAACACTAATACGTTGGTGAACTAATACTATAGTGAGCCTAGAATGGAGCAAGTGGAATTGGAGAGCTACATATAAATTATGAAGGAAGAGTGTAGGAACAAATATACTTTGTAATCAGGTGATTAGAGTTTTACTCCTACCACAATTACTGTACCACAGACACCCAGCCTGAAGCTAGTAAAAAATGGAGATTTCAGTTTCCTTTCTTTCAAAAGGACTATGCCTCGCTAGAAACACCTTCCTGCTGAGAAGTGAGCAGCAATTCAGAAGAACTTACTCACTACATCTTATTAAATCTCCTTTCTTCCCGATTGGTCTGGTGACATCTTAGATAGTTACAGTCTGGCTATAAATAAAAAACTTTGACAGAAAGATACTATGAGGAATTCAATTTGAATCATCACAACTGTAAAAAAGAAACTATAGTTACAGACATCTAAATAGTCACTTTTTTCCCCTGAATAATAATAAAAGATACAAATTCTTTCTACAGATATAGTTTTATTGACATAATACTCTAACTCAAAAACTACAATCTTCCCCTCCAAAAAACCCCATAATTACAAAATATAATATATTCTCAATGACAGTTTAAAACCAGGGCACCAGGTGGTTCATTCGGTTAAGCATCCTATTTGGGCTCAGGTCATGATCTCACAGTTTGTGGGTTTGAGCCCTGCATCGGGCTCTGCACTGATAGCTCAGAGCCTGTTTCAGATTCTGTATTCTTCCTCTCTCTCTGTTCCTTCCCTGCTTACATTCTGTCTTACTCGGTCTCTCTCTCTCTCTCAAAAATAAACATTAAAAAATTTTAGTATCAGCTCCCTTGTTAATTAAAATAAAAATTTTCACCTAACACTTCTTAATAATTTCTTATAGGGGGAATTATATACACACTTAGATTTTACCTCTTTCAATATCATCCATCGGAGATGCTGGGGACATTTTGTCTTCAGACGGAGAATGTTTAACAAGATTGGGAGTCCTAGCCGAATTCCGCATTTGTTGCTGCTGTTGCTCTATACGATACTGAATTTTACTGCTTCCTTCAACTCTGCAGTTCAAAATATCAAAGGTCAAAACAGGGATTGTAGAAATTTAACAACTGCAACTAACAAAGTTACTAAAATTGACCACTTATTCTTTTCTTTAGAAATCTTTAAATGATATTCAAAAATTAAAACATTAATTTAGTTCATTTTTTGAAAATTATTTATTTAACAAATACTTATTGAAACTATGCTATATTTATATATGGCATACACACATCAACTGAGGGAATACAAATGTGAATAAAAACCAAACTACTGCTCAAAATTGAAGAGATGAAACATATACAAATGACTAAAATAAACTGAAATTATACATAAGTATATAACAAGTACAACATACTCCCTAAATTCTAAAATTACCATTTCTGTTAAAATCAAATCACTTTGATATTTTTTATTCCTACTTTAAGATATGTCACTAAAGGAGATTTGTATACTTTCTAACACTTTTGCAAATAGAATGTATAATACAATTATGCCTGACTTCTGTCTCTTCCATTGCCAGTCACCCAAATCCTGTCAGTTCTTCCTTCAGAGTATTTAGAACCTCATTGTTCTCTTCATTCTTACTTTCAAAAATTGTGGTTTATTCATTTTTCTGTTTCCCACAGTTTATTTAGCTTGTTTGGTGGATTAATGTTTTTCAAAAATGTAAGCATGTCAATCTACTTATACATGGGCACAGAAACAAATCACTGCTCTATTAAACAGATCCTACTCATTGGCTCCAAACAAGTCAGATATATTCCTGCCTTCAAATCTTGCCTACAACTTCATGGTCTCTCTGATAAATATTTTCTGAACTTTACTACCAATAAAAATTACCTAAGCAGGAAGGGGTTAATAAAAAAAAAGAGCTTCCAAGGGTCTTTGCCTGATCGGAAGTTGAATTTGGGAACTCACATTTAATAGGTACCCATGGTATGTCTTATCAAGTATGTTTGGAAGGAAAAGTCCTAAATCTTTTCTTTTTTTTAAGTCTTTATTTAAATTCCAGTTAGTTAACATACAGTGTAACATTAGTTTCAAGTGTACAATTTAGTGATTCAACACTTCAGTACAATAGCTGGTACTCATCATATGTGCTCTTCTTAGTCCCCATCACCTATTTAAACTCATCCCCCACTTACTTCCCATCTGGTAACCATCAGTTTGTTCTCTATGGCTAAGAGTCTGTTTCTTGCTTTGCCACTCTTTTTTTTTTTTTTTTGGCTGTGATTGTTAAATTCCACATCTGAGTGAAATCATATGGTATTTGTCTTTCTCTAATTTTCCTTAGCCTGATACTCTCTAGCTCCATACACACTGTTGCAAATGGCAAGATCTCATTCTTTTTGATGGCTGAGTAATACTCCGTTGTGTGTGTGTGTGTGTGTGTGTGTGTGTGTGTGTGTATACATATGTATTCATATACATATACACATCCATACATACATACATACCACATCTTTATCCATTTATCAGTCAATGGACATTTGGGCTTTTTCCATTATCTGGCTATTGTTGATAATGCTGCTATAAACATTGGGGTGCATGTATCCCTTCAAATTCTTAACCTCTGAAGACATCAATAAAGACTCTAAATGTTCCAATCATTGAGAACTTCTTCCTTCCTTTAAGTCCTAGAACAATTTTTGCCTATACTCTTTGTATGGCTTTTAGTGTAGGTCCCTTATATTACATGACAATACCACCTATTTGCAAACAAGAATTTGAAATAGCTATATTCTTACTGACTTTTAAAATGGAATGATCTGTTAATCCAATTAAAATGCAGACATTTTGAAGTTAGTATTTGTATAAGAAACTTCTTTTTCTAGAGCTTTACACATTCTAACTGCTCAATACATTTTTACTAATGATGATGAAATTATTTTGGAGAGTGTATAATGGTTTCATTCAGTTCAGCCTTATGAAAGCATCTACAATAGAATAAAAGGTATACCCATGCATATAGAAAACATTCAGAAACAAAAAAAGCTTTTATGTATCATAGAAAGAAATGATAAAAGCTTTTGGCTGGGGCTCTCCACCAAATTGAAACTTGGAAAAAGATTAAAACATTTCGTTCCATAAAGAAATAAACTTTATATAATAATGTGATCTAATCCAATAATTTTTTTCTCTGATATTTCCTTTCCTCAGCAATTTATTTGTTGATAAAGCAATTTATTTCATTAACTACATATCTTGTTTTTTTATTGTTTTTAAATTTTTTTAATGTTTATTTATATTTGAGAGAGAGAGACAAACAGAGTGCAGAAATCAGGGAAGGGGCAGAAAGAGAGGGAGACACAGTATCCAAAGCAGGCTCCAGGCTCTGAGCTTGAGCAGGGCTCGAACCCAAGAGCGGTGACATCATGACCTGAGCTGAAGTCAGATGCTTAACTGACTGAGCCACCCTGTTGCCCCCGACATACCTTGTTTTTTTTACAGTGATGTTGCTGCTGAGTTTTTCTAGTCGACATTCTCCAGTATCATGGTTAATAATTAAAATGCATTCCTTTAAGTAAGGTTTCTTTGAACCTTTGAAAACAGTAACTGGTGGAGTTGAACCCTGTTTAAAAAGTTAAATATTATTCCTTGAAATCTGTCATAGAAAATCAGTTGGGAGAGCCTTTGAGATCTTCTGTGTTTCTCAATCTATGTTATAGCTCAAATCACCTAACTAAGTTTACTACTCTGACAAGGATTCGTAGTGAAAAAGACAGAAATGAAGCAAAGCTGAGGTCTCAAACCTGCAATCATTGAAAATACGGAACAGAGGAAGTACTTGCCCTGTGTCACTAAAGATTAGTTTCATTGGTCTACAACAGACAATTGGGGTTCGATTCGAATACATCCAATATATTTTATAGATAAGGAAACAGACACCCGAATCATACTTCCTACCCATCTTCTTCCTTCCTAAGTTTAGTTTTTAAAATCTGGTATTTTATTAAAGTGGTGCTTTCCTATACAGATTATCTATTACACTAAACCCACCAATTAATTTTAGCATCATTAAAAGTGGGACAACCAGACATAATATCCTTCATGATGTGATATAAAGTAAACAGCATCACCTATAAAGTATTCTTACCTAAACACACACACACACACACACACACACACACACACACAGAATCTAACTCACATTATGCCTTCAGATACATCTACCAGTTTACAGGAAATATAAGAAATAGAGTAATAAATGAATAAGATACCCCATAATAGTAACCCAAGGACCCCAAATGACAGTTGATAAGAGATTTGTGCAACTTTCTTCTTAAAGATATTTGTATTCCTACTAAGAATAGATCTTAAAATTAAGATACATTATTATACTTTGAATTCCTTTAGGATAAAGGCTTAATCATATTTTTTTAAATTTCTCCTAGCACCTAAAGTACCAAACCCTTCAGAAATACTAAATGTATGTTGAATATGAACAATATGAACACTTTGATCCAAAGTTAAATAAAGCTTTCATAATCTCTATACCTGCTGTCCACATTTTGAAGAAGCTTTTAAAAAGTAAAGCTTTTTTCCTGGGGTATCTGGGTGGTTCAGTTGGTTAAGTGTCCAGCTCTTAACTTCAGTTCAGGTCATGATTTCATGGTTCGTGGGTTCGTGCCCTGTATTGAGCTTCTCTCTATTGCTCTCTCTCTGCCTTCTTCCCTGCTCATGCACTCTCTCTCTCAAAATAAGTAAATAAATGTTAAAATTTTTTTAAATAAAAGTAAAGCCTTTTTCCTTATTAAACTGAACATCATTCATATTTTATTTATTTTTTAGGTTTATTTACTTATTTTGAGAGAAAGAGAGAGAGACAGAACAAATAGGAGAGGGGCAGAGAGAGAGGGAGAGAGAGAATCCCAAGCAGGCTCTGCACTGTCAGCATGGACCCCCATGTGGGGCTTGAACTTATGAACCATGAGATCATAACCTGAGTCCAAATCAAGAGTTGGATGCTTAACCAACTGAGCCACCCAGGCACCCCACTATTCCTATTTTAAACTTTAATTCCTTCCCAGTTCCTTATTACATACCCTTAGAAGAGTATTAATGTAATAAAATACCAGGAATATACTAAGAATATGAATTATTTTTGCCTCTAAATAACTTTTATGAGCAAATGAAATTTGAGTCACAGGCAGCCTGAAAGATGAGGACTCAGTCACCATGAGAACGGGGGAAGAGAGGTCCAGGAAAAGGAAGCAGCAAGTGCAAAGGATCTGAGGTCAGAAATATGAAGTGACAAGGAAAGGGTGTGGGAGAGGGAGATGAGCTTGGCAGATGGATGACTGTAGATCCCCATAGGACCTTGGTGGCCATGGGGGGTGGGGTTAATTTGAGATTTATTCTGAGAGCGATGAAAAGCATTTGGAAGCCTGTAAGCAGAATAATGGAATTATATTTTTAAAAGATTGCCTTGTATAAACATGTGTGAATATCTACAGAGTGCTATACACTGTTCAAAGTGTTTTGTATGCACAATATTAAATTCGTTCAATCCTCAAAAATATTAACTATTGAATACATCCAATCATCTCCATGTTTACTGCTTATAAATTATCCAACCTCAGAACCCAATCATTATCTCACCTAAGTTACTATTATTCACCTCCCTATGTACCTTCCAGTTTTGTCCCCTATCTCCTGACAGACAAATCTGATCATGCCTGATTACAAATACCAGGAAAGGAAATTAATCAATAATGGAATGAAAAACTACAAGAGTACTTCCTAGAGAAATACAAGGGAAAAAAGGAAAGAAGAGAGTCTTAATGAAACTAATAAAAAAAGAGAAAACAAAAAAAATAACTAATAAACATACTATAAGATGATAGAAAAATCAAGTATATTAACTTTGAATTAAATGCAGATAGAATTCTCCTAATAAAAACAAAAAGTGTTGAACTGGGTTTAAAACTATTCTGTTATCAAAAGATGTATTTCAAACAAAATGTTGGCTAAATAAAAGAAAGAGATTCCATGAACATGCAAACAAAAAGAGAGTAAAGGTGACAATATTAATATTAGACAAGAGAGTATTGAAGCTTAAAGTCACAAAAACAGGATTAAAAATATTATTATATAATGAAAGAAGATACAAGTCATTTAAAAATACAACTGCACTAGGATGTTAAAATAAAACCAGTCCTAACAGAGGCTGAGGTCCCAAGAATGTGGTGGGCTATTCTGCCATTTGATCTAAATAAACTCAGTGGATAGAATCAAACCTTCCAGGTTCATCCTGGAAGGGATGTTGCCCTAGAGGGTGGTTTAAGTGGCATAGCAGTCCATCTGACATCTGGAACTTTCATCAGACCGGTGTTTGGGGGCTGAAGTCATATGCAACCCCTAGAGATGCATTTCCTACACAATAGGAAGTGTGGTTGAAAGTTTACAGTGGACTATTTCATTGAGGCCTACAAAAGCACTCCACAAAGTAGAGTCACCACTAAAGAACACCAAACTTGGACAACACCAATGACAAATCGTAACATTAAGTCTTTTCCCTTCAAAATTCAACATTTTAAATTTTATAGTAGTCAATTGTAGAGAATTATTCATAATGAAGACAGATTTTTAAATTCCCATGATTAACCAGCTTAACAGCCTCCATTTTTGTTAGTTTCCTTTTTTTAATGTTTATTTATTTTGAGAGACAAAGAGAGTGAGGGCGAGCACATGCACCCAGCATGCACTGATGGGGGAGGGGCAGAGAGAGAGAGAATCCCAAGCAGACTCCATGCTCAGCACAGAGCCCAATGCTGGTCTCCATTTCATGACTGTGAGATCACGACCTGAGACAATATCAAGAGTAGGACACTTAACTGACTCAGCCACCCAGGCATTTTTATTAGTTTCTTCTACTTAATACTACCAAAGAAAACCTAGAGGAATGAAAATCAAAAAATCTATCCTATCTGATAGGTATTAAAGAGGGCACTTATTGGGATAAATACTGGGTATTACATGTAAGTGAGGAATCACTAAATTCTACTTCCAAAACCAACACTTCCCTATATATTAACTAATATGAATTTAAATTAACAAAAAAGAATTTTGTAAAAATTATTTTACAAAGGTCAAGGATTTATCAATGTCAATAAGACTTGGATTTGAAGCCCAACTATGTGGTTTATAAGCTACCTATCAAAACCACCACATGCCTCAGTTTCCTCATTAGCAAAGTGTCATTAGGAAGACTTCCTAAGCATAGGTGGGTGTGGGACTTAAGTAGCTAATTCTTTTTTTTTTTTTTAAGTTTAATTTTTATTCTGAGAGAGAGAGAAAGCATGTGAGAGGGAGGGGCAGAAGGAGAGAGAGTGAGCAAGACAGTGAGAATCCCAAGCTTGATCCACACTGTCAGCACAGAGCCCAACATGGGGCTTGAACTCACAAACCACGAGATCATGACTTGCACTGAAGTCAGATGCCTAACCAACTGAGCCAGCCAGATGCCCCAGTGAGATAAGTCTTATAAAGAACATAGAATGGTACCCTTTACATATAACACTTAATAAATGTTAACTATTACCACATTAAAGAAATCTACTCTACCAAAGAACTGCCAGAAACTGAAGGTACTCTTAAAAGTAGAATATAATAAAAGTTTTATTTTATAGGATGACTCCTAGCTTCTATTCAGTTTTACCTGGATGATGAAAGCCAAGTTCATAAAAAATATAGAGAATCTAAGTGCCTCAAACTAAAACCATTATATTTCTACAAAATTAAGAACTCTGAAGAAATGTAAACCTCCTACTTGTTTAAAGAAGTTCTTTAATTAAGAGAGGAAAACCCACAAAGTGAATTTGAGAATGTAATTTCTATTCCTATTCACAATTATCGAAGGACTGTATGGCCAGCAGAAAAATGTATTTGCTCTTGACAGGTGGTAATTTTAACTATTCTCTTTCATTTCAGCTGTCTAAAAAGAGTTACAGGATGAAGTTTAAATTCTTTTGTCTTACACATTAAGGCCTTCATAATCTGATTTCTAAATACCTGTCCATCTCCCACTGTGTCCCTAGTAGACTCCTGACCTAGCCATAGTGGCTATATGCAGTTTTTCAAATGGAAGAGACTCTTTTGTTGCCTTGTTTTATCCCATGTCTTTTTCTTTTCTCTGCCTAAAATGTTCTTCCCTCTTTCCTTTACCTGAGTTACTTCAACTCTCCTTTAAGAGAGCATACCCTACTTGGCTTCTCCTCTCTCTGCTGACTGAATTATTGCTCTTTTGTACTTCTGTAATATTCTGTCAATACTTTTATGATAGCCCTTACATTTCTGTATTTTGTAATCAGTAATTTCCTGTCTTCCTAATTAAATGATAATATTTTTCAAGACACTGACCATGTCTGGTCTTCTGCTGTATTCTCAATAGCTAACTAGCACAGGAGTTACCATATAAAAAACATATATATTTTTTGCTTTGGTGTATTTGTTAATCACTTTAACTATCATTACATGAATTGTGCAATTATTTTCATTTAAATTTAGCAGAAATACTGCAAAAGGATCCTGTAAGTCTAAATATATAGAAATACTCACTTCTATATTTGGCAGAGTTATTGTCACCTGTTCACCTTTGCCAACTTCAAGCTCTCCTTCACAAGAAGTGTCAATAGAAGCAGGTTTGAAGTCATCTAAAAATAGAAACAGATATGGATTTCTATAAAATGGAACAATATCTGGGTACCTGGATATCAAAGGGGTGCCCGTGTGGCTCCGTCAGTTAAGCATCTGACTTCGGCTCAGGTCATGATCCCAGGGTTTGTGAGTTCAAGCCCTGCATCTGGCTCTGTGCTGACAATGCAGAGCTTCTCTGTTGACAACGCAGAGCCTGTTTCAGATTCTCTGTCTCCCTCTCTCTCTCTCTGCCCTTTACCCACTGATGCTCCTCCTACCCCCCCAAAATAAATAAATAAACATTTTAAAAAGTAGAGCATGTTTCAGAGTGATAAATCAGTTTTTGACAGCCAGTAATTAAAATGGTTTAGAAGAGTCTTCATATTACAAGTAAAATCCAAACCAGTTTATTTCGGTATATATAACTCTGAGAAAAAAAGAAACAGTTAAACTCTGCAACAGTATTCCTCAAACAATGCTCCCTCTGGATCCTGTTTAAACTGGAACTGAAACTAAGATGTTCCACTGCTAAAAACTACATAATGTCAGTGTTTTCACAATTTGCTAAAAACTGACATTAGCAGAATACTTCCAGTTTTCTCACTTTTTCTCCCATAATTTTTCTCTGCCTCGGGTACCTACTAAGTTTGTCTGCTGTGCTAGTAGAATACAAAATTAATGAATGCATGGCAATGCATATTATAGGAAAACTTAAGAAAAAGCAATCACTGAGTTTAAAAGTTTGAGTTTTTCATGGATAATAGTACTAAATAGTACTAAAAGACACATAATTTAATCAAATTTGCAACTTCAGAAAACTTAAAACAGATTTTTCATTTTGAGTTAAATCATAATTCAAATGATGGTATTAAAAATATATTACCCAGAAGAAATTTATTTCACATGCTGAGCAAGTTTAGAAACCTCTAAGATATGAAAGCCACTTAAAAATAATTCACATCAATATACATTAATGATCGATAATTCTGATACAGAATTCCTCTAGTCATATACATTTTTTCCAGGCTAACCCTTTATTAAAATACAGCAAACATGAAAACTAGAATATGAATCATAAACCTGATGAATTTTCACAAAGTGGCACGAATGTAATCAGCAACCAGATCAAGAAATAGAACATTAACCTCTGAGAGGCTTCTTCCAATTACCCCTATTCCAAGAGATTGATGGTTATATTAACAGGGAGGTCCCCAAAAAGTCTAAATCCAAAGTACTGAACATTTATTAGGATTTAGAGAACTATAACAGGCAGAGCTTGGGAAAGGAGAATCGTCCGGTGCTCATCAAATCATCTGGTGCCTATAAACAAAAGCTTGGGCGCGCTCCTCAGGGACAACTATAACATTTATAGGAAATACTTATCTCCTGCCAGGCGCCTTGCTTAGCACTTCATATTTAATTCTTTAACAACTCTATGAAAAGAAATGAAATCCATTCTTATGTTCCTTAAGCACACAGGAGTATAAACAACTCACATTTAGTATTCTTTATAATATGATTTATTTCTTCATGCTGCTTTAATTAAAAACCGAATATATGCAATAACCATCTCTTAAATCTTGATGCTTATTTCTAGATTTTAAGAAACAGATTAAAAATACATAGGCAATATGAAAAACATGAAAGAATTTGATTTAAAATAGTAGTACCATTGAGGATAAAGATTAGACTGAAAATAAATTGTTTGTTAGTAGCAGTAAGGTAATGAGAAACATAAAAAAATAATTAAGGTGTTAAGTTTTAGATGCTTCAAAGAAGTTCTAGGGAAACTGTTAATATCAATTGATGGAAAGACAACAATTCTAAAGGAAAAAAATCAGAACTGAGACTTGAGTATCACAGAAATAAAGAGAAAGTAGAAAGCAGAAGACAGAAAAATCCAAGAGAATGAACAAAGATACAAAATAAAAATAGTAACAACTATAATTTATGTGTTAATTACTTTATCTTAAATTTTTTCCTAATTACTTTTATTTCAAAACCTTACAAAAATTCTGTAAAGTAGGGAATACCCCTATGTTAGATATAGTAAATGAGGGTAGAAGAAATTAAGTCCCTTGTCCAAGGTCATGCAATTATTTAAAGGTAGAATAAGCAACTATCAAATTCAGCTAGACAAAAAAGATAAGAAGTTGACCAACAACCTTTGAATATCAGTCTTACTGACATCAACACTAATGGAGAAAGAAAACAAGTTCAATTTGAGCTACTATATATCATTTGTAACCCTAAATGAGAACTTCACTCTATAAGGATGTATACAGAACAAATGAAGTAACTGCACTTAAAATATTTTAACATAAGTAATTTATCATCCTCCCCTATGAGGATAACCGCACTAACAGACTTTGTTGGTTTTAAAATGTTTTCAACTTGCTAATTTTAACTACCCTTTAAGGTTCTGGTCATCAGTGTCAGTATTCACATAAACAGTCTGCAATCTTCTTCATCACTCACATCTAATCATTATGTTTTTTTCCATAATATCTTTCAGAGGTATCTCTTAGTCCATCTCCTATTCTTGCTGAAGTCAAACTAGTTTTCAATCAACAAAAAGCTACAGCTTGCCCATACACTTTTCTCTGTGTTTTTGCTCTTAGAATGTGAATCCTAGTTCAAAGTCCCCTCTTTCCAAAAGTAGTCACTGTGTGGGGCCCTTTCTTTACTCTCCAAATCTCAATTTTTTGGTCTACTTCTATAGCATTTATCATACCACTCAAAACTAACATAAACTTCCTGGTATTATATACCTCTTTCTGTATATGTCCTATTGGACTGTAATTTTTAAAAACATAATGCTTCATACTTTAATTCCTCCTGATCATGGCTCCTTCCATAATCCCTTTAATATAATGGACACATATGAGATCTTTGTAGCTGACTCTGGTTCATATATTTATCCTTCTCTGAACCAACTCCAACATTATTTTAAGTATAAACTTATTTCAGCCAAATTGTGTGCAAAAAGCTTGTTTTCAAATTGTTTCCTGAGGATCAGATTTATCTGTACTTCAAGACTCTCATTTCTTTAAGGTAGATATTCGTTTTGTACTTTTCACTAGCACGTTTCTGTTCTCATATAGGACACTCATTACTTAACATTTGACAATAAAGAAATCTCTATGATAGACAAAAGTGACATCCTAGAGTAAAGCCAAGGTCTTCTGATCTCCCATATTTTTCTGGACAGTGACACAGAGGACAATATTGGGAGATCTGACTGTCGTTTAACTACAGTTAAATAATGCTTTAGAAGAGAGGCCAGAAAGGTAATTCAAGGCAGTGAAGTAGACCAGTAGGGAACTACAGTGACCTAGAGAATGAATAAACTCAGCCTTAAGAAGACAACCACAACTTGGATCCAACCAACTCCTGCCAAGAGGAACATGGGGTTGGTGAGGCCAGGTTATCTTCTGAATTTTTAAAGAGAAGCTGGTAATCCAGATTTCTGTATAAAAGATCTGAATTTTTACATATTTACAAGTAGTTTATGTTAAAACAACAACAACTGTGTGGGTCAAACAAAGCATCTCTAAAGTAACACTCAGCCAATAGACTGTTAATCTATAACTTTTGTTTTAGTGTTTAAAAACTGATTCTGCGGGTGCCTGGGTGGCTCACTTGGTTAAGTGTCTGGCTTCAGCTCAGGTTATAATCTCATGGTTCATGGGGTCGAGCCCCATGTTGGGCTCTGTGCTGATAGCTAGCTCAGAGCCTGGAGCCTGCTTCAGATTCTGTGTCTCCCTCTCTCTCTGACCCTCCCCTGCTTGCACTGTCTCTCTCTGCCTCTCAAAAATAAAGAAAAAACATTAAAGAAATAAAAATTTAAAAAAATAAAAAAAATAAAAAGTAAATTAAAAAAATTTAAAAACTGATTGGGGCCCCTTGGTGGCTCAGTCCACTCAGCACCTGACTTCAGCTCAGGTCATAATCTCACGGTTCATAGGTTTGAGCACCCATCGGGATCTGTGTTGACAGCTTGGAGCCTGGAGCCTGCTTCAGATTCTGTCTCCCTCTCTCTCTGCCCCGCCCCTGCTCATGCTCTGTCTCTATCTCAAAATAAAATATTAAAAATTTTTTTAAAAATGGATTCTTTTTGTTTATAAAATATCATCACTTTAAATCTTCACAACAACTCTCTGAATTTAATATTCTCACCCATATTTTACCAATGGGGAACTCTGCTAAAGTAGTAAAGCCAGTTAAAAATCAAATCAGGAACTCAAGCCACAAACTCTATCCACTCATATAGCCCATCTCCCTTATATCCACAGTTGTTAACTTTTGTGTATGTTGGCAAGGGGGCAAGGGTTGTTAGGAGATCAGGAAGAGTCATAAATCCCTATGGGAATCTGATGAAAAGTACAGACCAGCTATAGATCCTCCCTACAGAAAAAAAAATGCATATATTAACATACATATCAAATACTGTATAAGGTCAAGAGATTCATAAGTCCCTGAAGCTTTCCATAGATGTCTATGAGACAACTATAAGAGATAGAAATATACTCAAAATATCTATGGCTTTATTTAATGATAAGCATGAATTCATAATAAATTTATCAGAACTACTATTCTGAACAGGGGTCCCTGGGTGGCTCAGTCAGTTGAACATCCGGCTTCAGCTCAAGTCATGATCTCACGGTTTGTGGGTTCGAGCCCTGCACTGGGCTCTGTGCTGACAGCGCAGAGCCTGGAGCCTGCTTCAGATTCTGTGTCTCCCTCTCTCTCTGACCCTACCCTGATCAGGCTGTCTCTGTCTCTCAGAAATAAATAAAAAAAACTATTCTGAACCTATTTACATTTCTAATTATTTTACTGTTAGAATTAATAATTTCTACTTTTTATTACTTGTTACATTAATTAGCATTGCCTTTTACTTATTTTCAAGCAACGATGTCTTTTTAAGAATACAACTTTTGAATTAGGGAAAGCTGAATAAAGGGAACCCCTTGTACGATCTTTGGGAATTTTCTTTAAATCTAAAATTATTTCAAAATAAAACACCTTTAAAAACTGCAAAAGAAAAGAATATAACTTTTGAGTTTCAAAGGATTAAGTATAGTTTTGAATTACAGAATTTGTTGAATAATCTTATGTTTTCCATATGCTTCCAAATGTCAAATGTATTTTCTAGGTTGCTATGATTCCAGACTACATGGTTTATTTCTTTCAGTTCTCCTTGGTTTGGAAACCACTACCAATTTTACCATTTATCTATTCACTGTGGATTTCCTTCATCTTTGTTATTTTCTTCAGGTTTACAGTACAATTATTTATATTACACATAGAGGAGAAAAACATTTCCTACTTTGTATTTAATACTTTTTCAATCAATATTGATCACTTTTCTATTTTGGCTGTAGTGTCACATAATGTCAGTATCTTCATAAAAGAATCACAATTACTATCATAAATTTACTTCCTGGTATTTGAACTAATTCAATTAACTCCAAAACCCATATCCTTTCCAATATACCACATTGATCAGAGAACATTAATTGTAAATATCATTTTAATCCTATTTCATTAGTTTACTTTCTAATGTTTGCTCACACCAAAGCTTAACAATCACTTTTGTGGAAATGGCTCTATATGAAGCCTCAGTCTTCCTGTAGTCACTGACCATGAGTTCATCAATTACTGTCAGCAAAAAGTGGTGTCATTTACAAACTTAGAAATTTTAATGTTTATTACCTTATCTAGATCGAAATTGTAAAATTAACACTAGTTAAAATTCAAAATCTATTCCGTAGGTTCTGTTATTCAAATTCTTCCACCCAGTTAAGTATCTGCAGCTAAACATTTAGCTTATCACTTACAGAACATGGCATGTCTTCCCTACCACATGCCAGCCTATCTTTTTGATAGGTTTTATTGCCAAGCCTTGATAAATGCTTTTTGAAAGTCTAAGTAAATTACATTCATTGGCACTCCTCATACACACATAAATATAACCCTTCAAGAATAATAGTAACTACTATTTATTCTCTATGCATCAAAGACTATGCTAGGTTGTTTACGCAATCTTATTTAATCCTTAAAAATTCCTGAAGTGTAGATATTATTATTACCATTTACATATTAGAAAACTAAGGCTGAGAGTTTAGAGAATGTTCCAAAAGTTACATTACTTATTTGGTGGTAAAGGCCAGAATTCACATCCCAGTTTTGTTCAAAGTCTCAGCATATTAGACAGGCATAATTACCCCTGAACCTAAATACAGAATATTACTTTCTCCCAGATTACGCTGACTTGAGTGTTTGTTATAAATTAGGTCCACCTGCCCAGTATGAAAGTAAGATTTCTTGTTCTATAGTTTCCATCCCTTACTCTGAGTCATGAAGGGCAAAGATCATACGGTAAATGAAACCATCCTTAGGGATAACTGTTGGTTTTATTCCAATAAATCAAGAAAGATTCTGCCTGCTTCAACAAGAATAAAACTATGGCCAAAAATCCTCTTCCACAGCACTACGCGTGTATCCAAACATCTGGGTTTATTTTTATCGTTATTCCTATGGTTGATTTGTGTACTTTTCTCATTCTTTTTAAAACATTTTTTATGTCTTTATTATTTTATTTTGAGAAACAGAGACAGAGAGAAAGCAGGGGAGGGGCAGAGAGAGAGGGAGACACAGAATCAGAAGCCGACTCCAGGATCTGAGCTGTCAGCACAGAGCCCGACACACAGCTCAAACCCACGGACTGTGAGATCATGACCTGAGCCAAAGTCAGACACTTAACTGACTGAGCCACCCAGGTGCCCATTTTTTCTTCATTCATATAGCTAGATCAACTGCTTCTCTGACTCTAAAGGCACAATTCCAGCATTTTGAGAACTTTTATAAATGAAAAGCTTTGAAGCACCTGCAAAAATCTTTGAAAATGCTTTTTTTTTTTTTTTAATCCTCCCTGTTTGGGGCTCATGCCCATAAAAGAGAATCTATATCCAAATTATACAAAAAAATATTTTTAAGCAAATTTTTATAATCTTAAACCTTATGATTTGAAAAATTACTAAAAGGCTACTGCAAACCTGAGAAAGAAGAGGAGAGAGAAGATAATGTATGTGAGAAAGGCATGGAGAAACCAGGTTAACAGCTATATCACACCTTTGTAAAATGGAAGTGAAGGAGAGAAAATGCACAGCTAGCAGTTCAGCTGTCTCATGGTGGGTAACCTTGGATGACAGAGAATGGCAAAGCAGAAAAAACAAAGGACACTGTTGAAGGTCTGTTGACCAATATCTCTCCTGTTTATTTTACAAACTGAATGTTAATTTTGCTTAACAAAACCCTTTCATAAGATGTAAATATATCCTTGGGGGAGTTAAACTTATTGATCCTTATACCTTATACCCTGAGTTACTGTCAATAGATTGTCTACAACTTAACCAAACTTTTGGGGAATGTTGAGAGGTTTTTTTTTAAATGTTTATTTTTAAGAAAGAGAGAAATCACAGGCAGGGGAAGGACGGAGAGAAGGAGGGACAGAGGATCCAAAGCTGGATCTGTGCTGACAGCAACCCCGAGAGGTGGGGCCGAAATCATGTACCCAGAGATCATGACCTGAGAGGGAGTCTGACACTCAACCAACTGAGCCACCTACCTGCCCCAAGAAAGTTGAGGGTTTTTAATTTTTTAATGTTTTTTAATTTATTTTTAAGAGACAGAGAGAGACAGTGTGAGCAGGCGAGGATCACAGAGAGAGAGAGAGAGAGAGAGAGAGGGAGGCACAGAATCTGAAGCAGGCTCCAGGCTCTGAGCTGTCAGCACAGAGTCCAATATGAGACTTGAACCCACAAACCATGAGATCATGACCTGAGCCGAAGCTGGACGCTCAACCGACTGAGCCACCCCGGAGCCCTGAAAGTTGAGTTTTAGTTGGGTGTTTTGATTGAAGCATGGAAAATTTCAGAGTAAAAACCATGAAGATCTCTGGACAGTCTAAGAACAGGATAGTCGAGAAAGGTGAGATGATGAGACACTAAGGACAAGGCTGGGGAAAGGAAGTGAAAAAATACCTACTTTAGAATTTTGCCACAGACAAATAAGAGGTTATGATTCAAAGATCTCAAAGTTTCCTTTCCGCTCTATAATTCTGAGGGCTATTATGCAAAGAATGAAATGTTTTACATACCAAATCATAATAGGCTATATTTTCCTTCCTGGAATCTATACCATCCAACTATTAAAGCAAAAGAGATCTTTTTTCTATCTCAACCTTACAGAGAGTATAAATTTACTAGAACTAGATCCAGAGGACAACCAAAAGGAAATCAAAAGGAGAAATCATAGGGAAATAAATACCTTTCTTTAAAAAATGAATAAAACACCCTCCACCACTTAGATAATCAGCATTTGATAGCTGAACGAAATCAGGGCCCTAAAAGAAATGCAAATTACTGGAATGGTTCAGAATATCTACCCAGTAACACACTAAACAAGAACTCTCATCAGCCAGTGACGGAAAAAGTGAAGAAAGGAGAGAATGTTTCCCTACTAGCGTCAAGGCATTACCTTCACCCTGCTTAATTGTTCGGTCCTTTGCATCCTTCCATCTGTCACCTAACTACCTTTCCATCGCCTCTGCATTATCCACCAGTCACGTCTGTCTCCAGTCACCCTTGTGGATCTCTTCCACAAAGTTTCCCTTTCTGCTTGTTGGTCTCACTTTAATCGCTCTGCCCAGGGTTTACAACCGACACCTGCTCAACTCTGGCTCCTTCCACGAAACCCTAGGACTCCAGGCAGGGCAGCGGTTAGCGCTGGCCACCGCTTTCTCCAACAGAGTAAGGAGGTCTGTGGGATCACAACTCCCGAGAGGTTTGTGCCTCCATACACCCATACCCAGAGCTTCCCCCCTCTCCCGGGGATCTTCCTCACTCACAGCGTACAGTGTGGAAGGCGCAGCGCGGCTTCTTCTCGAAACTCTCGCCTAACTTGAGAACCCGCTCGCGGTGATCCATGCGCGAGCGTCCCGCAGCTCCATTCATCATTATCCCCTGGCTCTGACTTTACCCCAGCCACCTGCGCTCACTGTCGTCTGCCACCTCATCCTGAAGCAGCTGCACTTGCTAAAGCCAGGGCAGCCACCAGACCCCGCCCCGCGCCCAACGCGTGCGGACCCAAGAGGCCTCTCACATGCTGATTGGCTGCCTGGAGAAGGGCGCCCCGCCCCCTGGCTCCAAGGATCCTGGTCCCGCCTCCGGACCTCTTCCCGCGTGGCGACGCACGCAGCCCGGGCAGGGCCGCGTAGCTGAGGTGCGTGGTGGGAGGTGGGTTCTTCGGCAGAGGAACGCTAAGAGAGGATGGGGTAACCCGCTTGAGGTGGCGACCGGGGAGGGAGAGAGTCCTGGGCGCCCGGAGGCCTGGACCACAGGGTTCTGGGCCAAGTCTCCCGGCACATAGGATCTCCTAACAGGAGAATCTGCGCCCTTTCTGTAGAGATCTCGAGTGGAAACTGAGGGCCGGGGAGGGACGGAAGCGGGTCACCGGGCCCGGTGTTTTGCCCCAAGGCCTAGTAGCGCCAAAGCCGGGTTTAGAACCCGGAGTGAAGGAGCCTGCGGCCTCAGAGCCTCAGACCTTGGACGTGACTGGAGGCGACGCCGTTACCTCGGCAATCAACTCCTGATTTCTGTTCCAGAGGAAGTTCATAGTGGTCTTAGGACCGAGACTAGGGATGGGGAGGACGGAAGGTCGGGGGGGGGGGGGGGGGGAGATAGGGACTCGAAGGATTCGGAGCTAAAAATCACGGTGTCTAGGATCACTTGGAACGAGATTGCATTAGGTAGCCTTCTTTTATTGATTTCCTTCACAGTGATCTTTGGAGACAGTAAATGGCACGGCCCAGAAGACGAAATTCCCAAAGGATCAAGACCAGAGTTCGTGCGGTGCAACAGGGTAATAATAATATTAATAATTGAAAAATAATTATTTTTGTTTCCTGTCAAAAGTTCATGAGTTTAATGGTAAAGATGAGGGAAGTGTTGTATTAGAAGAGAAGCACCCAAGAGATGGTTGACAGATGGTTGCCATAACAGTTGGTCTTTTTTCAGGATAAGTATGTAATCAAACTCTACCCTGTTGCTTAACCTATACCGTAGCCAAATTTGCCAATTTATTGTTCTAGGCAAGTAGATGAATGTGTCTCCCTAAACGTATCTGCTTGTGTAAATTCTATCTTCATAAGGCATATTCAGACTGTTTGGTGTGGTAATGAAGTCCTTCAGGTTCTGGAAATTTGCCAAAATTTTTGAATTTGAACCCCAGCTTCATACTTTACAGTGTGACTTCCTGCAAACTAAAGTATACTCATCGTTAAAATTGGGGGTGGGGGTGGAATAGTAGTGTTTATTCCGTAGAGTTGTCGAGAGGGTTAAATGAATTAATACATGAAAGGATTTAAAACAATTCACAGCACATAAAGTTCTCCAAATGGTTATCATTATTGATGTATAAGTCTACTATCCGGCAACATTTTAGAACCATCCTTGGTTTCTGCTTTCTTTTCTAAATCTTGAATATTCTAGAAAGTAGGAATTTTGTTTACTGATAAGTAAACTAGCTCAGATAAGCCCAGTCCTCTGACTCCGGTCTTTTTCCTTAGTGTATGTGTCATCTATTTGGCACTTAAAGTATTTTATGCAATTAGTTTATTTTACATATATGTATATATGTGTGCATACTTTTCTTTCCTAACCAGCACAGGAACAGGGACTCTGTCCTGTATAAAATCTTAGCGACCTATGCATCTTACATAATGCTCCACACACCTTTGGTGATGATGATAGTGTTTCAGTGATCTTTTATTATGTCAGCCAGAGTGCAACAACAGTGCTGTAAGCCTATTTACATGAAAGAGACTGCCAGTTAGAAATCTGAGGTTTCCAGGGCTGCCTGGGTGGCTCACTTGGCTAAGCCTCCCACTTTGGCTCAGGTCATAATCTCATAGTCTGTGAGTTCCAGCCCCCCGTCGGGCTCTGTGCTGACAGCTCAGAGCCTGGAGCTTGCTTTGAATTCTGTGTCTCCCTCTCTCTCTGTTCCTTACCCAATTGCACTCTTTTTTTCTCTCTCTCAAAAATAAAATAAAGAATTAAAAAAAAATAAAAAAAAGAAATCTGAGGTTTCCATAATCCAAATGAAGAAAGCGAAGAATCAGGAAATTGATTTTTTGAGTGCCCAAAGTTTGTGTATTTATTCATTCTTTCAACATATATTTATTAAGTACTTACCAGGTATGCACAAAAGGACTAGTCTAGTCTCTGCGAATATGGCAGTGAACCAGAGCAATAAGAAGGCAGCCACCAAGGATGGTATGAACTTTGCTGTTATGAAACTTACCTTCTGGGGTGAATTTTCACCAAACGTATTAGAATGAACCAGGTGGTACAAGTCCAGGAATTTTAAAAAAACCTCAAAAAACAAAAAAACAAAAAACCCAACCAATCATATTAATGAACTGAATAGAGTTCAAAAATATACCTAAGGAACATTTCAAATTGCTTCATTTAGGTCTATTCATGAAATACTGCCCCGGAATTTATGACCATTTGTTCTTTTTCACAAATCTATAGCCTCACATTCATTAAAAAAATTAAAATACTGTTATATTTCTGTCTTACACCATTCACAAATAACTTAAATGTATATTGAATATATAAAGATATAAGTAAATGAAGATATAAATAAAACCCATAAAAACGCCAGAAAAAATTAAGAGACTATATTTTGGCTCTTAGGGTTAGGGAGGACCTTTCTAAGACTTACACCAAGGTAGAAGTCATAGAGGAAAAGATTGTTATACTTGACTACATGAAAATTGTGAAACTGTGGTAGACACCATAATCAAACTTAAAAAAATAAATGACAATAAGAAATTGCTTACAGCCAGTATAAAGATAAAGCATTCATATCCATGTATGAAAAGTGGAAAGCTTCTACCAAAAAATAAGCCAGTAGGAAATTTTTGAAGGATATGAATAGAAAATATATAAAGAAATAGCCAGTGAACATGAAATGTGCCTAACTTGTCTAATAATCAAAGCAATACAAATTAAAACAAGATATCATTTTCCATCTAGCAGATTGGTAGAAATGTAAAAGATAACAGTATGATTGAAGGCATAGTAAAAAGAACACCCTCATGTTGTTAGTGGAAGTATAAATTGGAACACCCATTTTGAAGAAAAATTTGGTGCCATCTAATCAAAATTTTAAAAATTTATATCCTGCCACCCAGCCATCTGACTTCAAGGGAAATTCATCCTGCAAGATACTAACATGAGTGCATAAATATGTGTACATTCATAGTCACTGCAGCATTGCTGGTAATAGCATACTCTGAATGATCTCCAATAGAGGGGATGGTTTAAATATATTTTAATGCACTCTTACAAAGGAAAATAGCATAATGCAACCATTGAAAAGAGTGAGATAATTATATCCACTCTCGTGAAAAGTTGTATGCCTACTGTATGCCAGGAGTGACACCAGGAGTTGTGCTGGGCTTTCTTTGAAATATTTTCAGGAAACTTGTATTTTAGTGATTTACATTTTACCTAAAAGGGTTACATTTCAGTGCTTATATTATGTCGAACTCCTCAATATAAAAGGCAGACAGTGGTGCTGGTTTTGAAAAATAATACCTAAAAATAAGTGATTTAGAAGTATGTCATTTGGGAATACATCTTGTGTTTTTCACTATTTTATGTGGAAGGGAATATAATGAACATTATATCTAAAACCATAGATTTTGGAGTCAGACTGATCTGGATTTGAATAGTGACTCCACCAGATGCTGGTGGAACCATGATAGGTTTCCTCAAGTTTTATTTTTCTTATCTGTAAAATGAGATGATTACAGGCCCTACCTCATAGTTCTTTTGTGAGGATTAAATAAGTAATGCATGTGAAAGCACTTAGTACAGTGCTTAGTTCATAGTAAATACTTAATATATGTTGGCTTTTATTGTAAGTAGAGATTGTATTTTTGTTAAATAATGATACCATTGAGCTTTGAATGCTATAAACAGCAATTAATTTTATTTAATTTTAAGATAATTGGTTTTACAGCTATGAAAAGGAATGAAACTTGCCATTTGCAACAACGTGGATGGAACTGGAGGGTATTATATGCTAAGCAAAACAAGTCCGTGAAAGACAGATATCACATGATTTCACTCATGTATGGAATTTCAGAAACTTAACATGATCATAGGGGAAGGGAAGGAAAAGGAAGATAAGAACAGAGAGGGAGGCAAACTATAAGAGAACAAACAGGGTTGATGGGGAAGGAGGAATGGGTGATGGACATTAAGGAGGGCACTTGGTGGGATGAGCACTTAAGTATTGTACGTAAGTCACAAATCACAGGATTCTGCTCCTGCAGCCAAGACTACGCTAATATGAGGGGTAAAAAAGATAATTTTATTTACTATACTATTTATAAATAAGCCTTTGTTCTGTTATAATTACATCCCATTTCTGAATTGTGTGTTGAGGATCTCCCAAGACCAATCCAAGGTTCTGTGATTCCCTGGGAGGACTCACACTTCTTAGGATATAGTCATATTTGTCACTGTGATTTACAGTGAAGGGATACAAAGCAAAATCAGCAAAGAGAAAAGGCATGTGGAGCAATATCCAGAGGCAGACAAGGTGCAAATTTCCAAAAGTCTTCTGCCAGTAGGTTCACATAGGACCCAATTCTTCCTATAATGAGTTGTGACATTTTGAAGTGTTGTCTACCTGGGAAGCTCACTAGATACTCAGTGACAGGGGTCTTTATTAGAGATGGTCATGTAGGCATCCTCTACTACGAAGTATCAGAATTCCAAACTTTTGGAAGGAGAGCAGGCATTCTGCATAAACCACATTGTTTTTTGGTTTTTTAAAAATAAATGTTTTATTTATTTTTTGAGAAAGAGAGAGAGAGACCCACACAGAATCTGAAGACAGGCTCCAGGCCCTGAGCTAGCTGTCAGCATGGAGCCCGATGCAGAGCTCAAACCTACGAACCGCGAGATCATGACCTGAGTCAAAGTCGGACGCTTAGCCGACTGAGCACCCAGGCATCCCTAAGCCACATTGTTTTTACAAACACTTTAGGTACCACTCTTACTAGGGAATGGTGGAAACCCTTCTGAAATCCAAGTTCCTAGGCACCAGCCAAGGGCCAACTTTGTCTCAAGCTTATGTTAACTCTTTTCTGCACATTCACTGTCTCTTTTATGATAAAAGAAATTAATTTCTATCTCTGGATTATAATGCAGATTAGAGAGAGCAAATGTGGAGCATCTAGCATTGTTCCTCACTCTTAGTGCACGATAAATAATATCTGCTGTAGCTGTCACAGTTACAGGAGTCTCTAGCTCTTTTAGAGGTATTCTAGTTAGAAAAACTAGAATTTCCTATAAGGAAGAAGTTGAAAAATCTATCCTTCACTTCTCAAATCAAGCAAAACAAATTTTATTTATATCAAAACTATTTTTCAAACATTATTTAGGGAGCAAATGTTTTTGCTTTATCTTTCTGATTCTGTTAAAATATAGGTGATAAGAAATGAAGCCAACAGGTACAGACCCAAGGATCTTATCTCTAGCTGCTGAGGTTGCAAAAAGTCCTGAGCAAAATGTCCCTGTTATACTGTTGAAGTTAAAAGGTAAGAAAATCTTTTTGTGATTGGCTAACACTGTTTAAGAAACAAAACAAGTTCATTATGGATATAGTTTTAGCATTTGTTTCTAATTGCCTCAGCGAAATCTTAACATTGTGATAAAGCAGTGATATTTTTTCTTTTTAAAGTATTTTTAGTTGTTATTCAAACTATAAAAATACAAAAAGCTCTTGGATTTATTGAGCAAAAATAAGCATATCTTCTTTCCTTTTGTCTTAGAAATAATAAACAACACACCTTTAGGAAGCTCAGAGTTGAAGAAAATAAAACAAGATATATATTGTTATGACCTTATTCGGTATTGCCTTTTGGTCCTCAGTCAAGATTGTTCTCGAATCCAGGGTGGTTGGACTACAGTTTCCCAGCTTACACAGATATTAAGGTAAAATGAAGCAATAAGTCCTCTTGTTCTTGAGGGATGTAGTAGTAGATTCTTATTTTCAACATTTGCTTCTCTTTATTTGTCTGCTTAACAAGAATTGACAACCTTCTGTGGTAGGTTATGGTTGTATTTTTCCTTCATACCATATATTATTATATGTGACTATATGTATGAATGTTTCACTATCTAAAATTTTGCTACATAAATCCTGTGAAGATGGCAGTCTTGTCTTTTGCTCACCACTGAGTCCCAAGTACTTAACAGACTCTTGATTGACTAAGGAATATTTGAAGAAATGAAGTTTTTAAGGCACTGGCTTTATACTGGAAAAACTTACAATAGAGATGGGATGGCCGTCATGTGACTTTATCATACAAGACTAAATGAAATAGGTGCTAAGATGTAAGCAAAGTACTATAGGAGAACAGATATAGAAACTAGTCATTTCATGTTGTATTGATTTAGCTATCTCAGTTGTATATTTCATTAGGTAAGCCACATCCTGTCAATAAACTTTAGAAAATTAAACTCTTTTATATTTAGAGTAGGTAATAAAATAAACCAGTTGTTCTAAGTGCCCAAGTCACTTTCTAATTAAGTAACTAAACACATGCGTTACTAATTGGATTTTACCTTTCAAAACTGTTTATTCCTAATTTGTTACTATGTAAAGTCCGGATTCAATGGGTATGGTTAGAAAAAACAATTAACAGATATACATAATATTCTTTTTTTATACTTTAATTTTTAAGATTATTTCCTAAAGTGAATCAGGCCTAAAGTCTTTGTTTTGATTAGATATATTAACTCAGGAAAATATTGATTGAGCAAGGCTCTCTGAGGTAGAATCCAAGTCTTAAGAAACCCCCATATTTGTGAATATACAAAGAACATAATTTCTTTATTCACAGTCAAAATAGGTACTCTTAAATGGTTAACTTTAGGAATCAAAATAAAAAGAGAAATTAACTTTAGGATTGATGTTAAAAAAAAGTACATTGAGCATTAACCAATTAAATTTTTAGCATACTCATGTAGTCACTATTGCTTACCCATGTCTTTATATTATGCTGAAAAGCCTCTAACAGCAGTGTTACTCATGAGGGATCAGTCTTGGGTTGGAGACTCTTGTTAGTATTAGTTTACACCAATACTTTTTATTATGAAGAGGTTTGAATATACCCATTTCATATCTAGGGAGAGACTTTTATGTGAAGTTTCAAGAAGACTCATTTCTCTAAATGACTTTATCTCCTTATTGTAAAGTATCCCTAATAAAGCAATGTTTTTGTGGTTTAATCTTCTGATATAAGGAATGTGTAGTCAGATACTCTGCAGACTTTAAGAAAAATAGATCTATTAGAGAGTAGAATTAGTATTGGAGTATTTGATTTCTTAATCTGTCCCTTGCAGACTAATCCTACTCTGGGTATTTTTCAGCTATCAGATGTCTCAAAGGTATCAGCACAAATGTTTTTTTATGAATTAGACTCCCAAGGTATTGTATTGCTTTTAGAGTGTTTATAACTCATTCACTGAAAGCTTGCTTTGTTTCTCTTTATTGTGAGTCAAGTGTATTTGGTTTCTCAAAAGATTGACCAAGTAGGTTTTTAGGACATATGAGACCTAGGTCTCAGCACAGGCAAAGTTCACACCACTGGACTTCTCTAGAAAATTGTAATACTTCTGTTCCAGCAAAAGTTCTTTATTGGCGTGGCAACAAAAGAGATACTAAAAATTCTCTTTAAGGCACAGTGTTGTCTATAGAAGCTCTAGCATTCAATTGAAATTTATAATTAACACAAACAGTCACATTTTAGTCTCTCTCATTTTAGTCATTGCTGTGTGGGCTTGGATCCAGGAGAAGATGCAGAGGAATTTTACAGTGAATTACTTCCATCAGCTGCAGAAAATTTTCTGGTTTTGGGGAGGCAATTGCAAACATGTTTCATCAATGCAGCTAAGGTATATTTGTTTGTTCACTATTTTAATAGCCAAAATTCTTGAAAAGATGTTCCACATTATTTTTCACATGTTTAGTATTTGGATGAAAGTACATTAGAGTAGTGGATTCACACATTTTTGAAATTATAACCAAGAAACCTCTATGTGTGAAATTTTAAAGTGCTGGCTGAGGTAGACTATATGATGTTGTGAAGGATCTGCTGTGCTTCACAACTTTGAGAGCATCCATAAACATTTATTTTCATAGCATCTTTTTAAAGCATACTTCTCGTAACACTAGAGGAAAAGTGTTGTTCTGTGGCCCAGCACTTTTCTAATAGCTTCCGTGGTGAACTTTCTATTTGATCCTTCAGATCTTCTACAGTCAAAATATTTCAACTCAAACATAGGGCTTATTAATTCAAGCAAGTACTTCTTGGGTGGATTGTGCTAAATGCCATGTGTACTGTTTTTTTAACCCACAGATTACTTAGAAGTATGTTGCTTAATATCCAAATATTTTAGAATTTTCTGTTTTTAAAGTTTTTATCTAAAATTCCAATTAGTTAACATGCAGTGTAATATTAGTTTCAAGTGTACAATTTAGTATTCGGCTTTTCATACAACACCTGGTGCTCATCACAAGTTCACTCCTTAGCCCTCATCACTATTTAACCCATCCTCCTACCCACCTCCCCTCTGGTAACTATCAGTTTGTTCTCTATAGTTAAGAGTCTGTTTCTTGGTTTGCCTTTCTTTTTCCCCCCGTGATTGTTTTATTTTTTTAATTCTACATTTGAGTGAATTTTCTTGATATTTTGTTACCAATTTCTTCCTTAATTCTATTGTGGTCAGATAACATACTCTGCATCATTTTAATCCTTTGAAATTTTTTCAGACTTGTTTTATGGCCTTTTTATCTCAGTGAATGTTCCATTACAAGCAGTTCTTGCTTTGTACAGTGCTATCTTTGAATTGAAACTCATGCATATCAGAACCATGTAAAGATTTTGATATGGCACAAGTTTCATGTAACATGGTACTATTCAAAAAGCAAGGACTGCCTGTATATTTGAATGTGAACTCTGTATTTGTTGTTGTGGAATGTTCTGTGAATATCAGATCAATTTTGTTATAAAATCTGTATGAGTCATAAGTGTACATGGCTGAAACTCCTTTACCTTGTAGTAGTTCTTGGCTATATATACATTTGGCTTGCTATATTAAATTTTGAGCAGATTCACTTTTGTGAATTATGAAGAAAAATAAGTCATCATGGGATATTAAATTTCACTTGAGGTACTTTAAGTAAAGCACCTTTACTTCTTTAAAGAAAGAATAGACATAGTCTTATACTTAATGCCTAGGCTGATAAAGTAGGCAAGATCTTTAGATATTTCTTATAGGAAACCTAAGACGTGTATTCTTAGTTAGAAAAAAACAACAGATTAAAAAATTATGAGTGAAATTGAATGAGACATACAATATGGATAAGATAGTAGTTTGAGTATTAGAAGTATTATTGACAGGGGCACCTGGGTGGCCCAGTTAGTTAAGCATCTGACCTTGGCTCAGGTCATGATCTCATGGTTTGTGAGTTAGAGCCCCATGTAGGGCTCTATGCTGACAGCTCAGAGCCTGGAGTCTGCTTCAGATTCTGTGTCTCCCTCTCTCTGCCCCTACCCTGCTCACACTCTCTCTCTCAAAAATAAATTAACATGAACAAAACATTTTTAAGAAGTATTTTTGACAGACAAGTTAGCTTAGTGGTAGAGTATATAGGCTTTCTATGTAATAGGTCACAAATTCTTCCAGCATCTCCATTGGCATTTTGAGGGATGCTAGCAGTAAATAAATTTTATATATTTGCTAGACTTAATTAATTCAAGTCAGTTAAAGTGGCACAAATTATGGGAATTTCTGTTAAACTTTATTTCTTTTCCTGGCTGTGCCACAAACTAACTCTGGGTTCTTGGGCAAATGACTTGATTTCACTGTACCTCAGTTTCCTCCTTTGTAAAATGATTTTTCTTTAAAAATATTTTTTAGTGTTTGTTTATTTTTGAAGGACAGAGTGTGAGCGGGAGAGGGGCAGAGGAAGAGAGGGAGACATAGAATCTGAAACAGGCTCCAAGCTCTGAGCTATCAGCACAGAGCCTGACGGGAGGCTTAAACTCATGAACTGTGAGATCATGACCTAAGCCGAAGTTGGACGCTTAACCGACTGAGCTACCCAGGCACCCTGTAAAATGATTTCTATCTCATGAATAGCTGAGGCCATTAAGACAGCCTTATGTTTTCTTCAGAGTATTTTTATTTAGTATTAGTAATTACAATATTTTCATTTGTATAGTCCTTTAAAACTTTTCATAATACTTTCCTACTCTTTATTATGGTATTTCTATAGAAATGAAAACTCCTTTAGTAATACATTAAAGGGAGTAAACTACAGCAAGAGAGAGCCACTTTACCACAAGACAGAATTAAAATAGGAAGGTAAAAAGGAGATTATAGGGGTGCCTGGATGGCTTAGTCAGTTAAGTGTCCAACTCTTGATTTTGGCTCAGGTCAAAATCCCAGGATTGTAGGATCGAGCCCCACATCGGGCTCTGTGCTGAATGTGGATCCTGCTTGAGATTCTGTCTGTCTGTCTGTCTGTCTGTCTCTCTCTCTCTCTCTCTCTCTCTGTGTCACATAAGAAAAATAAAAGGAGATTACAAGAAAACGGAATTTTTTAAAAATCTGCTTAGGTGTTTCCCAATCAAAATTTTGGGGGGGGTCACCTGGGTGGCTCAGTCAGTTTAGTATCCAACTTTGGCTCAGGTCATGGACTCCTGGTTCGCTGGTGAGTTCTCTGCACTGACAGTGTGAAACCTGCTTGGATCCTATGTCTCCCTCTCTCTCTGCCCCTACCCTGCTCATGTGTGCGCTCTTTATAAAAAAATAAACATTAAAAAAAAGCCAAACTCATAGTCTAAAGAACCAGACACATTAAAAAAAAATTTTTTTTAATTAGCTGTTATATAGGTAGTAGATCACATGGTGGGACATACACAGAATGATCTGGCCTAAACTGCAAACTGGTTAAAATACACACACACTTACATATTGCTGTAAGAAAAATATCCACCCCAAAATTTTGAAGTGACTTAGGGTAAATTTTGTTAACCAGTCTCAGAAGCCATGAATTTATGGGTGGCATTATCTAATGGGTTTTTTAAGAAAAACAGGAAGTCTAGGAACCCAGCACTTCCCTTTAAGATTGACAACAATGAAGATTACCATGCTCTTTCTGCGGTGTCTTTTGGTGAAAATGGCAAAGGCACTTTACTGGACTAAAGTAATTTTTGACTGAATGTGACATTTCTTGCTTTTTTGTTTTTTGGGTTTTTTGATTGTTGTTCTATTTAAGTTAGCACATATCTATTTAAGCATCTACCTAACCCTGTGCTAAAATAATAGGAAGAAAATATTTTTATTATTATAATAGTCATTGTAATTATAATGCTTCTGCTGTTGTCATCATTACTTTTGTGTTAGAATACAAACATTTAAGACATGGATAAAATTAGTGACCTTTATACAACTTTCCACTGAAGTAATTTGGCCAGTAAATGACAGGATTGTGTACAAAATCTCTTTCTTATTTGCCATTATGACATATACTCTAATCTACTAATCACCCTATTTTCCAGAAAGGCAGAGTCAGAAAAAATTGTCATTTATCTGTAGGATAAGTACTAATTGAACATTTACTATGTCAGAACTGTTTTCGACACTAAGTGTCTAATGGAGAGCTAAATAACATGGTTTCTGCTCTTATGGAGTCATAGATTAGAAGCTGCAAGTGAAATGTGCTAATAATAATGCTTTTACATGGTGACATCTACATTTGCATATAGCAGTGATTTTCAACCCTGGCTGCATAACCAAATCAGCCACCTAATTTTGTAAAAATACAGATGTTCAGACTTTGACGTTGGGCATTCAGATTGTTTGGGTTAAAGCCTGTAAATGGATATATTGTATTTTAAAGAAAGCTTCACAGTGATTCTGATGCATAGCCAGTGTTGAGAAATCCTAATATATCAACTTGTAGTTCTAACACAATTCATGTTGTCTCATTTCACCTCTGTTTAACAACCATTTCTCTAGTAAGTAGAGTAGGTATCACTAGCATCTAACACAAGTTTTATAAATTAAGAAACTAAAGGCTACAAGATCATAAATAGCTAAATAAGATCCAGCAACGAGATTCTCTGATTCCCCAGAGAGAAGTTTCTCTTCTTTTTTTTATATAAAGCAACTACAGAAAAGTAAATTGGGTTTGTGTCTGTGTTGTATGTATTAAGGGTGAAGAAAAAGATGAATTATTACACTTTTTCCAAATTGTGACTGATTCTCTCTTCTGGCTCTTGGGAGGCCATGTTCAACTCATCCAAAATGGTAAGAGAAAAGATTTTTAAGGTAACTGATAATCATTGTAAAATACCTGCCAACAGCTTGGTTGGTTTTGTTTCCTAAAAATAAATATCTCATTAACTATACAGGTCACCACAGGTAAATGAAACTACATTGAAATAACCACACACACAAAAAATAAAACTCCATCTGTGTATTCCAGCTTTAAATAGTCAACATTGACAGCATGAATATTAAGGAGAAAATTCCTTAAATATAATTTAGATGCAATTTTTTCTTAGCTTTTTCTATTTAACAAAGATAAGGACTAATGATAATTTTAACAATTTAGGGAAAAAGTTTTTTCTAAGCTTCAAAGATTACATCTGTATTTTAGATTTAGTATGAGAGAAATCCCTATATACAGAGTATATATGATTTAATTCATAATAAAATTGACATTTTACTGAACTTGATAGTTATTTTATAGGATATTTCTACACTTGAGAAATATAAACATATGTTTTATGTTTTCTTAAGACTGAGGAAATACTCTTTAATGATAATTGTGGCAACATTCATATCCTCTTAAAAGACTCAATCTAAGATAAATGTAGCTATATAAGAACATTGACTTTTTTAGAAAGTAAAAATAGAATTGAATTTTTAGTTTTAATTTTAATTTTTTTCTCAGAATTATACATGCACATAAAGAATCAAATAGTTCTATAAGGATTGTTAAAACCATAAACCCTGGCCCTTGTGCCTCACTTCATTTCCCTTTTTCAAAGACAGCTACTTCCTATTAGTATAACGGATACTTTGGGTATTTGAAGCTAAGTAGACCCAGAAACCAGGTCCTCTGAATCCCTAATGAATAGTGTCTGTCTCTCTCTCTCTCTCTCTCTCTCTCTCTCTCTCTCTCTTTTTTAATACTTAGGTACTTCCTTTTCTTTAAAAAAATTTTTTTTATGTTTTTTATTTATTTTTGAGAGACAGAGAGAGACAGTGAGCAGGGGAGGGTCAAAGAGACAGGGAGACACAGAATCCAAAGCAGGCTCCAGGCTCTGAGCTAGTTGTGAGCACAGAGCCTGATGCAGGGCTCAAACCCACGAGCCCATGAGATCATGACCTGAGCCAAAGCCGGACGCTTAACCAACTGAGCCACCCAAGTGCCCCTCTTTTAAAGCATTATCTACTTATTTTCCATTATGAAACAAATTATAAGATTTCCAATTAAAACAACAATTTTACCAGAAAAATAAAGTACTTAGTTTTTACTATACTATAATGAGAGGTAAAAGGCCTAGTAAAAAGACAGCAAGAGAGAAAAAATACTTGAATAACTTTTAAAATATGCCATTTTATCTCCAGAAATAGTAACTACAACAAATGTGACAGTGTTCCTCAGTTCATTCTATAGATTTAAAATATCAATAAAGTAGTTATTAAAACTAAATTATAAGGTTGTGAAATTCATATACAGAAAATAAATGGGCACAAAATTAGGGTCTCTAATAACCTTCACTTTAAAAAGAATCTGCTCTTGGAGAAATGGCTGATGATAGGTCTGAGATAGAAAATACGCAAGGTAAGCCTGAAATATTTTGTATACCAGATAGAAAGGAAGCAATCAAAGTTTATTGGGATTCTATGAAAAGGATTCAGGAGCCAAAATAAGGAGGCTTCTATTAGCTAAAAATGAGAAATTAGAACAATAATAAGGATAGTAACTACAGAGGATAAAAACATATCAACTATTTAAAAAATTACCACTAGAGTCTATAAGGAAACCAATTCATTTTGAAAACTGGTAAATGAAGAATCCATCATTTATTTCTCTTGCCTTTTATGTATTGATGAGGAGAAATTTCTCTTTATAAAAATATTCCAATAGGTGAAAAAGGTAAGATAGAATATCACCATTGTACAACTATTAGTAAATGAACAGATTTAGGAATTAATCATCTATCACTATCAAAATTTGAGAAGTGCCTTCTAATGGTTCAGCATAACCTCACATATGAAATGTAGATATCAAAAATTCAAACCTGAGTCATTTTGATCCTCCAGCTCCAATTACCAATTTGTAGAAAGTTAGAGAAGCATTAAATTACACCCCAGGAATGCAGTTAGCAAATCTAGACTGTGGGAAGCTCATAGGATAATTGACATAGTTTTGTCAACAAATAAAGTGTACGGGGGGAAAAAAAAGGTAGAAAAGAAATCCATAGATTATAAGAAATTTGAAAGACAACTAATTACAATGTATAATATGTGAAATGTGTAGATCTTATTTAGATCTTGATTCAAACAAACTTTAAAAATCCACAAAATAATTGGAAATTGGAGCAGTGGCTGGCTATTTGGTAAAATTAAGGAATCATTATTCAGGTTAGATATGGTTATGTTTTATTTTTAAATAAATCATTTGGGAGTATATATTGAAGTATTTGTGGATAAAATAATTGATGTCTTGGATTTGCTTCAAAATAAAATGGGAGGCTAGAAGTGGATAGACTAGGTAAAAGAAGATTGGTCATAAGTTGGTCATCATTAATCTGATCATCATATCATGAATGACTGCATGCAGAATCATGATATTATTCTCTCTACTCTTGTGATGGTTTGATGCATTTATAATAAAAAGTTTAAGTAAAACAAGTATTAGTTTTTGTTTGGGAGACCAAATAGTTATCTGACACTCCATAAAAACAACTACACTTGAAAAACAGAACAGATGCTTCAAAAATAAATTCTATAATAATATAAAACAGTGTAAAAATAAAATGGAATGACTAAAATTATTTTAGCATAACTTTTTCCAATATAGAAAAAAGATAAACATATCTATATATACTACTTATAACATGAGTTCAGTGAATTCAGAGTTACGAAGAATTACTGAGGGTATGGCACAGTCAGTTAAGCATCTGACTTCAGCTCGGGTCATCATCTCACAGTTTGTCCGTTCTAGCCCTGCTTTAGGTGAGCTTGAGCCCTCCTGTGGGTGAGCTCGAACCCTACTTTGGGTGAGCGCAGGCCCCACTTTGGGTGAACCCTGCTTCTCTCTCCCTTTCTCTGTCTCTCTCTCTCCCTCTCTGCCTCTCTCTCTCTGCCCCTTGTGGGATTCTCTCTCCTCCTGTCTCTCTGCCCCTCTCTCACTTGCCTTCTCTTTCTTCTTCTCAAAAAAATAAAAAATAAAAAATAAAAAGAATTACTCATAAAACTTGTTTAAGTAGACAAAAATGAAATCGTGTACTTATTCCAGTTATAAAAAAAGAATTCTTTTACTATTGAAGTAATAGAAAATAAGAAGCTATAGAAATATTTAATAGTGGAATTGTCTTCTTGAAGTTGGTAAATGTTAAAAAAATTTATGTTTAGTAAAATATTGAAATATTGGACTTTGTAAATAGAAGAACAGTGATTAATATATGAAAGAATTCAAATATATTCTCTCAGGAGAGAACAGAGGAAAAGAGTAAAATTGTTTTATTGAAGCTAGGATAATATTCACAGAACTGCCTTGCCTGCACACCTGATACCGCTTTAATTAAAATTTTGATAAGTTAATGGAGAAGGGAGTAGAAACTGACATTTACTGAGAACCTATCCTGTAGGGTAGGTTATAGGACACTCGGCAGTAGTCTGTGAGAGAGCTATTCTTGTTTTACCGATGAAGAAATGGGAGTTCTGAGAGGTTAAGCAATTTGCATAAGCATCCAATGTCAGGTCTTCATAACTGGCTTCTCAGAGCCCAAAAAGTATAAACCAATAAAGACAAATGTTTTGTAAGTAATAATTTCATTATTTGTTAAAACAAAATATTAGCAAAAATAGTACATTATATAACAATTGTTTTAAGGATGTAAGTCAGTGTTTACAGTCATATATACCTTTTCCATTCCTTCATATTCTCTTTTTCACAAAATCTGATTTCATTAACTGAAATTTATTGCTAGAAAGATTCGAATTTAGGATATGTTTTATTTTGTTTCTCATTTGATGGAAAATAACAGTGGAGTCTTAGCTTAGGATTTGTAAATGCTTTCTCTTTATAATTTTCATAAAATGGAAAGACTTATTTATGGTTACTGAAACTACCCATCTTAAAACCTTCCTTATAGTAAACTATACAAAGTCCTTATTGTAAACTATACAAAAGCAGGAATTTTAGCAAAAATGGTCATGCTTGGATTTGGTTTTGAAAAGAAATGAATCTCAATTGTGTCATAGAATCTTTGTTTTAATTTTTTCTCTTCTTTTAGTACTACAAAGTGATCATTTCTTACACTTACTGCAAACTGACAACCTTCAAATAGGATCTACAGTCATGACTATGCTACAGAATATACTGCAGATCAACAGGTGATATAGTTTTACAAAGCATTTATCAAAGTATTTGTAATTTTTATTTTGATACAGAGCATTACCAGTTTTATTCCAATTTTGCTGAAATCATCAACTACATATGACTTGTACATGATACCTCAAGAGCTCTTTTATGATGATTGTCTTTCAGAAGAAAAGAAAAGAAAATACCATAAAGGACTGGAAATTTATTATTGAATTAGTATCTCAGAGATTAAGAAGTTTATAAACAAATCTCAGGCTCAGGGAAGAAATATTTATGGTCCTATTTGAAGAAAAATATTGAGACCACAATGAAAAATGCTTAATCATATATTTATTTAGCAAACTGCAAGCTTACTACTATGCCAGATGCTTTACTTAGAAGGGCATAAAGAACTGATAGCCAGTTTTTCCAGATTAAAATGGAAAAAAAAAGTTTACACAGTTGTAATAATTGATTCTTCCAGTAAAGTATGGATATATTAAATGTCTACTAAGTGCTAGTATGTGGTCCGTCATTGGGTTCCCAAAGTTGATTAAGATACAAAACATGTATAGTGGAAAAGACCAACCAATGAACATGATTATTTTATAGCACATTAAGTTACAATTATAAAGATGTGCACAAGTATTAGAGGAGCTTCTAACCAAAACCAAGGGGTGATACTTCCTCAGGAAGGTAACACCTGAGGAGAAAATTGAAGAATGAAAAATTAGCTGGAGAGAAAGAAGAGAAAGGCAGAGGCAGTAATGTAAGCAAATGCACAGAAATAAGAATTAACATGATGAGGATGAAAAGTGGGTTCAATTCATCATTGCTGACATCTACAGTTTGGCATGTAGAGGTGGCTAACAAGTTTTGCAGACTTAAGTCTTGAAGAGCTTATATATTGTGTTAAGGAAATTAAATCTTATTTTAGGGTAATGGAACTATTAAAAGGTCTTTAAAATGGATAAAAATAAGTATATTTCACTTACATTACTCAGGTCACTATGTGGAGGAAGAATTTGAGGGGGACAAAACTCTAGACAACGAAGGCAATTAGAGGAAGCAACTATAGTAATCCAAGTGAAGTAATAAAATCTTGGCCTTGGGCACTGGTACCAAATAGATTTTAAAATGGAAGATTTTAAAAACTAATGAAAACCTTCAAGACTTTACTGCCACTTGTGATTGAGGTGGGATGATTGAAATGGATTTACCCTACCACCTGAAAAAAACAAGTACCAGACAAAACATGAAACAGCAGTTTTCAGGAAACTGGACTTAAGTCAGTGAACGAAAAGTGAGCCCTAAGAAAAAGGAACTAATAAGATGAACCTAACAATTTCTCTAACTCAGCATTGGGAAGGTTTCCAGACTGTGGCACAGGGAGGTGTATCCCAGCCAGGCTGAGTTGAAAAGGTAGAGGTGAGAGGCTAGGGAGAACAAAACAGAGTTCACAAGACGGAACACCAAAGAAAAGAGAGCTACATGGAGAGAGAGCCGTAGAGATAAGAGTCTCCTTCAAGTATTTGGTAGAGTAATGATTGCCATGTACATGTGAAGAAACTACTCAATGTCAGAGAAAACCACAATCCAAAACAGTGAGAAGGAACAGTATCAGATGTTCACACAGAGCCAACCATATTGCCTGACTCCAACAGCCAAGTGGAAAAACCTCATGAATAATAGAACACTGGGTAGAGTACTCGGGAAGGTTTCATCTCAGGAGTGAGGGGAAAATTAGCACTAGTCTGAACACATTCTGGACCATCCAGACAAAAGCAGCATCCAAAAGGATCAAATTATTTCCACATAACTGCTCTGGTTTTTGAAAATGTCTTTAACTTAAAAAATCTTTATTGTAAGGTATACAAAGTAGGAAGTTTAGCAGAAACGGTTGTGTTTTGATTTGGTTTTAAAGGGATGAGAAAATTCTACTTGTGCTATCATAGAATCTGTGATTTTTTTCCTCTTCCTTTAGTAATACAAATGATAATTTCTTACAGTTAGTACAAACTAAGATGTTCAAGTAGGATGTACAATCATAACTATGCTATAGAATATACCACAGACTAATAGGTGGCTTGGTTTTATAAAATGTTACTGATATTTTTGTTTTGGTCAGAAGCATTACCAATCTGATACTAATTTCAGTAAGCCATTGGTTGCGGATGATTTACATATTGAACTTGAATATCTCTAACCAGAAGAAAACTCAACAATATTTTTAGGGATACACAAATACCTAGCACCCAACAAGATAAAATTCATAAAAGTACCAGGCATGCAAACATGCAGGAAAATAGGACCAATAATGAGAAGAATCAGTTGATGAAAACTGACATATATGTTAGAACTAATAGACAGGGGCATTAGGATAGTTATTATAACTGTATTCCGTGTTTTCAAAAAGTTTAATAGAGACCTATATGGTACAAATCCCAGAGTGAACTTCTAGATATGAAAGCTGCAAACTTGATATGAAAAATACACTAGATAGGTTTCACAGCAGATTAACACTGCAGATTAACGAATTTGAAGACATAGCAGTAGAAACAATCCATAATGAAACAAAAGGAATCAAGAAAGAAAAACGCCTCAGTGGACTATAGAGCTATTTGAAACAACCTTATGTAGGCCTAATTAGAGTATCTAAAGGATATAGTAGAGTTAGAAAATATTTGAAGAAACTGTGTCTAAAAATTTAACACATTCATTGAAAACTATAATAATCTTGCGAATTCAAAAATCTCACCAAGGACAGTAAAATAGGACACGAAGGTACATTGAAATCAAAGCATTAAAGAGACTCCTGGGTGGCTTCTCTCTCTCTCTCTGTCTTACTCTCTCACTCTCTCATTCACTCAAACATTAAGAAAATAGCTTTAAAGTCAGTGATCAAGAGAAAATCTTAAAGGCAACCAGAGGAAAAAGAGATGGTATGCGCAGAGGGATGAAGATAAGAATGACGAAAACTTTCTCATCAGAAGCTTAAGAAGAGTTGCACAACATCTTTAAAATACTGAAAGAAAACAACTGTCAAACGTAGAATTTTATATCCAGTGGAAATATGTTTCAAAAACAAAGGCAAAATGCTTTTTCAGAAATCACCATCAGACCCACACACAGTACAAGAAATGTTTAAGTCCTTCAAACCAAAAGGAAAGAGGATCTACTTATTGAAGACTATCAGAAATGGTAATCATATCATCATATAACTATAAAAGATTATTTTTCTTTTGATAGTATATAATATAATAGTGTTTACTTATACAACAATAATAATGTATTTGGAGGTTTGTAACCTATGTGTTAGTAAAATATATTACAACAATAATATAAAGGCTGGGAGGAAAGGAATGGAAGCGTGTTATAAATTCTTACACTATAAATGGGTTTCCCAGGCTATCTGAAAGTTTGCATTGTGCCTCTTTGCTTTTATGAAAGACCTACACTAGTACCTATTTTTGCTAACCAAAAGGGATTCAAAGACAATTTTCACTTTATAAAATGGTAATTGCTTCTTCACTTTTTATGCCATTTTAGTTTATAAAAGATTTTATAGGAACCCTCTAGTTTCTGATAGTGGGAGACACCTGTACATGAAGTAGTATATCAATTAAAGTTAATAGTAAATCACTTGAAGGTAGACTCTGTTGAAGATATATGCTGTGAATGCTTAAGCAACCAATAAAATAACAAGACAAGGAGTTAATAGCTAATAAGCCAACAAAGGCAGTAAAAATCATAAAGCAACACTTATTTCAAAGTAAGGCAGTAAAAAAGGGGGATAGGGGTACATAAAGGACAATGGAACAAGTAGTTACCAACCAACAGATTTAAACTTACACTACATTAGATACAAATGGCCAGAAACCCTCAGTTACAAGGAACAGATTGACAGATTGGATGAAAAAGTAGGAACCAACTACTTTTTCAGTCTTCCAGAAATACACTTTATTTATAAAACCACGCAGAGGTGCTTGGATGGCTCAGTTGGTTGAACATTCAACTCTGATTTTGGATAAAGTCATGTTCCTAGCATTGTGGAATTGAGCCATCGGTTTGGCTCCAAGCTGGGTGTAGAACCTGCTTAAGATTCTCTCTCTCCCTCGCCTCCACTCATACACACACTCACTCGCTCTCAAATAAAAGACATAAATAAAAATGATATGAAAGCACATACATAGATTAAAAGTGAAAAGATGAAAATAGATACACTGTGCTAAGCCTAGTAAAAGGAAAGATGGAATGTCTATATTAATATCAGAAAAAGTAAGTTTCAGGAAAAATATTACCAGTGATGGTTTTTTCATAATAAAGAATCAGTTCATCAGAAAAACATGTTTACCAACCTAATAGCAGAGATACAAGATACAAAGAAAAAAAGTGATAGACTTGCAAGGTGAAATTGACAAATCTACAATTAAAGTGAAAGATGTCCATACCCCTTTCTTTATCATTGGTAAAATAAATAAAAAATTATGACTACAGAAGATTTGAACAATATCAACTTGATTGAAATTTTTAGAACACTCTACCAAAGAATAGCAGAATTCCCATTATTTTCAAATGCAAATGAACATTTACATAGGCCATTTGGGGGCCATAAAATAGGTTTCAATAAATGTAAAAGGATTTAAGTCATTCAAAGTGTGTTCTCTAGCTTCAATGGAATTAAGCTAGAAATTAATACCAAGAAGACCTGAAAAATCCCCAAATGTGGGGAAAATCATACTCATCTATTAACCCACAGGACAAAGAAATAAAAATTAAGTTAGAAGATGTTTTTAAATAAATGGAAATGAAAACAGCATATCCCAATTTCTGGGGTGAATCTAAATTAAAGCAATACTTAATGGGAAGATTTATATCACATTAATACCAACCTACGTTTCCCCCACTATCTGAAAGTAAAGCATTCATATAAAACCTTTCCTAAGCTAAAATGGTGTAAAGCAAAGAAGCAATCACCATTAATTTATATGGGAAAAAATGTTGAGTACTTAAGACCCCAAAAATAACCTCCCAGGCTTTTCTGATACCCTAGGACACATCTTGCTAAAGGACGCACAGAATAAATTGAGAACAGCACAGATGCTGACAGTTCAAAGTGATCGTGGCTTGATGCTGAAATACTGAGTACAGTTCCCAGGGAAGGAGCTTCTTGGTGCCACTCTGGCTTTTTGGGATATGCACTGACTCTATAACAGCTTGCTGCAAAACAGATACTGAATCTGTTTTCACTTTTTGCCTTTTTTGTAAAAACAGCAACCTTCAGGTTTCTTTTAATTAGCAAAAAACACATTCTAATGTGGTATTTCATAAGAGTCAAGGGATGTAGTGCAAACTTGAAAAGCTGGGGATAACTGTATTAGAAAAAAAGGAAAGTGTCAGATCATTGACTTCACCTTCCCCTTTAGGAAACTAAAAGGAGGGAATTATGTTCTAGCAGAAGAAAGAAAATGATACGGACACCTGGCTGGCTCATTTGGTGGAGTATGCAGCTCTTGATCTCAGGGTTGTGAGTCCAAGCCCCATTTTGGATTACTTAAGGACAGAGATTACTTAAAAAAAGAAAATCTTAAAAAAAAAAAAAAAGAAAATGATAAAGATCAAAGCAGAAATCCATAGGATAGTATCAATAACAACAGTATAGAAGACCAATGAAATCATAAGCTGGTTCATTGAGATGATCAATGAAATTAATAAACCTGTAACAAGACTGATCAGAGAAAATAATAGAAGAGAATAAAACCTATCAATATCAGGAATTAGGAGACAACACAATAAAGTCAATAGATATTAAAAGTGTTATAAGGAAATAATGTGAACAACTTTATGCTTATTAAGGTAAAATGGACAAGTTCTTTGAAAGACACATACTACCAAAACTTGGCTTAAGAAACAACAACAACAACAAAAAAGAAGTGATAATCTGAATAGCCTATAAGTATGAAGAAACTGATTTTGTGGCTAAAACATTTTCCACAAAGAAAACTTCACTGGTAATTTCTCATAAACATTTAATTAAATAATCCTAAAGAAACTCTTCTGGAATATTGAAGAGGAAGAAATAGTTTCCAACTAATGAGATCAGAATTGCTTGATATCAAATCAAGACATTATAATATGTTAAAACCCAACAATATATTAAAAAGTCAGTACATTTTGAATAAGTTGGATTTATCCCAGGAATCCAGGGCTAGAGTAATATTTTAAAGTCAAGCAATGTAATTCATCATATTAACAAAACAAAAAAAAGGAAAAACATATATCAATAGATACAGAAAAATTATTTGAAAAATTCATGATCCATTCCTGATTTTTCAAAAAGAAAAACAGCACAGTACTAGTAGAAGATAGAACTTTATTAGTCTAATGAAAGTCATCTAGGAAATACCTAATGGTAAAATGCTAAATGTTTTCCATAAATGATTATGGACAAGATAAGGATCTCCACTGGAGTTTCTAGCTTTTACAGTCAAGCAAGGAGAGGAAAAGTTATTTGTATAGACAGGAAGAAACAAAGCTTTCTGTATTTGCAAATGACATTGTCATCTATGTAGAAAAACCAATAGTCTGTACAAAGAAGCCACTAAAACTAATAAGTGATTGTAGCCATGGTAGTAAGATGTAAAATCAGTATAAAAATATAAATTGAAGTTTTATATCCATTGATTAATACTCAGAAGTTGAAATTTTAAGATATTGCAACTTAAAATGGCAAAGAAATATGAAATGTGTGGGGTTAAATCTGAAAAGTTATGGGAAAGACCCATTCACTTAAAACGTTAAGACATTGCTGATAAGAACCGATAGAATGGGAAAAGATAGTGGCAAATGGCATATCAGATAAAGGGCTAGTATCCAAAATATACAAGGAGCTCACTAAACTCCATACACGAAAAATGAATGATCCAGTGAAGAAATGGGCAGAAGACCTGAATAGACACTTCCCCAAAGAGGACATCCAGATGGCCAACAGGCACATGAAACGATGCTCAGTGTCACTCATCATCAGGGAAATTCAAATCAAAACCACACTGAGATA